>JAINUW010000599.1:0-440000 GCA_020205615.1 Panax quinquefolius | reverse complement strand
TAAGTTATTTTTAATGACTTTTAATATTTTGTGATGAATTTCATTAATAAATTAATATTAATAATAATTAAGTTATTTAATAAATGAATTAAATAAATAAATTAAAAATGATTTTATTATATTAAAAATCATTTTAAATAATAATAAGGTATTTAAAAATATTTTAATTTATAAAATATAACTTTCAATATTTAAAGGTAAATTTCATTAATTAATTATTATTAATGATATTAAAGTTATTTAATAATTATATTAAATAATTTAGTTTAAAAATGATTTTATTATTATAAAAATCATTTTAAATGAAAATAAAGTGTTTAAAGATATTTTAAGTTATAAAATATAACTTTTAATATTTAAAGGATAATTTCATTAATAATTTAATATTAATGATATTAATTTAATATTAATGATATTAAATTTATTTAATAATTAAATTAAATAAATGGTTTAAAAATGGTTTTATTAATTTAAAAATCATTTAAAAAGGATATAAATGAATTAAAAATATTTTAAGTTATACTTAATGACTTTTAATATTTTGATAAATAGTACATTAATATTTAATATTAATGGTAATTATTTAAAAATGATTTTAAATATTTTAAAAATCATTTAAGGGTAATATTAATACTTTAAAAATATTCTAAGTTATTATAAATAACTTTAATATTTTAGCAATGGTTTCATTAATAGTTTAATATTAATTAAATATTAATGATAATAGAATTGTTGGATATTTAAATCATTTAATAATGATTAGATGTTTGAAAATTCATGATAAATTATAATAAATGTTTTTAAAATTATTATAAGTCGTTTAAAAATAATATGATGATACTTAAATGATATTGAACTTGATTGTAGAGTCTTAGACTCGATAATTACCCGATATAAAGTTGTCGGTTTTTCAAGCGTATTTTAAAATTGATCTGGACTTAGATATTTTGATTGTATTAATGTTTGTTTGTGATTGATGACTATTGAACATGTGTGATAATGTGATTAGGTTATGTGTTGTTGCAAAAATGCGATTCTATGTGTTATAGTATATTGTTCTAATCGAACGAATGATCGATTAATGATAGGTGATTGATATAAAAGATAAATCTAAGTTGCATTTTGTAAGCGACAGACACCGGAAAATATCCTACCTTTGCATTTTCTTTATCTGATGGACATGAAGTAAGAATGTTTGAAATTATATTATTATTTATACAAATTATTAACCCTATATTATATATATCGCTCATTGATTATCAACATGTTAGTATATGGTAATTCGGATATATATTATATTTTCGTTAATTTCTATAAATGGTTATACAAGTGTCCCCACTTGGATAATCATTATATTTAATCACATGTTGATACACCTTTGTTAATTACCCGTATATATATATATATATATATATATATATATATATATATATATATATATGAATTATAGATTATTGTTGAACAAGATAAAACTTTATTATTATCCAATCAATTGCTTTGGTTTGGAACCCCGACAAAGTATGAACATCCCTTATACGGAAAAAACTTTTTATGCACCCAAGGTGGGCAGTGAACGATAACATCGTTCTTGCGTGTAGTATTGATCAATCTGAGATCTGATGGTGATGATCACCCCGTGCTAGTAAGTTATGATGGTTTAGATGATGAAGTTACATTTAACCTTTTCAAAAATGAAAACAATGTTCATAGTATGTCACCTTAACCTATTTATAGTTAGATACGTAGTTTCAAAAATTTGAAAGAGGGTTGTTATGTTATTATTATCGGTTCAAATTACTTCACAACTATTGATTTGTTGTAGAAGGGTAGTATAAAAGAAAACATTTAAATTCTTTCACTTATATATATATATATATTATAATACTTGTTGGGCACTCAAATGCTCATCCTTGCTTAATTTAAATGTTTTTACTAAGCTAAGTGTGAACAAGCGGAAAGGCTCAAAGAAATAAAGGAAAGGAAAGGTTCTTTGAATGAGTGATTATGTTATTTTTTATGTAATAGTTAACTTTATTAAGACAAGTATGATATATATTTATTATCATGTATATGTAATAAGAATATATTTAAAGGTCTACGTACTTGGGAGCTGAGACTACGATAATATGTAAATTAAGTTTGTTATTTATATTATTGTTATTATTATTAGTATTATTAAAACTCATTAGTAGAAATGGTATCGTGAAGCACCGAGTTCGGGTTTCAAGTACCTAGATTTGGGGCTTTTCTGAGGTTGGTATCGAGCTTTAGGGTTAAAAACCTTAGGTGGGATAGACCTTAGGCTATAACCTTAGAACATAGGGAAACGTTAAAAATATAAATAACTCGTATAGAGTTTAAAAAGAGATGAATTGAATAAGTTCATTGTCAAACAAAATAAAAGATAACATATACAAAACTATTATTTGCTGTGTGTATATAATAAATGCTAATCAGGATAATTTATGTGTGTAGATGTCTGGTGGAAAAGGCTTGTTGTATGCTTATAACTTGAAGAAGGATCAGATCCATTCACTCGAGCTAATATCGAAGCCAATAGCTGAAATAGAGGCTCACAATGAAACCAACTCGGACGAGGTGATTATCGTGGAAAACGTAGTACCAGATCCGAAAATGGTGGAACTGACAGATAGTGATTCGGACACTAAAGTTGAAGCTGATAAAGCATCAATGGAAGTGTAGAATCTAAGGAACAAGGTTTCTTCTATGGAAAGGTTGTGGGAGATAGAAAAGCTATTAAATAGTCAACTAAGACAGGCGTTAATAGAAAAAAATAGAAGAACATGATAAGCTTAAAATCCAAATTGATCAGATGGGAGCCTCCAGCAACACATCGTGTGCGACTCAGAAATAATAAGGGAAAAGAAAGATAGAAGATCATGACTTAGGAAAACAACGATAAGAAGAAAGGGAAAAGAATATGTTATCTTTGCGGCTATGAGGGGCATACCACTCTGTATTGTCCCAACTATAAACCAAGTGCATGTTTTGTTTGTGGAATGGAAGATCATCAGGCGAAGTGTTGTCTAAGAAAAAGGCTTAGTAAATAGGTAGTATAAGTTCTGTTGTGTAGGCGTGTTTAATGTAATATATATGATTAGTATGTCTGTGTAATGTAATATTCTAAAACTTTTGTGTTGGTCAAGGTTGTAAATCCTGACTTTTGTAGTCACAAAGGGATAACTAATGTTTAATGCAGTATGTGCTGCGATATGTAAAGTATTTTGAAATTGTTAAATGAATATGAATCTAAGTTTGAGAAATGAAACAAGTTTAAAATATTAAACTTATATGATAAGATTTAGAATGTATGTTAAATTCATGTTTATTTAAACAGATAATGCCGCCAAGAGGTTAAACTCGAAACCAAAGGGTATAAGTGTCTGTCAATAATGTTGAGGGACAACAACAAGTAGACCCAATACAACATTTTGCGAATATGGTAGCCTGAAGCTATCTGACAAGGAATACCGTCATGAGGAAACCAAATGGATAATCACTTGGCGAAATTTAAAAAGACTTTAAAAGTTGTGGGGACCGCTTGAAATTCAAAGGTACAACAGACCCTGTAGAAGCCCAAACTTGGGTTAAGGAGATTGAGAAAGCATTCATGATAGCTAGGGTAGCTGAGGGGAAAAAGACCACTTTTGCCACCTACATGATGAAGGGTGAGGCGAATTTTTGGTGGCAAGCGAATCAGACGAGGGCAGGAGAAGGTGTTGTTATATGGGATAGGTTTAAGACACTGTTTTTCAAAAATTATTTTTTAGCTAGTATCACGCAAGCTAGGATGGAGGTGAAATTTTTAGAGTTGAAGTAAGGATATATGTCGATTCTGGAATATCTTGTAAAAATTAATGAGTTGGCTAGGTTTGCTCCGCATCAAGTTGATATGGAGGCTAGGAAAGAGAGAAGGTTTGAGCTGGGATTAAAATCCTTGCTTTATAACAAGGTGGCAGTGTTTCAGATCCCTACATTTGTAGCACTTTTACAGAAGGCTATTATTGTTGAAGAGAGGAATGAGGCCATGAGCCTCTACAACAAGTAGAAGAAGAACAAAGGTAAGGTTGTAGGAACTGGGAAGGTAGAAATTAATAGTGAAAGTAAAAGTGGTAGTAGCAAGAGGAAGAGGAGCAATTTTGGAAGTGTGCAGGTAAAACAGGAAGGTGTGAAGAAGCTAGCGCTACAGTGTAAGAATTGTGGAAAGAACCACTCTGGGGAATGTCTGAAGGGGAAGTTTGTTTGTTATAAGTGCGGGCAGGAGGGCCATATCTCTCCCAACTGCCCCAATCCAAGAATGAATAGTGGGTGTTTTTACATGTGGATCGATGAGCACAAGGTGAAGGATTGTCCAAGAAGAGGAGGAGGCGGAGGCGTGAAGTGTGAATCTGGCAAGGGCAAAGGCGGGGACTTTAGCAATCTTTGGACCAACGACATCGAGCAAGCCAACAAAATCTATCAATGAGGTTTTTAACATGACGGTCCGAGATCTGATGGTAGTAGCAGCGGCGGCACTCAGGTATTATTCATATAACTTTTATTCTCTTATACATGATTTTCATATATATAGTAAATTATTTTATAAAGAAATTTTGAAGGAGAAATTTGAGTTCTTTTAGAAATCAAATTTTAGTTTAATCGAGATAAACAAAGCTTTATGTGAATAGTTAAAGATCGATCGATCATTTATGATCGAGATCTACTTGCAATGATTGTGTATATATGTACTTTTGTATGTATAGGTTTTAAAAGCGGTGATTAGGGGGATGAAATCTTTATAAGGGAGGTGAATGTAACAACCCGATATTTTCTATATAAATAAATCATAAATTTTGCATATAATTTTTTTTATTATTAAAATAAATATGGGGAATATGTGCCAAGATAATAATGTATATATATTTATGATGAATATAAAATATATTTATTATATGAATAATTGCAAATGATTTTATTTTAGAATTATTGATTATTATAAATTATATTCTTATAATAATTAATTTTATAGCGAAAATGTTTTATTAATTATTTTCCATGAAAATATAATTATTATATTATTTAAATAATATATGAAATGATTTTTAGAATAATTATAATAATTATTTTATTATATGAATTTTAGTACTGATTATTAAGTTAATTATTTTAACTTAATATAATAATATTAAGTATGGCGAGATAAATCGATATGGAATCCAAACCTAATTTTGGATTTTGATCAAGGATGAGAATAATAATATAATATTAATTATATTTTGATTTTTCGATTATATAAATATATCTTTATATGTATGTGAATTGATGTCAATGGTTGATCGATTATGGTGCGATATTTGAAAACCCTAGTTTTATTGTGGAAAACCTAAATTAAAACTCAATTGTGAGTTTAAGACTATATATAATTGTGTTATATGATTTTTTTGATTAATTAGGTCAACCCTAATTAACATTTAGATATATTAATTTCTAAAAACCCTAATTTGGTAATTATAAACCCTAATTATGATTTTATAACCTAATTACCCTACCCTAATTGCTAAATTAGCAAGGATAATTATAATTAGTATATATTAAACCCTAATGTTCATGTATAATTAATTAGAAAACTAATCTAATTAAGAAAACCTAATTACAAATTTTAGAAACTAAAATTTTTATTTTATACAAACCCCAAATTACTAGATATTATAAATGTTATATGTTAAACCTTGTGGGTTAAACCCTAAGGGTTTGCCAACCCTAAGGGTTTGCTAAGTTTACATTTATGCCATTAAAATTACAATTACAAAATGACCATATTGCCCTTTTGTGCATTAAAGAGGCTAATATATATAGGTTTTGACTATAGGTGAGTTGGTGACCAAACTTAACTACCCCATGTGACCTTATATCTCTAGCAAAACCAAGCAACCTCGACTAATTCATGCATCATGCATCATATATATATATATATATATATATAGAGAGAGAGAAAATTGCATTTATTAGACCATTTTGCACACAAACACTCAACTAGACTCTCTCTCTCTCATAACCCACGAAATCCTTTGCTAGATCGGTCCCAAACAAGCCCCACTAACACCATAATCAAATCGTAAAGCTAGAATCAAGATTGATCATTAGAAAGGTATAAAACCCTAGCTTGAAATCGATCCATTGATGTTGTGTTAGATGTTATGATTTTTGTGTTAAAATATGTTAGATATAGTGTATAATAATGATGATCTTGGTTTGCTAGATGTTAGATCCATAACATCTAGAGGCTCGGTTTGAAGTTTTTAAAAAATCTGGAAAAAAAATTTTTTTTATGTCGACAACCAATGTCGGGTCTTGTAGATCTCTGATCATTATTTTGATTTTTGTGTTTTTTAAGTGTTTAATCGTGTAGTATGTTATGAGATCTTTACTCTAGAAGTTAAATCAAGGTCATATCTTGAGCAGATTGCAAGTTATTCTTGGTCAAAGGTCGTTGTTACCATGACCGAACCGATTTCTTAAATCGGGTAACCCGAAATGGGTTTTCGATCATCGACAACGTATTTAATAACTTAGATCTTTGATGTTAATTTGATGTTTTTTATGGATCTTTGAGTCTAAGTTTGTAGTATGTTATATTCACGTTATATTCATGCTTTTAGAACCTCTAATATTAAATATATAAGATTGAATTAGTGGGTGGTCGAAACCAAACTAGTTTATCATCACGTTTTTTTCGTTTTACGGGTAACCTAGAAAACGTTTGAATAACTCTCGACATATACGTTGACCGAGAGCTATATCTTCTTGATTTTTGTTGATGATTTGTTGATGTTTTGTGTTAGATCTCTTCATTTACATATTGGCTACACACATGCGAGCTTATAGATCACAAAAAACAATATCACGATTTCAAGTTATTGAAGCCCAAAACGTGTGTGATCGATCGAATGTTCTTCATTTACGGGTAACCCGAAAATGAAAACGACCTCTCGACAACTACTACTTTGATGCTCTCAAATCTCTTTGTTTATGATGTTGTATGAACATGTTTGTTGTTGAATCTTGTAGTCTTACATAGCTCTACAAGATCGATCAACAACATGCTTAGAAACACAATATTGACATTGAATCATTGATGGTCAAACATGGTCCTCGAAGCGTGTATGAAGATTTTGGGTTTGAATGATGAACATGAAGAACACCTATAGCGACGGTTACATATAATGCTATAGGTGATCTTTAGCGATAGATTATTTATAAAAATTATATTTTTATTAAATAATTATAGAAAATTAGTTTTTAATTATTAAAAATACTAAATAAATTATAAAAAATTATTTTAAATTAAAAAAAAATTAGTTTTTAATTATTTTAATATATTTCATAAATATTTAATATTTTTGAAATATTAAAAGGTATTTAATTTATTTAATTATATATTAAATAAATTATTTAAAAATGATTTTAATACTTTAAAAATCATTTAAAATTATATTATGGAATAAGAAAATATTTTAAGTTATTTTTAATGACTTTTAATATTTTGTGATGAATTTCATTAATAAATTAATATTAATGATAATTAAGTTATTTAATAAATGAATTAAATAAATAAATTAAAAATGATTTTATTATATTAAAAATCATTTTAAATAATAATAAGGTATTTAAAAATATTTTAAGTTATAAAATATAACTTTCAATATTTAAAGGTAAATTTCATTAATTAATTATTATTAATGATATTAAAGTTATTTAATAATTATATTAAATAATTTAGTTTAAAAATGATTTTATTATTATAAAAATCATTTTAAATGAAAATAAAGTGTTTAAAGATATTTTAAGTTATAAAATATAACTTTTAATATTTAAAGGATAATTTCATTAATAATTTAATATTAATGATATTAATTTAATATTAATGATATTAAATTTATTTAATAATTATATTAAATAAATAGTTTAAAAATGGTTTTATTAATTTAAAAATCATTTAAAAAGGATATAAATGAATTAAAAATATTTTAAGTTATACTTAATGACTTTTAATATTTTGATAAATAGTACATTAATATTTTAATATTAATGATAATTATTTAAAAATGATTTTAAATGTTTTAAAAATCATTTAAAGGTAATATTAATACTTTAAAAATATTCTAAGTTATTATAAATAACTTTAATATTTTGGCAATGGTTTCATTAATAGTTTAATATTAATTAAATATTAATGATAATAGAATTGTTGGATATTTAAATCATTTAATAATGATTAGGTGTTTGAAAATTTATGATAAATTATAATAAATGTTTTAAAATTATTATAAGTCGTTTAAAATAATATGGTGATACTTAAATGATATTGACCTTGATTGTAGAGTCTTAGACTCGATAATTACCCGATAAAGTTTTACATTTGGTACAATCGCGTGTTTTAGAAAATTGATCTGGACTTAGATATTTTGATTGTATTAATGTTTGTTTGTGATTCATATTTGTTGAACATGTGATAATGTGATTAGGTTATGTCTTTGTTGCGAAAATGCGATACTATGTGTTATAGTATATTATTCTAATCGAGCGAATGATCGATTAATGATAGGTGCGTGATATAAAAGATAAAACTAAGTTGTATTTTGTAAGCGGCAGGACGAGAAAAGATATCCTACCTTTGCATTTTCTTTATGCAATGGACATGAGTAAGAATGTTTGAAATTATATTATTCTTTAGTATGATTATTAACCCTATATTATATCGCTCATTGATTATCAACATGTTAGTATATGGTAATTCGGATATATATTACTGTTCGTTAATTTCTATAAATGGTTATCTGAAGTGTCCCCACTTGGATAATCATTGTATTTAATCACATGTTGATACACCTTTGATAATTACTATATATATATATATATTTGAATTATAGATTATTGTTGAACAAGATAAACTTTTATTATTATCCAACCAATTGCTTTGGTTTGGAACCCCGAAAGTATGAACATCCCTTACACGGAAAAAACTTTTATGCACCCAAGTGGGCCAGTGAACGATAACATCGTTCTTGCATGTAGTATTGATCAATCTGAAGTACAATGGTGATCACCCCGTGCTAAGTAAGTTATGACGGTTTATAGATGAAGTTCTGTTTAACCTTTTCGAAAATGAAATTAATGTTCATAGTATGTCACCTTAACCTTATTTATAGTCAGTACGTAGTTTCAAAAATTTGAAAGAGGGTTGTTATGTTATTATTATCGGTTCAGATTACATCACAACTATTGATTTGTTGTAGAAGGGTAGTATAAAAAAAACATTTAAATTCTTTCAGCTTATATAAATATATATAATTGATAATACTTGTTGGGCACTCAAATGCTCATTCTTGCTTAATTTAAATGTTTTCAGCTAAATGTGAACAAGCAGAAGGCTCAGCTAAGAATAAAGGGAAAGGAAAGATTGCTGAATGAGTGTAATATTATTTTATGTAATAGTTAACTTTATTAAGACAAGTATGATATCTATTTATTATCATGTATTGTAAGGAATGTATTTAAAGGTTACGTACTTGGGAGCTAGACTTTGATAATCATGTAAATTAAGTTTGTTATCTATATTATTGTTATTATTATTAGTATTATTCCGCTCATAGAAATGGTATCGTGAAGCACCGAGTTCGGGTTTCAAGTACCTGGATTTGGGGGCTTAACACAAACACCGACAGGATAGCCTCCTGGTGGAGGAACCACACAACATACATTCACATACAACGTGTCACACCGTTTATGAAAATGATGACATGTGTGAAGCACTAATATCATAGATAGATATATTGCAGTTCAGTAAGTAAAATGCATTCGTACACATTCATCAATAATGTAAATGCAACATTCACACACAAACATATAATAGTTTTGAAAAGCTTGTAGTAGCGGCTTCAGCCCTCTTACTAGTGTCCCCAGCAGAGTCGCCACCTGTCGACGTCGGGATTTTTATTTGTCCCTTTTTCTGTTCTTGTTCTTTGGTGTTCTCATGTTATGTGAGATTTGTTTGAAAAAAACAAGTAAAAAAGGTCCGACATGTATATGTCGATGATTTGACTATAAGAGTCGCCAGTTGGTGTTTTTAAATGGTTTCACCAACGCAACCGAGAAAAGGTTTTCACATTAACCTCGTGATGTGACACTGCTAAAGGGTCTGTGAAACCGAGATTCATTTGGGTTCGGGGGCTTGATTATGCGAAAGGGAGGTGTTAGGCACCCCCCAACATCCGTGTTACCACGGTGACCACCTCTTTTAAAAAAATTGTTATATGAATGTGTGTGTGTGTGTGGGTCAATGTGCTATTATTTGGAAGTAGTGTTATGCCTCATTCGCACCTATATACAAAGGGTTTGAATTTATACAAAAATTCAATTTTAAACAAGATATAGCAATGAGGTTTTGTAAAAGAGGTTTTTCAAACCCTGTGCTAAATAATAATTGAGGCCTTTGATACTTCCATTTTATTATTAAATGTTCGGCTTGATTGCTTTTATTTTTTGAGATGCGAAGCATCTTCGAGAAAATAATATATAGCAGTGTCGAACTCCTTATGGGCATGAAAGCCATCTAAGGAAATTCAAACACCGTGAATAATTTACATGCTGTTTACAGCTGAAAAATGTCCATCACGGGAACCGAATCTAGATTTTGTAGACTGAATCTGTGATCACATGATTCCTAGGCTCACATGATGCCGCAGTTTATATTAAAAGCAATAAGCGGTTATATATATAAAAAGTCAGAATATATATATACTGAGACATGATCAACCACCACGAAGCACCTCCATGGGGGATCAAAGCAGTAAATATATAAAAATGGTAAATATATATATATATATATATATATATATATATATATATATAGAGAGAGAGAGAGAGAGAGAAAGAGATATGATCAACCACCACGAAGCACCTCCATGGGGGATCACAAATATAAATAAAGCAATAAATACGATCAAACGCCATGAAGTAAACTCCAGGCGGGACGGAATGTAAAGAAAGCAATAAAAATGATCAACCGCCAAGAAGTAAACTCCAGGCAGGACGGAATATAAATAAAGCAGTAAAAAGATCAACCGCCACGAAGTTAACTATAGGCGGACGGAATATAAATAAAGCAGTAAAAGGCCACGAAGTAAACTCCAGGCCTGACAAAAATGTAAATATATATATATATATATATATATATATATATATATATATATATATATATATATATATAGCGATAAGCAACGACACAGGATATATATATCGATCCATTCGGTTTTTCATTTGACAATTTGTCGCTATATATATATATAGAAAAGCAATAAATGCACTGGATATAAAACCGGGCTCATCGAATGCGAGTTAAACAACAGTTTAATATATATATATATATATATATATATATATATATATATATATATATATAATACAAATACAAAAGCAAATAAACGCTTTGGATGTGAGTCCATGCTCAATCGAGGTATAACTGGATAATGTTAGTCTATATATATATATATATGTATAAGTATATATATACAAACAGAAATGAAAAAGAGTGTGTGCAAAAAATGAAGAGAAAGGCTTCAAAGTGTGTAAGAAGGCTTACAGTAGACTGCCAAAGAAGACTTCTATAGCTTTAAGTGGATGAACACTCGGCTCTCGCCGATAAAAATATAGTTATGTGTGAGCTCACAAGTGTTTAAAATGAGAAAGCACTCAATATAGGGTGTGTACAGAGCAAATTGGACAGGGATTCCTCGCCTTTTTTCTCTTGAATATGGCCACCCCAAGCCCTTTATTTATAAAGGGGAGTCAGAGAGTGTGCTATGTACTTGTGCCGGGGTGCCCGAACTCATGGTCATCTTGTCTCAAAGTACGTGCAGGTGTGCAACGTGATGTCCGCTCAAACTTGTAGAACTTCAATCCGAGCATCCGATTGAGGTGTATAAGACTTGTTTCGGACTACCGTTGTTGAGAGCTACGCAATGACATGGGATTAGCGGTTGTACGAAGTCAGGAAGATGGAACCATGTCCTATCTCTTCAAGCTTCAAATTATATCCAGTGTTCTGCCTTGCGTAGTTATCACTCGGGATTACAACTCCTTGGTTCTTATGGGACATTGTTGTGTAGAATGTATGTTGAATGATGTTTGTTGAGACGGCGCCATGTGGTGTTGAGGTGGCAATTTAATAATTTTTCCTTTCACCGGGGTTATCTCCGGTTTTGGCTGATAAAGCAGACGTTGCTCAGGGTTATCTTTGAGATTAGGCTGCTGTAAGTGTTGAATGCCCTCAGGGTTGTCTCTGAGGTCTGCTTGTCCTCCCAGGGTTATCTCTGGGTTTGGGAGTTAAGTGCCTTGGTGTGAGTCCCAAGGTTGAAGCTTACTGCATGAGTTGAAACGAGCATACCTGGGGTTATCTCCAGAACTGCAACTGCACTCCTTGGGGTTATCTCCAAGGTTGATATTGTCTTTCCCAGTGTCATTTTCGAGACTGAGACTGAACATCTCGGGGTTATCTCCAAGATGAATCGGCCTTCTCCGGTGGAATTTTTGGTATTTGCACTGCTTTCCCCGAGGTTATCTCCGAGGTGGGGAAATGATACTCCTAGTATGTTTTTCGGGTTAAAACTAAATTTTCGTTGGTATTTCGGGATTAAGCTGAGCTGTCTTCCAGGGTTATCTTTGAAAGAAGTTTCTGCACTTCCTGCAATGTTAGTAACAGGTAGGCAGAAAAATTTCGAGTGTCTACAAGTATAATACCTTCATCTTTTCCTCCATTTTTAATTTAGTCCTACAAGTATTATCAAACTTGCACCACCTCCCCTAATAGTACATCATGTGAATCAATAGTTCTATACATGTGAAAAAAATAGTTACAGTATAGTACCTTCATCTATACCTCCATTTTTAATTTAGTCATGCAAGTATTATCAATCTTACACCACCTCCATTAATAGTACATGCATGTGAATCAATAGTACATACATGTGAACAAATAGTTATAAGCATGTGAATTAATAGCAATTAATTGCTCATTTATCCTATTAATTACCTGATTGGTCAATATAACCTTATCAAAATAATATCGATTTCCACTAACACTAATAATCCCAACATAATGGAAATATCAATTTCATCTTTAACCAACACGAACTTATTCATCATTAATATTATAACTCACAATATTTAACAACCAGATCATTCCCAGGAAATAGGGAGCTTTCCGATAAGGATTTCTCCCTATTGGCACGTAATTAGGTGACCAAACCCCTTTCCTCGACAGAACTTTTTACACATCGTCAATAATGCAAATAATAATATGAATAACTTTGTCATCTCAATTATTGATTTAATAATATAAAATATTATGCAGATGATACTATGACAATAATTGAATCAATAATATGAGAGATATTATGCAAGAATTACTGTAGCAATAATTGAGTATAACTGAATGACTTCTTACATAAGTATCAATAATCAATACTGTGTGCTACTATATAACCACGCGTATTACTGTACTTTTTTCACCGATTATTTTATGACAACTTGCTTACTTTGAAATTTTTTCACATATCACCCTTAACTTTAACCTTTTATCAATTTAACCATTTACTAAATAGAATAATAATTATAAGAAAATTGAATACTTTTATTTCATAAAATTCGGGATCTCACACTATCAATTGTGAATTTAAGTTAATATGGTGTTAATGCATTGAGAGATGGATAATTCTACTTTCGTGTTCTTGATTAATGAACTGGGATAGTTAATTGAATTGAAAAGAAGTGTGATAATTTGAGTGAAGCTTGAAGTGAATTTGTAAGCTTAATTCTCCATTATCTAATTAAAATTTGTTGTAGCTAGTTGAGTTGATTTGTTTTGATTTTTATTTATTAGTTTTTCATTATTTCCAACCATTAATTCGATTAGTTTAATAAAATTGAGATAATATAAAGCTGGTAGTTGTTGGATTAAAATTAATACTTGTCTCTGTGGGAACGATACTTGACTTATCATTATATTACTTGTTGATCACGTATACTTGCGTGCTGTGCGTATTTAGATTACATCCAACAAGTTTTTGGCACCGTTATCGAGGACTAGTTTTTGATTTTATTACTTTCAATATCAGTTTAATTAGTTCAGTTTTAGTTAAACAATTTTCTTTTTGTTTGTGCTATTTCTTGTTTCAGGTTCTCTTACTTAGTGCATGCAAACTCGGACAAAGAAACCAGATTTGCTTCCTTATGAGTATGACATCGAAAGAAGGTTTTAGAGACTTAATACGTGGATTAAGGAAACTCGAGAGAATTTTGATAAACAAGAAAGTATGGCTGCAGAGGATCAGAAAGCATTGAGGGACTATGCTACTCCCACGATTACTGAAATTCAGTCAAGCATTAACAGGCCTATGATAGCTGCAAATCATTTTGAGATAAAGCCTGGGACGATTCAGATGATATAGAATTCAGTAAAGTTTGGGGGATCGACCAGTGATGACCCAAACGAGCACTTGGTTAGCTTTCTGGAGATTTGTGATACCTTCAAGTACAATGGGGTATCTGATGATGCAATTAGGCTTCGTTTGTTTCCATTCACACTACGGGATAAAGCAAAGAGCTGGTTACATTCACTACCCCCCAGGGTCAATCACTACTTGGGATGACCTAGCTCAGAAATTTTTAGCTAAATTATTCCCACCGGTGAAGACTGCTAAGATGAGGAATGATATTACAATATTTGAACAACAGCATGGGGAGTCTTTGTATGAAGCTTGGGAAAGGTACAAGGAATTGCTAAGGAAGTGTTCACATCACGGATTACCCAAGTGGCTGCAGATGAACACCTTTTACAATGGGCTGAATGGAAATCTTCGTACTAGCATTGATGCAACGTCTGGGGGAGCTTTTATGTGACTAAAAGTTTTGAGGAAGCATATGATCTGATTGAGACGATGGCGGCTAATAACTACCAGTGGCCCACAGCAAGAATGACAGAACCTAAGGCAGTTAGGGTGTTAAAAGTAGATGGAGTGACAGCTTTAGCGGCCCAGATATTAGCGCTATCAAAGAAGATAGATGCCCTCACAGGTGCACAGGTGCAGCATGTGGCATTTTTTTGTGAATTGTGTGTTGGGGAACATCCGATAGAGCAGTGTGCCATCAATCCAGTTGTAATTCAGTTTGTAGGTAGCTATAATAGAATTCCTTAGAATCCATATCAGAATGCGTATAATCCAAGAGCAAGGAACCATCCGAACTTTTCGTAGAGTAGTAACCAAAATCAGCAGATTCCATAACCATCTTATCCCCCCGGTTTCCAAAATTAGCATCAACAGTCAGCTCCACATCAAGAGAAAAAGTTAGATTTAGAAGAGTTGTTGTTGAAATACATATCCGGTAATGAGGCAGCTATGAAAATATATGCGACATCAATAAAGAACTTGGAAAATCAAATGGGACAGCTTGTGTTGGCATTGAATAACAGGCCTCAAGGGACTTGACCAAGTGACACTGAGAAGAATCCAAAGGGAAATCATGAACAGTGTCAAGCAATCACATTAAGAAGTGGGAAACATCCTGAGGGGTAAAGTGCAGAAAATTTGCCAAAGAAAGATGTGAAAAAAGTGAAGACAAGTTGGTTGAGGTGACACAGGGTGAAGATAGGCAAGTGGAGAATAATTAGGCAGATGTTGAGCCAGTTGTCTATCCTCCACCACCGTTTTAGCAGAGAGTTCAAAAGCAAAAACTGTATAAGCAATTCTCAAAGTTTTTGGAAATCTTCAAGAAATTGTAGATTAACATTCCATTCGCAGAAGCCTTAGAATAGATGCCTAACTATGCAAAGTTTATGAAAGGTATTTTGTCGAGGAAGAAGAAGTTGGAAGATTATGAGATTGTGGCATTGACGGAGGAATGTAGTGCGGTATTGCAGAGGAAGTTGCCTCCGAAGTTGAAGGATCCAAGGAGTTTTACTATTCCTTACACAATTAGGAACATGACCTTCAACAAATGTTTATGTGATTTAGGTGTAAGTGTAAACCTCAGGCCATTATCTGTGTATACTCAATTGGGTTTGCCGGTACCGAAACCTATAAACCTCTCACTACAGTTGGCAGATAGATCGGTGACTTATCCAATAGGGATTATTGAAGATATTCTCCTTAAGGTGGATAAGTTTATATTTCTAGCAGATTTCATCATCCTGGATTATGAAGAGGATAAGAACATCCCAATTATCTTAGGGAGGTAATTCTTGGCTACTGGGAGGACTCTCATTGACGTTTAGAAAGGAGAGTTAACGATGAGAGTACAATACCAAGAAGTAAAATTTAATGTGTTTAAAGCCATGAGATTCCCTACAGATGAGGAAGACTATTTTCGAATATATGTGATCGACAAGATGGTTAATGAAGACTTGATTAGAGGTTTGGATAGGGATCCATTGGAAAACACTTTGATGGGGGATGCCGACTTGGATGATTCGGAATTTATGGATTATTTACATATGCTGGATGCTTTGCCTAGGGTGAGTAGATTCAAGGTGCCATTCGAGCCACTACATACGAAAGAGAAAGCATCGGCACGGATGAAACCTTCACTTGAGGAACCAGCTACTCTTGAGCTAAAACCTCTTCCTAAACACCCCAGGTATGCATTTTTAGGTAATTCTAATACTTTACATGTTATTATTGCATCTACATTAACGACTTGCAGAAAAGTAAGCTGTTGAGGGTACTTTGAGAGTACAAATCTACAATAGACACTTGCTGACATTAACGGAATAAGCCCTTCATTCTGTATACACAAGATACTCTCGGAAGAGGATGCAAAGTCGATAGTGGAACAGTAGAGAAGGCTCATTCCAATCATGAAAGAAGTTTTGAAGAAAGAGATTTTGAAATGGTTGGATGCTGGGATAATTTACCCATCTAAGATAGTTCATGGGTAAGCCCAATTCAGTGTGTCCCGAAGAAGGGTGGAATGACAGTTGTGACTAATGACGTTAATGAATTGATACCGACAAGGACAGTGACCAGCTGGAGGGTATGCATGGATTACATGAAGTTTAACAAGGAAACTTGGAAGGACCAATTTCCTCTACCCATCATCGATCAGATGTTAGACCGTTTGGCTTGGAATAAGTATTATTTCCTATTGGACAGATATTTAGGGCATAATCAGATCATCATCCTAAATATCAAGAAAATACTACATTCGCGTGCCCATATGGCACCTTTACATTCAAGAGGATGTCATTTGGGTTGTGTAATGCACCGACAACCTTCTAGAGATGTATGATGGCCATTTTTTCAGACATGGTGGAGCGTAACGTTGAAGTTTTCATGGATGACTTTTCAGTTTTTGGAAATACTTTTGATAGTTGTCTTGAGAATCTGGTTATAGTTTTAAAACGCTGCGTGGAAACTAACCTTATGCTAAACTGCGAAAAGTGCCATTTTATGGTCGAAGAGGGAATTATTCTTGGGCATAAAGTCTCTAAGAAAGGGTTGGAAGTTGACCGGGAAAAGTTGGAAACTATTGAAAGTCTTCCACTTCCAACCTCAGTTAAGGGAATTCAAAGTTTTCTGGGGCATGCTGGATTCTACCGTAGGTTTATCAAGGATTTCTCTAAGATTGCAAAACCACTATGCAGTCTATTAGAGAAAGATTCAATTTTTAGATTTGATGAAGAGTGTCTAATAGCTTTTGAACAGTTGAAGAAGAAATTGACAACAGCTCCCGTGATCGTAGCACCAGATTGGACAATGCCATTTCGAGTTGATGTGTGATGCTAGCGATTATGCGGTAGGCACTATTTTGGGACAACACCGAGAGAAGATCTTTTATGCCATATATTATGCAAGTAAAACCCTCACGGATGCTCAATTGAACTATACAACCACCGAGAAGGAGTTACTTGCGGTCGTGTATGCTTTTGATAAATTTTGAGCATACTTGATAGGAACAAATGTTGTGGTATACACAGACCACTCGGCGATTCGATATCTTATTTCCAAGAAAGATGCTAAGCCTAGACTTATCTGATGGATTCTACTCCTTTAAGAGTTTGATTTGGAAATCAAGGATAGGAAGGGGACAAAAAATTAAGTGGCTGATCATCTTTCGAGGTTGGAAAATTCGGACAAGGACAGGGCGGATAAATGTTTGATCAACGAGTCATTTTTGGATGAACAATTATTTGTAGTAAATTCTGAATTTCCATGGTATGCGGACTTTGCTAACTACTTGGTGAGAAAGATCCTTCCCCCTGATTTGACATGTTAACAGCAAAAGAAGTTCCTACATGATGTCAAGTGGTACATGTGGGATGAGCCTTATCTCTTCAGATAATGTGCGGATAAGATGATTCGTAGATATGTGCCTTATAGTGAAGTTAATAACATCTTGCACGCATGCCATGTATCTACATATGGGGGGACACTATGGAAGTGAGCGGACAACAACAAAGGTTCTTCAGGCAGGATTCTACTAGCCTACTGTGTTTAAAGATGCCCACCAGTTCGTAAAAAGCTATGACAAATGTTAAAGGGTGGGCAATATTTCAAAAAGGAATGAGATGACGCTCAACACAATCTTGGAAGTTGAGATTTTTGATGTATGGGGATGGACTTCATGGGACCTTTTTCGCCTTTATACAATAATTTATACAAGTTGTTAGTTGTGGACTATGTATCAAAATGGGTTGAAGCTGTGACACTCCCTACAAATGATGCCAAAGTGGTTTTGAAGTTCCTACAGAAAAATATCTTCACAAGATTTGGCACGCTGAGAGCAATTATAAGTGACAAGGGAAGTCACTTCTGTAATAGGTTCTTTACTGCTCTCTTGGAAATGTATGGAGTTAATCACAGGGTTGCAATGGCATAGCATCCCCAAACGAGTGGCCAAGCTGAGGTTTTAAATCGAGAGGTGAAATGAATTTTAGAGAAAGTGGTGAATCCGAACAGAAAGGACTGGTCTATGAAGTTAAACGACACTTTATGGGCTTATCGAGTAACATACAAGACACCAATTGGGATGTCTCCGTATTAACTAGTTTACAGGAAAGAGTGTCATCTCCCATTGGAACTTCAACACAGAGCATATTGGGCCATTTAAAAGCTGAATTTTGATCAAATAGCTACAGGCGAGAAAAGACTATTGTAACTTTATCAGCTGGATAAGTTTTGACTGCAAGCTTACGAAAACTCAAAGCTGTATAAGGAAAAGGTCAAGAAGTGGTACGACCAGAAGATTTTGCAGAGAAATTTTGAACAGGGCCAAGCTGTGTTATTATATAACTCACGACTGAGGTTATTTCCTGGGAAAATCAAATCACGATGGTCGGGGCCATTTACTATCAAAACAGTCTACCCACATGGCACCGTTGAACTCTATAGCAGGAATCCGCTTGAAATTTTCAAAGTTAACAGGCAGCGTCTAAAGCACTATTGGGGTAGTGACATCGAAAATCAATCCACTGCGATCACTCTTACCGATGCGCCATGACACAGGGAGTAGTCAGGTTGAAAGACTAAAAAAAAGCTCTCATTGGGAGGCAACCCAATTTTATTGTCAAATACAGTATTTTAGCTTCATGTTGCTTAATTCTTAGTGTAGTTAACAATTGTAGTATTATATAGTTCAATCATGTGCAAATCGTAGGTAATGAGCTAGTCTTTGTAAGTTATTCTAAGCGATCTTGCTCAAACTCCATGTACTTAACGTGAAATTTTGGGTTCTTATGAATTTCAGGTACTAATGATGAAGTGTTAAAGCACGTGAGTCAAATTTACTGAAAAATTGAAGTTCTGCAAAAACTAACCCCCTGCCCCGATGAGCTTTCTAGGCCAAAATCACTCCCCCACTAGGGTACAGGATTCCAGGAATTAAAAGACTTCTGCAGAACGTGGCTACACCACTTCTATTCTTCATAACCAAACCCAAGCTCCCCAACACCACACGAACTCTCTCCATAACCCTTAATCTCCATCAAATCTGACCACTATTTCAATCTTATATAACCCTAACTCTAATTTACATCCATTACTCACAAAATAAACACCTAATTTTCATCAATTTCTTAGAATTTCATACACCACACCTAGGGTTTTCTCAACTATTTTGGTTTTCCAGGAAGAAGGACGGAGAAGCCCCAAAATTTGTCGGGTACCACTTCATTATCATCATTAAGTGAGGTATCAGTTTGGGTAAGCAACTTGTCTTAGTTTTTCACCATACTTGGATTCCATTGTTCAATTTTGGGGGTGTTATGAGTTGAGTAAACACCAACTATTTGTGAAATTGTCGATGACAAAGTTTGGGGGAATTGCTATTGGCATTATGATAACATGGCACCAAAAATGCTTTTGAAATGCCAAGGTGGCAAAGGTTCATCGCCACCTACAAGGAGCTTCAACAAACGTAAATTTGTTAGTGCAAATGCGGTTGACAAGTATGATTATCTCACACCAAAGGCAATGACACCAGAAAGGGGCTTGAGGTAGGATGCGTTCGATGGACAAATACAGAGACAAATTCATGAACAGGGTTGGGAAGTATACACTGATGAACCGGACTCTGCGGTTGTGAAGTGAAAGAGTTTTATGCCAATGTCGAAGATAAAGCACCATTTATGGCGTTTGTGCGGGGTAAGCAAGTTCCTTTTAGTTCAGAGGCAATAAATGAGTTTTATAGCGTGCGAGCCCCTACTGTTTGTCAATATGCTCAGCTTAGAGATAACAATCCAAATTATAATCAGATTCTCACGGAGATATCAAAACCTGACACTACATGGGCGAAGGGGAAGAAGGGTGGAACCTTGTTTATGAGCAAGGATTTGAGCTTATATGGAAAGATCGGGTATGCATTCCTGTGTGCGAAGTTTTTCCCTTCGACACATATCAGTGAAGTTACCAAAGAAAAGGTTCTGCTTTTTATATGCCATTGTGAAAGATTTTGACATTGTTATTGGGGCAATCATCAGCTTCTCGATTCACGTGGGCCATTTCAGGAGGATTGCCATACCCCTCACTTATCTATGGACTGTGTAGATAGTCAGGGGTTAGATGGATGACAGACGAGCCCGTGCAGCAGCCTCTCCATCTCCTTAATTCCAGAATGATTGCTAAATATTCAGTTTGGGCTGGAGGGGAGTCGCATCCTCGAGGGGTAGGATTTGTTTTTCCCGATGCTCTTGAGGAGGGGGACGCTGAGGACACCTGTGAGGATGACGAATTCAAGGGGGTCGAGTTATCTGAGGGTTCTGATGATGCTGCGAGGGGTAGTAGGTCTACCAAGTACATGTTTAGTACCCAGTTTTGCAGTTTACAGTGACATATTGATGATTGGGATAGAGAAGAAGATAAAAAGCTAAAGAGAATTTTAGCGAGGCAGGATCATATGTTTAACACAATGAAAAATTACCATGCTTTATTAACTGAGGCATTTCAACGAATGAATCCAGCTGCCGCAGATCAATTCCAGTTTCCAGTACCATAGCCATTGTCGCAGTATCCACCATTTGACTTTGATGTGGAGGAGATTTCCATCCCACAGCCATCGCCTCCACCACCACAGGCTTAGCATGTTAAAGGGAAGTCCTCTTTTACTTTAATGTAGTATTTTCCCAGTGAGGACATTGCGTATGTTAATTTTGGGGGAGTTTTAGTTATTTGTTAATTTTTATGTTGGTTTGTTTATGTTAATTAGTTTAGTTTGCATATGTTAGTTTGCATTTAGTTTTCATGTCAGTTCATGTATGCATTCATGTAGTTGCATCTTTAGTTTTCTGTTTCTGTTTCTTGTAAGTTATATATATGTATATATAAAATTAAAAAATCACAAAAATCCCAAAAATATTAGTTAGTTTATTGTTTTTATATTGCATTTAGTTCATATTTGCATGATTCCAGGTATTTGATGGTTACAGTTTGTTTGGGCCAATGATGAGATTGGAGTTGCATAGACAAGTATAGTATTGATTGTTAAGGCTTTCATGTGATTTCTTATCATGAATTAGATCTTTATCTGTTTGAAACCGGTATAATAAGGATAGCAAATTACGAAACGACTATGTTGACTGATTGGATTTTAAATTAACATATAATTGAACTCTTAAGGCTAATGCTAGTTTGAATGAAAGAAAATCATGAATAGGTAGTGATGGCTAAGATTAGATAGGAACCTATGTTTGGGGGAAAATTTGGGATATAAGTTATAAAAAAAGAAAAAAAAAAAAAAAAAAAGATTGTGACACCCCCAAATTCGGTACTCCATTCCCACGAGTTTGGTGTTCACTATCAAAACATTACATCTAACTACCCATAATCAAAGGATAAAGAAGTAATTTAAATAACTTAAACAATCATCTTTCCCATTAAAGGGTTACATTCTCATCTCAAAATAAATCCTAGGTAATCTAACCTTAAAATTATTACATCAGTTTACGGAATACATTATATATTAAAACAAGTCTTTAACATAATTCATTAAAATAAAATTCTCATAAGTCTTCAACATTTGGACATCTTGCCCTTTCCTTTACTAGTAGACGGCTCATCAACTTTCTCAACTTCAGCTGCAGTGTTAATTGCAAGAGTGAGCAAACAATTGCTCACTGATATATGAAGTAGTAATAATAACAACATGAGAATGAACAATGAATGCTAGCAATAATGAACGTGTTCTGTGAATTAAGAATAGAAAACAAGTTCGAAATCAATGTCTGAGGGTCTTAAGACCACGAGCTATGTCTCCGGTATATAGGTATTATTACCTTAACCTTAACAGTCATTTAGACTATACAGACCATTCTTAACGTACTTAGGGGGATCGGCCCTTTGTACCATGTATTGTGCACAAATATCTAAACGTTACATGTACAAAATCCCCTATATTAGGGTTATTCGTCTCAGTTTGAATTTAGAATTTCTGCACTAAAGAAAGTTTAGTTTGGAACTAGCTTATCAGTGTCTCTAGAATTTTAGAACACTATTCAACTTCCATCAATAAAGGTTTAATACGAGAATGTATAACTGAACAAGGCTATTAAAGTCAAAGATCGGATATCAACAATATATATAACTGAATAACATGATATACATGCAAAGTGCTATATTCAAAGGAGTTTAGAACAATCTTCTATGAATCAATGTATTAGAACAATATATGCTTCGAATGATAATAAGGAAAGTAATGCTCACTCGATGTAATGAATTAGGTTACAAGAGCTTGCACAAACATACTCAAGATAAACTAGGCTTGTTCAAACTTACAAGAATTTTAGGAACTTGTACAATAACGATTTAGGAATGGGAACATGCATTCAATATGAAAAGAATGAAGTTAGAAAGCTTGCTCAATGTAAAGAGTTAAGGTTTAGGAACTTGCACAATAACGATTTAGGAATGAGAACATGCATTCAATATGAAAAGAATGAAGTTAGAAAGCTTGCTCAATGTAAAGAGTTAAGGTTTAGGAACTTGCCTTGTTTGTAAGCTACACAAGTGTAAAATAATCTCCAATTACCCTACACATATCATTACAATCGCAACAACAATTAGTTGTATGAATATTAACACTATGGGTATTAAACCATCATTTAGGTCTTAACCTAACCTAGCACCTAACCATTTAGGTTAACATATTATGAATCTGAAATCGCATTACGAGACAACATAACTTACTCGTTCATTTCTAACTTTTGAAAACATCACTTTTAGTTTCATTATATAACGCAATTAACAATCACCTAAAACTCTTTTACACTTTGTATTACAACACCTTAGAATCTATTATTGTAGTCCACTTTATTTTTTAATATCCTTAACATTCATGTTAAACTAACCCAAGTCCGTTACGCACGACCTGCAATTAAGCAGACTTCACTGTCATGTGTTGGCTACTTTCATGGCACATGCCCGATGTACATATCTAGCTAACGCAGCTTGTGCGCCCATAGGCGCTGCATCGCGCCATGACAATGCTACTTATGTAAATAAGGCAATGCCTTAACTTTGATGCCTCGATTCGATTTTTTGCAAAAGCTAGAAATCAGACTTTGCTTTGGCCAAAAATCCCAATTTTACAGAAAATCTCCCAACTTCAACATCTAACACTTTGTCATATTATAGTTATACATGCTAAACACCATTCTATATACAAAAGCATTATATAAACACCATTTTGAGGAATCAAAACTATATTTTTCCCAAATTTCCTCATTTTATACTTTTAACGAATTCGATCACCACGAATTCGTTTCTTAATCATTTGACACGATTCGAACTATGCCGCTTTTGTTTCTTAATATATTATCACAATCCACCAACAAATTACAGATTACATCACTCACATATTGGACAAGAAATTTGGTACTTTCTAAGGCCATTTTATATGAACATAAACACTATGATTTTCCTTTTTCTTCCTACACCCAATTTTTACGAATTTGATAACAAATAACAAGTATACATGATGATTAACAGAGGTTTGCAAACCTATATGAACATATATCTATCACAATTCACGTGATTTCCAAATTATACCAAGAAGATACATATACATATACTACCAAAACTAAAAATAAAAAAAAGAAAAGAGTATACCTTAAATCCTTGATTATATGCTAGCAAAAGATGACAATAAGGTTTAGCAATCCTCTCCTTCCTCTTGAAACCTCAGAGAATTCTCTCTTCAAAGCCACTGAACTTCTCTCACACTCTGTGTTACCTCTTAGCTTAGGATACAATACGAAATAAACTATGAACTAGCCTTAGGGAAAAATAAGACGCGTAGGAATTATAAACTGACTCCCACTAACGTCAGGTAAAATAAGCCAAAGGTTTGTGTCAGTTAAAATAACCCAAAAGCCATAAGGCTATGTTTGGTTACACACTAATTCCCCATACAAGATTATTTAAATAATATTTATATTATATAGTTACACTTGTCACACATGTAACCCATTAAATAACTTATAATTTATAATTATAATAATTATATTCTTATTATAATTATGCTTATAATAAATAAATTATTATATATCTAATTTTAATTAATAAATTAGAAACATCACCTTATTTAATTTATTCATTTAATATTAAACAATTTACTTAATTAAATTATTTTCTTAAATATTAAGAAATTGATTTAATTTAATTATTTTCTTAAATTAAATCCTTTCGATAAAATTATCATTACTCAATTTAATTTACATTAATCAATTTAATTACTAAATTAATTCACCACAATTCATCAATTATTTATTTTCTCAATAAATAAATTATTTAAAATATTTATTTAATTCCATAAATATTTAAATTAAATTACAAATTTCTCGATCGTTACATCCTTCCCTCCTTAAAAGGATTATGTCCCCCCGAAATCACAACTCGAAAAATTTATTCGTTACATTCTTCCTCCTTAAGAAGATTACATCCCCGAAATCATTATACTGAATCAAGCAAACAAGCGAGGATAATTCTTCATCATAACACTTTCAAGCTCCCACGTAGCTTCTTTAGCATTGTGGTTTCTCCAGATTACCTTAACAGAAGGTATCACCTTATTCCTCAGTACTTGCTCTTTTCTGTCAATAATTTGAACAGGGACTTCTTCATATGACAAATCTTTCTCAAATTGTAAGGGCTCATATTCGATAACATGCTTATAATCAGGCTTATATGGCCTTAATACTGATACATGGAAAATATTATTAATATGTTCCAACTCCGGAGGTAAAACTACCTCGTACGCCACTTCACTAACTTGTCGAAGCACTTCGAAAGGTCCTATAAATCTAGGGCTCAATTTCCCCTTTTTGCCAAATTGAATTTTCCCTTTCCAGGGAGATACTTTCAAGAAAACATAACTACCAACATCGAATTCCCGATTCTGTCGATTCAGATCGGCATATTTCTTCTGTCTATCTTGTGTTGCGATCAATCATGCTCAAATAACCTTGATTATCTCAATAGTTTGTTGTACCAATTCTAGACCCAATAGCTGACGTTCACCTACCTCGACCCAACATAACGGAGTTCTGCACTTCCTGTCGTATAACGCTTCGTAAGGCGGCATGCCAATACTCGCGTGATAACTATTATTATAAGCAAATTCCACCAATGGTAGATGGTCATCCCAATTTCCCTTGAAATCCATAATACACGCTCTGAGCATATCCTCTAGTATTTGGATGGTTCTCTCACTTTGTCCGTCAGTTTGAGGATGGTACGTTGTGCTCATTCTCAGATGTGTTCCCAAACATTCTTGTAACATTTCTAGAAATTAGATGTGAACGTGGATCTCTATCTGATACAATGGACACAGGTACACCGTGCCTTGAAATAATTTCCTTTACGTACAATTTTGATAATCGATCTAGGGTAAATCAAATCTTGATTGGCAAAAAGTGTGCCGACTTCATTAGTCGATCGACAATCACCCAAATGGCATCGTAACCTTGTTGGATCGTTGGAAGACCTACCACAAAATCCATTGTGATATGCTCCCATTTCCATTCTGGTATCTCCAACGGTTGTAACAATCTGCTTGGCCTTTGATGTTCAGCTTTAACTTTCTGACACATTAAGCATTTTTTGCCACACACTCGTACATCCCTCTTCATATTTGTACCACCAAAAATGATGTCTAAGATCTTGGTACATCTTTGTACTCCTAGGGTGAATCGAATATCGTGAGTTGTGAGCTTCATTCAGAATTTCTTCTTTAATTTTTGGTACTTGCGAAACCCAAATTCTCCCTTCGAACTGAAGTAACCCTTCTAAATCGATTTTGAATTTGTTTTCCTCACCTACAGATATCCTCTGTTTTATCTTTTCCCAGTCTTCATCCTGAAGTTGTGCATTTTTCACCTTATCTACCAACGTTGAACCGTTTCCCATCTAGAACAACTTTTCATCAAATTCTGTCGGACATTTAATTTCCAGCTCCATCTTATCCATTTCCGACACTAGCTTCTCCTGAGCAGTTAACATCATTAACTTCTGCCGTCCCTTCCTACTTAAGGCATCAGCAACAACATTCGCCTTTCCGGGATGATAGAAATCTCACAATCATAATCTTTGATCAGCTCCAACCATCTTCTTTGTCGCATGTTCAAATCTTTTTGTGTAAAGATATACTTCAGACTTTTATGGTCGGTATATATCTCACACCTCTCTCCATAAAGATAATGTCTCCAAATTTTCAAGGCAAATACCACTGCTGCCAACTCTAAGTCATGAGTCGGATACCTTTTCTCGTAATCTTTCAACTGTCGTGATGCATACGGAATAACTCTGTCGTTTTGCATAAGCACACAGCCTAGTCCTTTATGTGATGTGTCACTATACACCACAAAATTTCCTGTATCATCAGGCAACGGAAACACAGGTGCTGAACTCAACCTCTTCTTCAATTCTCGAAAACTTTCCTCACACTTCTCTGTCCAAACAAACTTAACCGCCTTCCTAGTTAAATTTGTAAACGGAGTCGAGATCTTGGAAAAGTCTTGAATAAAACACCTGTATATCCTGCCAATCCTAAGAAACTCCTTACCTCTGACGGTGTCTTGGTGATCCCGATTTATTCTGATTCAACCTTTGATGGATCTCTGAAATTCCATCCTTATCAATAACGTGCCCGAGAAACTATACATGTTCCAACCAAAATTCACATTTTGAGAACTTAGCGTACAACTTCTCTTTTCTCAACGTCTCCAACGTCAATCTCAAATGTTCCACATGCTCCTCCTTGGTTTTGGAATATACCAATATATCATCAATAAACACTACCACAAATTTGTCCAAAAATGGTTTAAACACCCTGTTCATCAAGTCCATGAATGTTGCAGGTGTGTTGGTTAAACCAAAAGACATTACCAGAAACTCGTAATGACCATATCGAGTTTTGAATTCTTTTTTTGGTACATCCTCCGGCCTCACCTTCAACTGATGATAACCACTTCTCAAGTCTATCTTCGAGAAATATCTTTCTCCCTTCAACTGATCAAACAGGTCATCGATTTTAGGTAATGGATACTTATTTTTAATCGTGACCTTATTCAATTCTCTGTAATCAATGCAGAGCCACATCAATCCATCTTTTTTCTTAACAAACAACACCGGTGCTCCCCGTGGTGAAACACTCGGCTGAATATACTTCTTGTCTAGCAATTCTTGCAATTGCACCATCAACTATTTCATTTCTACTAGGGCCATTCTGTATGGTGCTATAGATATCTGGGCCGTTCCTGGTAGTAAATCAATCACGAACTCGATTTGTCGATCCGGCGGAAGACATGGTAAATCGTCTTGAAATATGTCTGCAAAATCTCTTATGATCAGTATCTCTTCCAACTTCGCACTCTTCTTCTGTGTATCGACTATGTAGGCTAAGTATCCTACACATCCTTGTTTCAACAACTTCTTGGCTTGCATCACAGTCAGACAACTTGTTTGTCGAGGTGACTTGCTGCCAAAAAACATAACCTTTGACGGAGTCATAAGGTTAACACACTTCCTTTGGCAATCAATTACTGCTCCGTAATTGAATAACCAATCCATTCCCGGTATAACATCAAACTCACCAAGTCTAATTGGTATCAAATCTACCATCATCTCGTGACCCTTTATAACCACTTTACAATTCTTATATACAAATCTAACAGGAATCACTTCTCTATTCGCAATCTCTATACTTAAAGGAAATTCTAATTCTTCCTGAGGAAAATCTAAGTTCTGATCAAATTCATCGGATATGAATGAACAAGTAGCACCCGAATCAAATAATACATAAGCATTAATACCATTAATCGAAATGATACGACACCACATCCTTAGGCATCTGACATCACCTTGCGGTCGTATTAAAAGTCCTCGCATGAAGTTCGGCTTGATTGTCTTTGGTCCGATGATAGTCAATGCACCACCACCGTTGTTGTTTCCTTTTCCACCACTTACACTTCCCGCTAGCTTCTTAGGGCAATCACGAGCTATGTGATCCTTCGAACCACACGTAAAACATGCTCCTTTCTTCGGACTAAAACAGTTCGGTGCAATGTGTCCCTTCTGACCACAGTTGAAACACACCCGCTTTCCCTTCAAACAGACCCCAGTATGGTTCTTCCCGCAAGTTGCGCAAGCCTCAAACCTTTTCTTCTGCTAATTTCCTTGTTGTCCTCCATGGTCGAATTCTCGCTCCATTTCCTTTTCTGACTATTACTTCCAACACTACTACCACCAGCCTTATTCTCATTCTCATTCTTCTTCTTCTTCTGTTCTTGGTTGTACTTGGTCAAGGCATCGTTTCCACCTTCCGTGATAATTGCCTTCTCCAGTACAGCCGCAAATGTATTTAACAGGAACATTGAAACCTTGTTGTAAAGCCAAGGCTTCAATCCTTGTTTGAATCTTCTTACTTTATGTTCATCAGTATTGACTTGATAAGTGGCAAACCTTGCCAACTCGTTAAATTTCGCAGTATATTCCGGCATTGTCATCGTTCCTTGTTTCAACTCTAGAAATTGCACTTCCAACTGATTCCGAGAACTCGCTGGAAAGTACATTTCAAAAAAAATTTCCTTAAATCTATCCCACGCTATCACTCCTTGTCCTCCACGAACCTTATTTGCTTACCACCAGTAGCTAGCTTCAGACTTCAGCATAAACGTTGCGAACGCAGTCTTCTGATCTTTGTTAACTCTAGCAACGTCGAACACTTTCTCCATTTCCATGATCCAGGTTTGGGATTCCACTGGATTCATAGACCCTTGAAATTCTGGCGGTCCAACCGCTTTGAATTCCTTGAAAGTCGTGACTTGAGCTTGCGGTTGATTCGCAAGTGCACCCGTCAACAGAGCTACCAACTGCTGAACCGGATTAGCATTGGCCTCATTGTTATTATTAGTAGACCCCTCAGGAGGTGCTTGTTGACGTGGTTATCTTCTTCTAGGAGGCATCCTCTATTAAAATATGCACTTATTTGCTCATTACTTAACTTCTTGGGTATTTGAAGCTTAACTTAAACATTCCAAGATTAAAGCTTTAACACATAACATTTCAAATAAACTTTGATATTTTATTCATTCATAAAGTTTTAAAACATGTTCAAGATAGCATATCCGCTATTAACATTCACTTTCATGAACTAAACAAGTTCCAGGATTACATACTCATACTATCCCTATATTTATCTCAAAATAAGGGATTCACAGTTTATTTATTCACATAATTAACCACATATTATTATCTATCTTATTCTATCTAGGCATATTAAGACGTCGTAAGGCTTCCCGACTCTCTTCCTCCATGATACGATACGCCATTCTGCGATCCATTTCGAACAACGACGGATTCTCAAACTGAGGTGGGTAATAATAGACTCGATCCTGGGCCCTATCAATCGCCGAATTAAAAGCATAATCCATTTCCTTCATCTTGGCTTTCTTCACTTGGACCTTAGCCTCTGCACGGTCTGCACGTTGAGTCGCCTTCATCCAAGCATCCTCTACTCTTGCACGCTTAGATAATTCCTCCTTGAAATCATCTTTCAATTTCTCCATGTCAGTCTTCATCTTTTCATTTACTGCTAACAAGTCTTCATGCTGACCCTTGGTATGAACTAGGTCCCACTCCGTGTTTCCAAGCTTTGAGTCGAGTTCCTGAATCTCCGCATCCTTCTACTCCATCGAAGCATGATGCATCTCAACCATCCCCTTCAGCTCCTCAACTTCGTCCTGGAATTCTATGTTACGGTCGTATAGAGTATCATACATCTCCGCTGATATGGAGTTTGGTGGAAACTCCTTATCATCCTCCTCTATATCCTCAGAACTATCCTCCTCGGGATCGGTCACAGGCACATCCTCCTAGATCAACTGTTCCCGCACTACGTGAATATCCCGGGGTTCATCGTCTCTAGGTACCTAAGGTATCACTTCCCTAGCTGGACTGGATCCTCCTTCGTTAGACATCTTGACAACAGAATATTTTGAGTTTTACTTAATATTTTTCGATACTCGTGAGCACACATAAGTTATTAACACATAGCACATAATGTCTTTTATTATTTAACTTCAATGGATACCTTAATCCATTCCTTAAAACTCGGTAAGAGTTAAACACCTCTATGTTTTCTGTATCCTTAAAGGTTACTTTCTAAAGTTTCCCCACCTAAGGTTCATAACCTAAACTTTCTTATTTTTGGATTTCTTGACTTTACGCTGTATGATTCCTTTATAAAGGTTTATTATGTGTTTTATTTAACTTTATGTCAGTTAAAATGGTTATTGTGACACCCCCAAATCCAGGTACTCCATTCCCACAGGATTGGTGTTCACTATCCAAAACATTACATATAACTACCCATAATCAAAGGATAAAGACGTAATTTAAATAACTTAAACAATCATCTTTCCCATTAAAGGGTTATATTCTCATCTCAAAATAAATCCCAGGTAATCTAACCTTAAAATTATTACATCAGTTTGCGGAATACATCATATATTAAAACAAGTCTTTAACATAATTCATTAAAATAAAATTCTCATAAGTCTTCAACATTTGGACATCTTGCCCTTTTCTTTAATAGTAGACGGCTCATCGACTTTCTCAACTTCAGCTGCAGTGTTAATTACAAGAGTGAGCAAACAATTGCTCACTGATATATGAAGTAGTAATAATAACAACATGAGAATGAACAATGAATGATAGCAATAATGAACTTGTTCTGTGAATTAAGAATAGAAAACAAGTTCGAAATCAATGTCTGAGGGTCTTAAGACCACGAGCTATGTCTCCGGTATATAGGTATTATTACCTTAACCTTAATGATCATTTAGACTATCTGAGACCCTTCTTAACGTGCTTAGGGGATCAGCCCCTTTGTACCATGTATTGTGCACAAACATCTAAACGTTACACGTCTGAAAAAAATCCCTATATTAGGGTTGTTAGTCTCGGTTTGAATTTAGAATTTTCGCTTTAAAGAAAGTTTAGTTTGGAACTAGCTTATCGGTGTCTCTAGAATTTTAGAACACTATTCAACTTCCATCAATAAAGGTTTAATACGAGAATGTATAACTGAACAAGACTATTAAAGTCAAAGATCGAATATTAACAATATATATAACTGAATAATATGATATACATGCAAAGTGCTATATTCAAAGGAGTTTAGAACAATCTCATATGAATCAATGTATTAGAACAATATATGCTTCGAATGATAATAAGGAAAGTAAAGCTCGCTCGATGTAACGAATTAGGATACAAGAGCTTGCACAAACATACTCAAGATAAACTAGGCTTGTTCAACCTAACAAGAATTTTAGGAACTTGTACAATAACGATTTAGGAATGGGAACATGCATTCAATATGAAAAGAATGAAGTTAGAAAGCTTGCTCAATGTAAGGAGTTAAGGTTTAGGAACTTGCACAATAACAATTTAGGAATGGGAACATGCATTCAATATGAAAAGAATGAAGTTAGAAAGCTTGCTCAATGTAAAGAGTTAAGGTTTAGGAACTTGCCTTGTTTGTAAGCTACACAAGTGTAAAATAATCTCCAATTACCCTACACATATCATTACAATCGCAACAATAATTAGTTGTATGAATATTAACACAATGGGTATTAAACCATCATTTAGGTCTTAACCCTAACCTAGCACCTAACCATTTAGGTTAACATACTTAATGAATCTAAAATTGCATTACGAGCCAACATAACTTACTCGTTCATTTCTAACTTTTGAAAACATCACTTTTAGTTTCATTATATAACTAAATTAACAATCACCTAAAACTCTTTTACACTTTGTATTACAACACCTTACAATCTATTATTGTAGTCCACTTTATGTTTTAATATCCTTAACATGCATGTTAAACTAACCCAAGTCCGTTCTGTATGACTTTGATTAAGAAGACTTAATTTATGTGATTTGATTTCTTGCATGTGGGCAAGATAATACATTAGGTAATCACAAGACCACATGCGATGCACATATATACATGCATACCATATGTACGCACCACGCGACAACCTTACTTGCGATGACGGCATACCTTGTGATGCCTCGATTCGATTTTTTGCAGAAGTTCGAAATCAGACTCTGCTTTGGCCAAAAATCCCAATTTTATCGAAAATCTCCCAACTTCAACATCTAACACTTTGTCATATTATAGTTATACATGCTAAACACCATTCTATATACAAAAATATTATATAAACACCATTTTGAGGAATCAAAACTATATTTTCCCCAAATTTCCTCATTTTATACTTTTAACGAATTCGATCACCACGAATTCGTTTCTTAATCATTTGACACGATTCGAACTACGCCGCTTTCGTTTCTTAATATATTATCACAATCCACCAACAAATTACAGATTACATCAAATATTGGACAAGAAATTTGGTACTTTCTAAGGCCATTTTATATGAACATAAACACTATGATTTTCCTTTTTCTTCCTACACCCAATTTTTACGAATTTGATAACAAATAACAAGTATACATGATGATTAACAGAGTTTTGCAAACCTATATAAACATATATCTATCACAATTCACGTGATTTACAAATTATACCAAGAAGATATATATACATATACTACCAAAACTAAAAATAAAAATAGGAATAGAGTATACCTTTAATCCTTGATTATATGCTACCAAAAGATGACAATAAGGTTTAACAATCCTCTCCTTCCTCTTGAAACCTTAGAGAATTCTCTCTTCAAAGCCACTGAACTTCTCTCACACTCTGTGTTACCTCTTAGCTTAGGATACAATACGAAATAAACTGTGAACTAGCCTTAGGGAAAAAAAAAAGACGTGTAGGAATTATAAACTGACTCCCACTAACGTCAGGTAAAATAAGCCAAAGGATTGCGTTAGTTAAAATAACCCAAAAGCCATAAGGCTATGTTTGGTTACACACTAATTCCCTATACAAGATTATTTAAATAATATTTATATTATATAGTTACACTTGTCACACATGTAACCCATTAAATAACTTATAATTTATAATTATAATAATTATATTCTTATTATAATTATGCTTATAATAAATAAATTATTATATATCTAATTTTAATTAATAAATTAGAAACATCACCTTATTTAATTTATTCATTTAATATTAAACAATTTACTTAATTTAATTTTTTTCTTAAATATTAAGAAATTGATTTAATTTAATTATTTTCTTAAATTAAATCCTTCCGATAAATTATCATTACTCAATTTAATTTACACTAATCAATTTAATTACTAAATTGATTCACCATAATTTATCAATTATTTATTTTCCTCAATAAATAAATTATTTAAAATATTTATTTAATTCCATAAATATTTAAATTAAATTACAAATTTCTCGATCGTTACAGTTGTTGAGCACACACGGACTATATCAGTTATAACAGGTTAAGGTTTGGTGATTGATCGAGAAGTTATTAATTCATCTTAGTGTGATGTACTATCATGTCTATTGTGATTTCTCTGAGGCCATGTGAATAAACTTTGTTCTGTTGATAGCTGGATTCGTAGGCATGTAGTTAGTTGCATTGCATTGCATATTGTTGTGCTCAAGGACTAGCACAATTTAAGTTTGGGGGAGTTTGATGAGTGGGTTTTATACCTATGAATCGAGTTCCTATTTGGGCTAAAATAGTGCATAATCCGATTATTTTAGTACAATTTTATGTGTTTGTGTTTATTTTACTTGTAGGTTTCAGTTTATGTTAGCTTCGTTATGACGGTGGCAATGTGGCGAGAATTGACATGGAAAAACAGAGAAGACAGCAAAGTGAAGGAAGGTACCCGGCAAAGCGTTACACGTGTCGAAAGCATGATACCCGCTTCGGTGGGGTTTTCTAGGCGATTATCCGTACGGGTAGAAAAGCGTGGACATAAGGGAAGTGTTTTACTGTGATTCTAACACTGCTGTGGCGTGGATTGAACGACTTTGGCTTGACTGGAATTAGGACATTTTTATCAGCTATTACAGAGACTTCATAAGGGGATTTGATCATTCAATTATACACTGATCAATTTCAACTTTGAGCCCTAATTTGGAGAAGATCGTAGAGGAATGGAGTGAAGAAACAAAGATCACGAAGATTGCAGAATTGAGTGAGAATAAGGGTGGTTCTATACTACTCTTGTACTTTTAATACAATTTCTGTAATTGAGATGATGCATTCTTTAATCTATTCAGTGTTTAATTCATTAGTTATAAACTAAATTTCTTATTAAGCTTGCAATGGATCAGAGTAAGACCCCAAATTTTATGAATAAAGATTTAATTTCTCGAAATATTTTTTTTATATTAAGGTGTAGATTTGATATAATATTATAGTTGTGGATAGTATTTACAAATTTTGCAAAGTATGCAAGTTGTTATAAAATATTCGATTGGTCAGGGAATATTCGTTTTATCAGGGAATATTCGTATAACGGCACAATCACTGGTAGACCCCACAACGAAATTACTGTCAGAGTTAGAAAATGACAAAAATATCTTTTTATAAAAATAATGGCGAAAGTTTTATCGTTAACTGTTTAAATACCCGATAATAAAAGTACAGTATTACGCGTGGTTGTATAGTAGCACACGATATTGATTATTGATGCTTCCGTGAGAAGTCACCAAGTTTTATTCAATTATTGCCACAGTAATTGCTGAATAGTATCTCACGTTATTGATTCAATTATTGTCACAATATTTTATATTATTAAATCAATAATTGAGATGACAAGGTTATTCATATTATTATTTGCATTACTGACGATGTCTTGAAAGTTCTGTCAAGGAAAGGGGTTTGGTCACTTAATTACGCGCCAATAGGGAGAAATCCTTATCGGAAAGCCCCTTCTTTCCTGGGAATGATCTATTTGTTAATATTGCGAGTTATAATAATGATGAATAAATGTTGTTAAAAATATATTTTGGGAAGTCAAATAAGTTGAGATAAATAGAGGGAATTTTTATGAAGTATTTGTTATAAATTTTGCTTATTAGTTGGACCTCCACTTACCCATTTTTTAAAACTGTCGGTAGAAGTTATTTCAGTTTTCGTTATATATATATATATATATATATATATGCATGCCAGCTAAACAAGATGAGACAAATTAATAACAAACCCTCAAATATTTTATATTAAGTTGTAACGTTCAAAGATATTTGGAATATCGAACGTCGCCTTCTAGCATGATAGAAACAATAGAGTTCTAAATATTTAATATGAGTTTGTTGTGCACACACAAGGTAAATATTAAATATTTAAGATATTTTTTTTATTACATGTGATGTTTATAAGGAATTGAACATTACTGCTTTGTTGTGCACACACAAGGGCTATAGTTTTCTCTTCGTTTATATGGAAATACTGGGTCTGACTTAACTTAAATCATTTTAGTTCGGATGTGCACATACTTGACCATTATGATTTAAGAGGCAAAATACAAGGAGTTGCATAGTTGATGTAATTGACAAAAGTTGTCTACCTATTTATTTATATATAGTTTGTTGTGCACACACAAGGCTATATACATTTGAAATGGGATCCTTATTCTCACTAGCATATCTTTAATTAAATATTTCTAAACTATATATTGAGGGTAATATAGTTTGATGAAAATAGTGGGAGATACCAATTTAAAACAAGACCTAATTTATCTTTGTAATTAATTAATAAAAGAATGTATGCTAAAATGTTGTTAATTACAAATTCATTTACTGAATTTTATAATGTCTAAATTACTATCACTGCGTAGCATATTAGATGCTAAATTAACCGGACCGAATTAAATGGATTGGTTAAAGAAATTGAGAATAGTTCTCATGGCTGAAAAGATATCTTATGTCCTTAAGATGCCTATCCTTGCAATGGTTGCAGACAATGCCTATAAGGAAGAGATTACTACTTTTAGAAAGTTGCAAGATGATGGAGAGTTGGCTCAATGCATCATGCTCGCATCCATGAGTAATGAGCTTCAGCGTCAGCATGAAACTATGGATGCTCTTACTAGAGGAAAGTAGGATTGATATATATCAGATATCGAAGGAGCTTTTCCTATCTATAATGACCGATGACACTATAATACAGACAAAAGTCCATTATCAATTTGATTGAATAATTAGGACAACGAGTTTTGTCATGGATGGAGAGTTGTGCCAAGATTTGAGTTTGCACTGACTCTCGGACTCCTTTCACAATTGTTGTGAATTTTTCATATGAGATATCAGCCTCGCTGATTTGCTTAACATGTTGGAAAATGTTGTGAGTCACTTTCCAACCAAGAAAGACCATGTCTTACTGGTAGGGGCCAAAGGATCTTCTGAAAAGAAGAACGATTCTAAGAACGTAAATTGAAAGGGCAAAAATAATGGATAATAAGAACAAAACTGATACGGATAGCAAAGGAGTTTGCTTCCACTGCAATAAGCTTGAACACTGAAAAAGAAACTGCGAGAAGTATCTTGTAGAGGCTAACCAGAAGAAGCTTAGTGAAGCTTTGGTTATAAATATAGTTTTTGTTCATGATTAAAATAGATTTTTCTTTAAGTCAATGTTCTACTTGGGTATTGGATACCGTATTTGGTTATCATAAATATAGATTTATGAAGGGACCAAGCAGAAGTAGAAAGCTAAACAAGAAATAAGTAATCCTATGGGTGGAAAATGAAGAAAAGGTTGCTACATTAGCCATAGAAACTTATAGTTTAGCAATGCCTACTGGCAAATCTATTAAGTCAATAAGTTGTTATTGTATTCCAGTTCTTGTTAGAAACATTATTTCCATTTTGTTGTTGGATAATGAAATCTTTGATATTATATTTAAGAAAAATTGTTGTTCTATTTATAATAATAATATTTTGTATAGAACGGGATATTACTTAATAGATTTTGTATACTTGACTTACATGAAAAATTATTTTGCAAATTGAACAAACTGGTATAAGAAAAGGAGATGATCATTCAAAGAGTTGAATGTTTGTATTTGCTGAAATACAAGTGTGAATTATTGGAAAGGTTCAAAGAATTCAGAACTGAAACAAATTGGCAAAGTATTAAGATTCTTTGATTAGATCAAGGAATAAATACTTGTGCAATAAGTTTCTAGATCATCTCAAATGGTTTTCTCACAATGGAAGCCTTCTGATACACAATAATTAATTGATGTATCTGAAAAGAAAAATCGTACCTTATTGGACATGGTGTGGTCCATAATGATTTTATCGACATTCCAATATCCTTTTGGGGTAATGTAATGGCTGCATATCTACGAAAAGGAAACCACAAAATCTGACCACAAGACTCCATAAAAGTTATGGACAGGAAGGATTCCTAATTTTAAGTATGTTAAGACAAGAGGTTGTCCAGCTTATGTGAAAGGTTTCAAAGGATAAGCTTGGGACAAGATTTGACAAGTACAGATTTATGGGACATCCTAAAGTAAGTTTAGGGTATATGTTCTATAATCCTACTTAGCAAAAGGTGTTTGTTGCGAAACACGCTTCCTTCTAAGATAAAAGTGTTTATCATTGAAGGGGCTAGTGGGAGGATAATAGAATCTTGAAGAGTTCAAGAACTGCAAAACACTATAAGTCAAATAAGAGGAGCTTGTAGATAGACCTATTGTACCACAATCGAATCGTAAATCTAAAATAGTATCGAAGATACCTGGGAGGTATGGATTCATCATAGATGATGATGATGAGGTGCGTATCATAGAAGATGATGATCCAGTTATATACGATGAGGTAAGAGTTATAGACACTCAGAGAAATGGATTGAAGCAAGCTTCTTAAATAGGGAACATTCGTTTTGATTAGACAATCAAAAGAGTTTAATTTTATCAAAAATAAGAATGAACCTAGTGTGTAAAAAAAGGTCAGTGGGAGCATCGCGAAATTCCTAGTATTATATATTGATATACTATGGATAAGGAATGATATGCCAATGTTAGAATCAGTAAAGATAAAGTTATCGAAACATTCCTCCATGAATGATTTGGGAAGAGTATCGTAATTGGGGATACAAATCAATATAGATAGATTTAAAAGGATGCTCGGCTTAACCCAAGAAGCGTATATTTATTTGATGTTGAAGTTGTTTAGCATGGCAAACTCCAAGAGATATCTCACGTTGATGAGCCATGGAGTGTATCTTTCTTAATAGTCCCCATAGACTCCTGAAAAGAGAGATCACATGAGTGAAAATCATGTATACAATGAAATATATAAGACTTGATGTTGATCGGTCATATTCTAGAGAAGATCACTGTAAGACAGTGAAAAACATCTTAAAGTACTTAATCATCACTAAGGATGTGATTAAAATTTATGGTGAGTCTAAATTAAAACTAGAGGGCTTAATAGACTCAAGTTTTTCAGACAGACCAAGACGACAGAAAATCCACTTTAAGGTAAAGTGTTACCTTGAACGGTGGTGCAGTGAATTGGAAAGGATTCGAACAGCAAAGAGTTATTAGTTTAGTGATAAAGACAGAGTATATAGCTATAAATGAAGCCACAAGTTGATTGTTTGGATGACAAGTTCATTACAAAACTAGGAATAGTTCCCAAGTCTCATCTTAGATCTAAACATGTGTTGTGGCACTTTCATTTGATTATAGAAATCATTGAAAGATGGGAAATCTGTCACGCCCCGAAATCCAGTCTATCTTCACACCCGGATTTCGTACGTCACGGTTCCATCTTTCTTCTAAACATACATCATTATATAGTGAAATATAACAACATACATTCTCAAATCCCAGGTTTTAATACCTTATAACCTTGTTCATTATAAATAATGATAATTACATTATTCTTTCCATCTTACAAGAGTGACTTTCATCCGCCACTAAGAATACATAACAGTTCATTAAACTAGTCTATAGTTTAATTTCATCTTTCTTCATTACAAGTCTTCACTTGATCTTCACACTCATTCATCTAATGAATGACACTTCTTCTGGATACCGATCAGCTTGATCTCTATGGGATCCTTAAGTTCTTCTACTAGTACGCTGAAAATGTTTTTCATTTAAAGCAAGTGTGAGCATTCAATTGCTCAGCTAGTCATAACAGTTGAACAAACAACTTCAAGAATTCAAACATTCCTTTAGAACTTTGATAACCGAACAAAGGTTATAAAGCAGCTTGAATAATATGAATAATTATGATTCTTATCGTTTTAAAACATTAGTCACATTCACCTTGAAATACTTTCATTCTTCTACCTTTTTCATACACACCATGTCCGGCTAAAATCATTAGCACAGACTTAACAATAACGGTTCATATATAAATAGAACATTCTCATATTGAACAGTTCATCTCATAGAAACAACGAAGTGTTCAACTTATGGCTCAAGGCCTTATATGTTCTACCACCTTGTACAAATATCGCACATTCGCACATAGACAGAACTTCTCAAGTTTAACATCTGAGAAGTTCAAGAAACTAGCATTCATTTAAACTTATCTTAACCTATCCGAATCATTAAGACTATAATGTTCGTTAAGTTAATTTCTTATTCCTTATGGCTTTCTGGAAACTAAGTGTTATACCTCAGGATTTATTCTTTAACGTCTAAGTCATATAGTCTTTTGTATACTCAAAACTTTCATTCAATATTCTACGCATTCATAGCGTTAAGAATTTTACGTTACCTTATTCTTATCTTATAACGTCCAGTTCATTCGACTCAGAATGTCATCCAAGTTAATCATTAACCCAGCTTCTTTACGTTATACGTACTTGTCTTTAATTCAGTTCTTCACCGTTCACAGGTTTAATCATTGGTCTTCATTACCCTACGGTCAAACCATACACGGGGTGTAGGTTCTGCCCATTTTATATTTGCATACACTCAACCCTCACGTCGGTTAAAGTGTTTAACACTTACATTTCATTCTAACATTCTCTATCCGACTCACATTCGGCTTTCATTAATCTTGATATCGTTCATTATGGATTTATTGATAAATCATATCTTACTTACTTCTTTCTTTATTCATTACATGAACCCCGCGTTCATTACTCTTTTTTAATGTCGAAGCCATACGATTTGTTATATGCTAAGACCGATCATTCATCGCAACAGCGTTGCATTCACATCGTCTATACGCTTTACATGTATCTCTCATTACTACAACATAACATCAAAATGTTATTCATTACCTCATCACTCAACGTCTAAGGCATCACAATTATAGCAATCCCCCACGTTCCTTTTATCACGACTTCGGTCCCCAGATATTGGTTTCGTAATTTACGTTTGCATTCTTTATCTTTTAATCCCGTTCAATCTTTCCATTCAACCTTTACTAAAGGTTTAAAATGTAACGATCGAGAAATTTATAATTTAATTTAAATATTTATTAAATTAAATAAATATTTTAAATAATTTATTTATTGAGGAAAATAAATAGTTGATGAGTTGTGGTGAATTAATTTAGTAATTAAATTGATTAATGTTAATTAAATTAAATAATGATAATTTTATTTGAAGGATTTAATTTAAGAAAATAATTAAATTAAATCAATTGCTTCATATTTAAGAAAATAATTAAATTAAATAAAGTGTTGTTTTGATTTAATTTATTAAAATTAGATATGTAAAGATTTATTAAGTATATTACAATGGGAATTATAATTATTATAATTATAAGTATGAGTTAATCAAATTAATTTAATGGTGTGACATGAAACTATATAATAAAAATAATATAAAAATAATTTAGTTTGGGGGAATAGGTGGTAGCCAAACAAGGCCTTGTGGCCTTTGGCTTATTCAACTGACGTCTTTTTGTTTTTTTAACTGAAAGACTACGTGGGAAGTAAGGCCATATCAGGTTATAGTTTCACGCGTATTTTCCTTCTAAGGACTAAGAGCAAAGAAAGAGTGAGAGAGATTGTGAGGAAGACTCTGTAAATTTTTCTAAGGTGTGGAGTATTAAGGTTCTTGTCATTCTTCTTCTCAACAATCAAGGATTAAGGTATAATTCATTCCTAAATTTTTAAGTTTAGTTTTTTTAAATTTAAGTTCTCTGTAAGTGATTTTGTTGATTTGTTGTTTCAAACGTTGTGTATATGATGTGGATTATGTTGTAGAATCTGTTGTCATCATATATGAGTGTTGTATTAGTTATCAAATCCATGAAAATTGGTTGGTAGGAAGAAAAGTATATAACAGTGTTTATACATGAAAATTGGCTTTAAAAAGTTTAAAATTTTATGCCCTATATGTGTTATAATCTATAAATTGAGGTTGGATTGTGTTAGTATATTAAGAAATGAAAGTGGCGTAGTTTAAATCATGTCAATTGGTTAAGAAACGAGTTCGTGACGATCAAATTTGCTAAAAGTGTCAAAATTGAAGAAATTTGGAAAAACTATGGTTTTGATTCCTTAAAATTGTTTATATGTAATGTTTTTATATATAGAATGATGGATAACATGTATAACTATGTTATTACAAGGTTTAGTTGTTAAGTTTCATGTAAATCTGTGGATATTGGTTTGAGTTGGGGTGGTAGTGCAATATCGTAGCTGCAGCCATTTACATTCAGGCGCATGCACAATTTGCATCTGCTACTTACAAAAAAAAATGGCGCATCTGTGCCACTAGGTTTCTGCAGACGAGCACCAAAGATAAATTGCAAGAAAAGCCAAGGCTTGGGGTAGCGTTCTTTTGCACTGCGTTTCGAGCCTAAGCGAAGAAGTCTCGCTTGTTTGTAGGTCATGATTAGTGGACTTAATTAGATAAGCAAGCATGTTAATGATGTTTAAAACATAATGTGGACTATAATAACTTTGAATGTGATGTAATACAAAGTGTAAAATTTTTAAGTAATTATTTAAATAAGTTAGGAAATGAAACCAAATGTAATGTTTTCAAAAGTTAGAGATGAATGATTAAGTTATGTTGGATCATAATGAGATTTCAGATTCGTTAAGGATGTTAACCAACATGGTTGGGTGCTAAGTTAAGGTTATGGTCTAAATGATGGGTTAAACCCATAAAGCTAATATTCATAAAACTAATTGTTGTTGCGATTTCAATGATATATGTAGGGTAATTGGAGAACAATATTACTTTTGTGTAGCTTACATACAAGGCAAGTTCCTAAACCTGACCTCTTTATAATTGAGCAAGCTTTCTAACTTCATTCTTTTATTAATGAATACAAGTTCCTAAACTTTTATTGAGCAAGACTATTGACTCTATCCTTATGTACAATTGAATAAGCTATTGTAACCTAATTCGTTACATTGAGCGAGTTTCACCTTCCTTATTATTATTCGAGGCATATATAGTTCTAATATATTGTTTCAAGTGAGATTGTTCTAATTCTTTGAATATAGTACTTTGCATGTATATCATGTTTGTTCAATTATACATTATTGTTATTCGGTCCTTGACTTTGATAACCTTATTCAAATCTTTATTGTTATATTAAACCTTTAAGTAGTAAACAAACCTTTATTGATTGAATTAATCTATAATTGAATAGTGTTCTAAAATTCTAGAAACACTATTAAGTTAGTTCTGAGCTAAACTTTCTTTAGTGCGGAAATTCTAAATTCAAGCTGAGACGAACAACCCTAACATAGGGGATTATGTACGTGTAACGTTTAGATGTTTGTGAACAATACATGGTACAAAAGGTTGATCCCCCTAAGTACGTTAAGAAGGGTTTGTATAGTTTAAATGTCTGTTAAGGTTGAGGTAATAATACCTAAATACCGGAGACATAGTTTGTGGTCTTAAGACCCTCAGATATTAAATTTGAACTTATTTTCTATTTTAATTCGTAGAACAAGTTCATTGTTGTTCAGCATTCGTTGTTCATTGTCATGTTGTTATCATTACTACTCTCTATATCAATGAGCATTTGTTTGCTCACTCTTGCAATTAACACTGCAACTAAAGTGGAGAAAGTTGATGAGCCATCTACAAGCAAAGAAAAGGGCAAGATGTCCAAGTACTGAAGACTTATGAGAAATTTATTTTAATGTTATATGCTACCAGACTTGTTTTATTTTATGATGTATTCCGCAAACTTATGTAATAATTTTAAGGTTAGATTACCTCGGATTATTTTGAGATGACGATGTAACCCTTTAATGGGAAAGATTATTGTTTAAGTTATTTAAATTATGTCTTTATCCTTTGATTATGGGTAGTTAAATGTAATGGTTTTGAATAGTAAGCACCAAATCCTGTGGGAATGGAGTACCTGGATTTGGGGGTGTCATAGGTGTAAGACCCCGAAATTTTTTTAAATAAAAAGGAATTTCCTTTATTTATTATTTTTAAATAGTAAGGGTTGATTTGATTAATGTGGATAGTAAAGGGTTAAATACACAAATATTTCAAAATAAGCAAGTGGTTATAAAATATTCATTTTTGTTCGGGAATATTCGTTTGGTCGTGGAATATTCGTGATCGCTTCGGGGAATATTAAATGCGGCCAGCAGCGACCATGTGGGGCCCCATAACGGAAAGCGATTGGATGAGGAAAACGACAAAGTTTGGGTGGTTATAAATAATCTATGTAGTTGTTACCGCTAAGACCGTAGTTATTCTTTGTTAAGACCGCTTGGAATACCCGTGGGTTAAAATACAAGATGTCGGCGTGGTTGCACAAGAGTAGCACCAGTATTGCATGAGATTGTTGAATTATTGATCCTTACGTAAGAAGGCACTACTCAATAATTATTACGGTGAGTTACCGCTTCAATAGTTTATTTTATTGATTCAATAATTGTCTTGCGTTGGTATTTTATATTATTCTTTGTTTCAATAATTGTCATCGCACAAGATTTCCCATTATCGGATCAATAATTCATATTATTTGAATAATATTATTAGATAACATTATTGGCAATGTCTAGAAAGTTACATCAAGGAGAGGTTTGGTCACCTAATCACGCCGCCAAGAAGGAGAAATCCTTATTGAAAGCCCCTCTTTCCTCGGAACAAATTTCGGTTGTCATAAATGTGATTACGTAATATTATTTGTGAATAATTAATTATTGATTCATATGATAAGGAAATATTTATTTTATATGAATATAAATGATGGATTTATTTATGTGGTTATTAATGAAGGAATTAATGTTGAGATGTTTTATCAAGATTTTATCTGGATTGGAGGTATTAAAAATCAAATCGGGGTTTTGAGATATATTCATGGGGTTATAATTTTTAATCCGAATAGCTGGATTGTGGTAATTTTTGGGTATGTTATACATACATAAGTTGAGTATATGTCCACAAATTTTGAACCATTAAAATGCACGAATGATTTGTTGTGAATTTTAAGAGGTGTGGATTCGGAAATTAGGTTTATAATTGATTTTGGTGGAAAATTCTAGAATTGAGTGGGCCCCACTTGTGGTTGGTGAAAAAATGTGCTGAATTTTATTTCAAATGTGGTGGGTGGCAATAGTAGCGAGTAAAGCCATCGTAGTGGCAGTCAAGTCTGCTTGGTAAGCTAACATTTTCCTATAAATAGAGGGCTAAGTTAGAATTAAAAATCACACCGTAAACAAAGTTTTCTCTTTCTCTCTATATTATTGAGTGTATTTTGTGAGTATTTAGATACTTTGAGAGTTCTTTGCTCAAGATACAAGTTTCATTCAAAGATCACTTCCCACCTTTCCTTCCGGCAATCTTGATTCTTTGAGGTAAGGGATGTTATTTTCTTCTCAAATGATATTAATTCTTCAATATCATTATCTTTGAAATATTGGTTGGTACTTTTTATCAAATTTGGAACTTTTTCATATCGGGTTACTATTCATGAGTTACTATTCACGAGTTACTATTCATGAGTTACTATTCACGAGTTACTATTCACGAGTACTATTCATGAAGCGTGAAAATGTTTTTTGGAAATTTCTATCTTTTGGTGTCTGAGAGTTACTATTCACGATACTGGCCTTATTCACGATATCTGACAGACTATTCACGAATCATTTAAGACTATTCACCTAAAAATGAAAATTTTTCTTTTCGTCTAAAAATATCTATTCGGATACTAGCTTTGATTGTATCCATGTTTTGATCATTCTTGAATTTTACTTCACTATGATTATTTATGAAGTATTTTGAACTCTGGATTGTTTAAAGTACGAATCCATAATATTTGTCATTTTGTTTCACTGGATTCGTTCTTTAAAAGTATTTTTCATCATCCTCAGTCTTAAATGATGATAGTATTGAATATCTTTGGCCTGTAGTGCAAAGATGAATGATTTCTGAAGAATATCTTTGGCTTTAGAGTCTGCAAAGATGAGCAGTGTTTAAATGAACACGACCGATCGATGAATATCTTTGGCCTTTAGTGCAAAGATGAACAGGTGTTTAAATGAACATGACCGACTGATGAATATCTTTGGCCTTTAGTGCAAAGATGAACAGGTGTTGAGATGAACATGACCGATTGATGAATATCTTTGGCATGTAGTGCAAAGATGAATATTTGATTTGAGATGAATATTGATTGATGTTACAGGGATAAAATATTGATGATGGACTGTTAAATTCATAGATTATAGTAGATTTCATTCTCTACGTAACTCTTCTATGAATTATTATTTCATTGCGAATATTGATCCGAAACTTGTTGTCTATTGTATTCTATCGATTTTTCCTCGTTGGAGACTAACGATAATTTGTTGTATATTATCTTAGTCATAACATTCTTTATTGGGCTAGTTGAGCTCACCCTTTTCCTTGTTGTTCCATTTTTCTTCTCGGAGGCGAGAATGTAGCGAGTACTAGTCGGGTATGGAATGAAGGTTCTAGAGAGAGTTGTTTAGTAGTCCTCACCATTATTGTAAAATAATGTATCAATAAATGTGATGAGGATTTATTTGAGTATAAATATTGTCTAGAAGATAATATTTGTATTTAAACTCACGCTTTATTGTTGTGATAATAAAGTTGTAGTTGTTTACATACCATGTATTTGGCGACTCGTAATGGGTTGGATGGAATGGACCTATTTTGGGGTCGTCACAGATTGGTATCGAGCTTAGGGATATGATCTCCGGCGGAGATCGGGAATAGAACTAGGAGGGGAGAGACGAGTAAATCCTTCGCTAGTGTGTCCTACCCTAAGCTTATTTGTTAGTTAGTCAAGATATAGGGATATTATGTGATATATTGATTTCCTTAATTAACCCTTATTTTATGACAAAGAATTGAGAATGTCGATCGAGAATATTAATAGTGGTGTAAATGAGACCGTGGAGATGCATGTACTTAACAACGAGGAGAACGTGCAACAGTGGCAATGTACCTCTCCGTGAATAACACCACCGAGCGTATGATGAACGAGGGATGTTTAAAAGCTTTTTGCAGTTCATGCAAAATCGACGAGGGAGACTCGTGTTCAAAATACGAGGAGGAGATGATAGCAATTCACGTGGTCACAAATGCAAGCAGTTCAAAGAGTTGGGACCACGAGTTTTGGGAAAGCCAAATCCGATCATGGCGGAAACATGGGTCAAGCAAATTACCAAGATATTCGATGTCTTGGGATGCGTGAAGAACGAAAGTTCCATTCGCTACTTTTATGTTCCGTGGCGAGGCAGACATCGGTGGGAATCATGAAGCGTACCTCCATTCAAATTTACACTCAAAGATGTCATGGGAGACGTTTGAAGAATAATTCAATGACAAGTACTTCCCCGAAAGTATTCGTCATATGAAGGAAGTGGAGTTTATTAGATTAGAGCGAATAACATGACGATTGTCCCAAGAGACGAGGCGAAGTTTATGAGTTATCCAGTTTCAGCACCTCATTTGGTGGAGAATGAGGAACGATGTGGCGGATGTTTCGAGAGGTTTGAAACCCCTAAGATACGTCGAAAGATCTCATTTCTCATAAATTTTCTCTCTATTCGGATGTTGTAAATGGCTCGGTTGTTAGAGCGAGAAAACGAGTACGCTCAACCGAGGGACCATAACCGTGGATCATACCAAAGATAGCGATCATCGAATAACGATAACCAAAGGGAGAAAGAAGAATACGGACAAAGGCGGTAACCACTCCGGTGGTAATAGTGGCCATGAAAATAGAAGAAGCGAGTTGGGAGGAGATTTTAAAAAGAGATTCAACAACGACCATGTGAAGACGTCGGCGCCAAAGGCAACCGGTTCCAAGGAGGAGAAAGACCATCGGTCAGATGTTACAAATGCGGAAAGAGGGACATATCATTAAATCGCCTGACAACAATTTAAGGTATGCTATAATTGTGGAAAAGAAGGACATATCGCCGAGATTATACGATATCGAAACCCATCCAATGGAATGGTGACTCAAAAGGATGTCCCGTAAAAGTCAAAGTCAACGATTCTCGAAGAGCGTTTGTCGTGGCCGGTCAAAATACGAGGAACCCGAACGGTTAGCACGGGTTAGTTAATTATAAATTCTTGCGATGTTTATACCTTACTAGATACCTGGGTTCTACCCATTCTTTTATCTCTCTTCTTACTCAACGTTTGAACTTGAATACGGAGAAATTAGACTTTGACCTATTTATGGAGACTCAGTTAGGAGAAACTTTCATTACATCCGTTGTTTAGAAATCTTGCTTGATTCAGTTGGCACTATCACATTACACGTTAACCTTATTTCTATAGAGATATTTGCTTTTGATGTGATTTTAAGGTTAACTACTCATCATGCCAAATTGATTTCTTTTGTAAGGTTGTTAGTTTTATATTCCTAAGCAACTTTGTTATTCAATTCAAGCAATCAAACCATTGTAATCAAACATTTTCATATCAAGCCATGAAGTCATTCGTTTATTACGGATGTCAAGTTTTCTTAGTCCATGTTATGGATTTGAATAAAGACACGCCGTCGATTTGAATAATATTCTTGTTGTTATTGATTTTTCCCGACGTATTTCAAGAATTTATTGGCTTACTCCCAAAGATCGATATTAAATTTTGTATCGACTTTGAACCCTACAAAACTCATTTCTAAAATCTCATATCGAATGGCTCTATTGAACTTCGTGAGTTAAAAATTCAACTATAGAATTTGGTACATGAGCCTTTTATCTTGTGACTTCCTTTGTGGAATTCACCTGCTTTAACTCTCTATAAGGGACGCCATATTCGATGCGATAGTAAACCGATAGGTGTCATTGTGACGTGCTATCCAAGATTGGGATATGAGTCACGCTTGAGAGCAACCTAAGTCGATGAATCGAAATACGTAGCTTTCAGGCTTAGTTGGTTATTATCGAGATTGTTGAAGGATATTCTCGAATCGCTATTCCATTAACGTAGCTGACTCATAGAGATACAAAATTCAAATGGAGCAAGGAATGTGGGAAGAGCTTCGAAGAACTCAAGAGGAGACTCATTTCAGCATATGTTCTGACCATGCCATCCTGGAAAAGCGAACGTGGTAGGCGACGTGTTGAGTAGAAGATCGATATACAAGTGCGAGTTCGATATTGTCAAAGACTAATTTCAGATAATATACAAATAATAGAGATGGAGATGAAAACTCTAGGTACCCACGTGATGATATCTGAGTACGTGATGGTATACGAGTATAATCGACTTTAATCGATAAAGTTAAAGTTTGCTCAAGCTACACACCGAAATGATGAATTTGAAGAAGGAGGTGCAAGAAGTTGTTATTTTAAAAGCGAGAATCGGTGAGGTGAGGAAAGCTCAAACCTTCGATTTATTAATCCATTTGAAATTCTCGATCGAATAGGAACTGTGGCCTATAGACTCGTTTTACCACCAAGTATGACGCGTGTTCATAACGTTTTTCACGTATCGATGTTACGTAAATATGTGGACGACCCGAAACACGTCATTGAGTTAGAACCGGACGAGATAGCCAAAGACTTAACGTACGAGGAGGTACCTGTCAAGATTTTGTAGAGGAAAGAACATGACCTATGTCTGGGGTTATACCATAAGTTAAAGTTTTGTGGAGAAACCATGCTATTGAGGAAATGACACGGAATTGGAAACGAAAATGAAAGCGAGGTATCTTTACCTTTTGAAACACCAGTATACGTAACGTCAATTTCGAGGACGAAATTTCATAAGGAGGGGAGGTTGTAAGACCCCAAAATTTTTTTAAATAAAAAGGAATTTCCTTTATTTATTATTTTTAAATAGTAAGGGTTGATTTGATTAATGTGGATAGTAAAGGGTTAAATACGCAAATATTTCAAAATAAGCAAGTGGTTATAAAATATTCATTTTGTTTGGGAATATTCGTTTGGTGTGGAATATTCGTGATCTTTGTCGGGAATATTAAATGCGGACGCAAGCAGACCATGTGTGTGGCCCCATAACCAAAGCGATTGGATGAGGAAAACGACAAAGTTTGGGTGGTTATAAATAACGGCGTAGTTATTATGCAAGTAAGATATAGTTGTTACCGCTAAGATCGCATTGAATACCCGGTGGTTAAAATACGATACTGGCGTGGTCGGTTGCAAAAGACACTCAGATTGCACAAAGATTGTTGAATTATTGATCCTTACGTGAGAAGGCACTACTCAATAATTATTACGATGAGTTCTTGTTCAATAGTTTATTTTATTGATTCAATAATTCTTTGCGTTGGTATTTTATATTATTCTTTGTTTCAATAATTGTCATCGCATGATATTTCCCATTATCGGATCAATAATTCATATTATTTGAATAATATTATTAGATAACATTATTGGAAATGTCTAGAAAGTTACATCAAGGAGAGGTTTGGTCACCTAATTGCGCGCCAAGAAGAGAGAAATCCTTATTGAAAGCCCCTCTTCCTCGGGAACGACTGGTTGTCATAAATGTGATTACAGAATATTATTTGTGAATAATTAATTATTGATTCATATGATAAGGAAATATTTATTTTATATGAATATAAATGATGGATTTATTTATGTGGTTATTAATGAAGGAATTAATGTTGAGGTGTTTTATCGAGATTTTATCGGATTGGAGGTATTAAAAATCAAATCGGGGTTTTGAGATATATTGCATGGGGTTATAATTTTAATCCGACCGTTGGATTGTGGTAATTTTTGGGTATGTTATACATACATAAGTTGAGTATATGTCCACAAATTTTGAACCGTTAAAAATGCACGAATGATTTGTTGTGAATTTTAAGAGGTGTCTGATTCTAAATTAGGTTTATAATTGATTTTGGTGGAAAATTCTAGAATTGAGTGGGCCCCACTTGTGGTTGGTGAAAAATGTGCTGAATTTTATTTCAAATGTGGTGGGTGGCAATAGTAGCGGTAAAGCCATCGTGTAGCAGTCAAGTCCGCCTTGGTAACTAACATTTTCCTATAAATAGAGGGCTAAGTTAGAATTGAAAATCACACCGAAACAAAGTTTTCTCTCTTTCTCTCTCTATATTATTGAGTGTATTTTGTGAGTATTTAGATACTTTGAGAGTTCTTTGCTCAAGACAAGTTTCATTCAAAGATCACTTCCGACCTTTCCTTCCGGCAATCTTGATTCTTTGAGGTAAGGGATGTTATTTTCTTCTCAAATGATATTAATTCTTGAATATCATTATCTTTGAAATATTGGTTGGTACTTTTTATCAAATTTGGAACTTTTTCATATCGGGTTACTATTCATGAGTTACTATTCACGAGTTACTATTCATGAGTTACTATTCACGAGTTACTATTCACGAGTACTATTATTTATGAAGCGTGAAAATGTTTTTTTTGGAATTTCTATCTTTTGTGTGTGAGTTACTATTCACGTATACGGCAGACTATTCACGTATCTGACACTATTCACGAATCATTTAAGATTCATTCAAAAAATAAAATTTTTCTTTTAAATCTAAATATCTATTCGGATACTAGCTTTGATTGTATCCATGTTTTTTCGATCATTCTTGAATTTTACTTCACTATGATTATTTATGAAGTATTTTTGAACTCGGATTGTTTAAAGTACGAATCCATAATATTTGTCATTTTGTTTCAATTGGATTCGTTCTTTAAAAGTATTTTCATCATCCTCGGTCTTAAATGATGATAGTATTGAATATCTTTGGCTCAGAGTGCAAAAGATGAATGATTTCTGAAGAATATCTTTGGCACTCAGAGTGCAAAGATGAACAGTGTTTAAATGAACATGGCCGATCGATGAATATCTTTGGCCTTTAGTGCAAAAGATGAGCAGTGTTTAAATGAACATGACCGACTGATGAATATCTTTGGCCTTTAGTGCAAAGATGAACAGGTGTTGAGATGAACATGACCGATTGATGAATATCTTTGGCATGTAGTGCAAAGATGAATATTTGATTTGAGATGAATATTGATTGATGTTACAGGGATAAAATATTGATGATGGACTGTTAAATTCATAGATTATAGTAGATTTCATTCTCTACGTAACTCTTCTACATGAATTATTATTTCATTGCGAATATTGATCCGAAACTTGTTGTCTATTGTATTCTATCGATTTTTTCCTGTTGGAGACTAACGATAATTTGTTGTATATTATCTTAGTCATAACATTCTTTATTGGGCTAGTTGAGCTCACCCTTTTCCTTGTTGTTCCATTTTTCTTCTCGGGGAGGCGAGAATGTAGCGAGTACTAGTCGAGGTATGGAATGAAGGTTCTAGAGAGAGTTGTTTAGTAGTCCTCACCATTATTGTAAAATAATGTATCAATAAATGTGATGAGGATTTATTTGAGTATAAATATTGTCTAGAAGATAATATTTGTATTTAAACTCACGCTTTTATTGTTGTGATAATAAAGTTGTAGTTGTTTACATACCATGTATTTGGCGACTCGAGAATGGGTTGGATGGAATGGACCTATTTTGGGGTCGCCACGATGGTTCAGATCAAAGCCTTAGGTTATGAACCTTAGGTGGGGAAACCTTAGGAAGTACCCTTTAAGGAAACAAAAACATAGAGGTGTCCAACTCTTATCGAGTTTTAAGGAATGGATTAAGGTATCCATTGAAGTTAAACAATAAAAGACATTATGTGCTCTGTGTTAATAACTTATGTGCTCGCGAGTATCGAAAAATGTTAAGTAAAACTTAAAATATTTTGTTGTCAGGATGTCTAACGAATGAGGATCCAGTCCAGCTAGGGAAGTGATACCTCAAGTACCTAGAGATGATAAACCCTGAGATATTCATGTTGTACGGGAATAGTTGATCCAGGAGGATGAGCCTGTGACCAATCCCATGGAGGATAGTTCTGAGGAGATAGAGGATGATGATGAGGAAGAGGATCCTGTGGGGTTTCCACCAAACTCTATATCAGCTGAGATGTATGACACTGCATGCGATCGTAACATAGAATTACGGAGACAAGGTTGAGGAACTGAAAGAGTTGGTTGAGATGCATCATGCTTCGATGGAGCAGAAGGATGCAGAGATTCAGGAACTCGACTCATGACTTGGAAACATGGAGTGGGACCTAGTTCATACCAAGGGTCGACGATGAAGATCATTGGCGATAAGCGAGAAGATGAAGACCGATATAGAGAAATTAAAAGATGACTTCAAAGAGGAATCGACTAAGCGTGCTGACGAGCGAGGATGCTTGGATGAAGGCGACTCAACGTGCAGACCGTGCTGAGGCTAAGATCCAAGTGAAGAAGGCCAAGATGAACGAGATGGATTATGCTTTTAATTCTGTGATTGATAGGGCCCAGGATCGAGTCTTTTATTACCCACCTCAGTTTGAAGACTCGCTGTGGTTCGTGATGGATCGTAGAACGGCGTATCGTATCATGGAGGAAGAACGTCGAGAAGCTTTACGACGTCTTAATATGTCTAGATAGAGAGAATAATAATAATAATAATGTGTGGTTAAGTAAGTGAGTAAATAAATTGTGAATCCCTTATTTTGAGAGGAATAAAGGGATATTATGAGTATGTAATCCTGAAACTTGTCTAGTTCAGGAAAGTGAATATTAATAGCGGTTATGCTATCTTTAATATGTTTTAAAATGTTATGAATGAATAAAATATCAAAGTTTATTTGAAATGTTATGTGTTATAGCTTTAATCTTTGAATGTTTAAGTTAAACTTCAAATACCCAAGAAGTTGAGTAATGAACTAATAAGCGTATATTTTAATAAAAAATGCCTCTAGAAGAAGACAACCACATCAAAGAAACCACCTCTCGAGGGGTCTACTAATAATAATAACGAGGCCAACGCTTAACTGGTTCAAAGAATTGGTAGCTCTGTTGATGGGTGTACTTGCGAATCAACTGCAAGCTCAAGTCACGACCTTCAAGGAATTCAAAGCGGTTGGACCGCCAAAGTTTCAAGGGTCTATGAATCTAGTGAAAGCCCAAACCTGGATCATGGAAATGGAGAAGGTGTTCGATGTTGCTAGAGTTAATGAAGATCAGAAGACTGCGTTCGCAACGTTCATGCTGAAGTCTGAAGCTAGCTACTGGTGGCAGGCAAATAAGGTTTGTGGGGGACAAGGAGTGATAGCGTGGGATAGATTTAAGGAGATGTTTTTTGAAATGTATTTTCCAGCGAGTTCTCGGAATCAGTTGGAAGTACAATTTCTGGAGCTGAAGAAAAGAACTATGACGGTACCAGAATATGCTGCGAAGTTTAACGAGTTGGCAAGATTTGCCACTTATCAAGTCAATACCGATGAGCGTAAAGCGAGAAGGTTCGAACAAGGATTGAAACCCTGGCTGTATAGCAAGGTTTCAATGTTCCAGCTAAATACATTTATGGATGTGCTAGAAAAGGCAATTATCGCGGAAGGTGGAAGCGATGCCTTGACCAAGTACAATCAAGAACAGAAGAAGAGGAAGAATGAGAATGAAAATAAGGCTGGTGGACGTAACATTGGAAATAACAATCAAAAGAGGAAGTGGAGCGAGAATTCGACTGCGGGAGGACAACAAGGAAATTAGCAGAAGAAAAAGTTTGAAGCTTGTGCGACTTGCGGGAAAAACCATACCGGGATATGTTTAAAGGGAAAGCGGGTGTATTTCAACTGTGGTCAGGAGGGACACATTGCACCAAACTATTTTAGTCCAAAGAAAGGAGCACGTTATACCTGCGGTTCAAAGGATCACATGGCTCGTGATTGCCTTAAGAAGCCAGCGGGAAGTGTAAGTGGTGGAAAAGGAAACAACAACGGTGGTGGTGCATTGACTATCATCGGACCAAAGACAACAAGCCGACTTCCCTCGTGAGGACTTTCAATATGGTATGCGAGGATGCTGTATAGTCTAAAGATGTGGTGTCAGGTATCATTCTGATTAATATTATTAATGCTTATGTGCTATTTGATTCGGGTGCTACTTGTTCATTTATATCCGATGAATTTGCTTAAAACTTAGATTTGCCTAAGGAAGAATTAGAATTTCCCCTAAGTATAGAGATCGCGAATAGGGAAGAGATTCCTGTTAGATTTATATATAGAAATTGTATAGTGGTGATAAAAGATCACTAGTTGATTGTAAACTTGATACCAATTAAACTTGGTGAGTTTGATGTTATACTGGGAATGGATTGGTTATTCAATTACGGAGCAGTAATTGATTGCCAAAGGAAGTGTGTTAACCTTATGACTTCGTCAAAGGTTGTGTTCTTTGGCAGCAAGTCACCTCGACAAGCAAGTTGTCTGACGGTGATGAAAGCTAAGAAGTTATTGAGACAAGGATGTGTAGGATACTTAGCCTACATAGTCGATTCATAGAAGAAGAGTGCGAAGCTAGAAGATATACTGATCATAAGAGATTTTATAGACGTATTTCCAGATGATTTGCTGGGTCTTCAGCTGGATCGACAAATCGAGTTCGTGATTGATTTACTACTAAGAACGGCCCCGATATATAAGGCACCATATAGAATGGCCCCGGTAGAGATGAAAGAGTTGATGGTACAGTTTTAAGAATTGCTTGACAAGAAGTATATCCAACCGAGTGTATCGCCATGGGGATCACCGGTGTTGTTTGTTAAGAAGAAAAACGGATCGATGCGGCTCTGCATTGATTACTGAAAATTAAATAAGGTCACGATTAAAAATAAGTATCCATTATCTAGAATTGATGACTTGTTTGATCAGTTGAAGGGAGCGAGATATTTCTCGAAGATAGACTTGAGGCGTGGTTATCATCAGTTAAAGGTAAGGCCGGAAGATGTATTGAAGATAGCATTTAAAACTCGGTATGGTCATTACGAGTTTCTAGTTAGGTCTTTTTGGTTTAACCAATGCACCTGCAGTGTTCATGGATTTGATGAATAGGGTGTTTAAATCGTTCTTAGACAAATTTGTGGTGGTGTTTATTAATGATATATTGGTATATTCTAAAACTAAGGAGGAACATGTTGAACACATAAGAGTGATGTTGGAGACATTGAGAAAAGAGAAGTTGTACGCTAAGTTCTCAAAATGTGAATTTTAGTTGGAACGTGTATAGTTTCTCGAGGACGTTATTGATAAGGATAGAATTTCGATAGGTTCATCAAAAGTTGAAGCTGTAATAAACTGGGATCAGCCGAAGACACCATCACAAGTAAGGAGTTTCTTAGGATTGGCGGGTTACTATAGGCGTTTTATTCAAGATTTCTCCAAGATCGTAACTCCGTTATCGAATTTAACTAGGAAAGCGGTTAAGTTTGTTTGGACAGAGAAGAACAAGGAGAGTTTTTAAGAGTTGAAGAAGAGGTTGAGTTCAGCACCTGTGTTGTCATTTCATGAGTGGGATTTATACCTACGAATCAGTTCCTTTGTGGCTTAAGTTGTTGCCTATTTTTAGTCTCTTAGTTAGCTTTTATCTATATTTTATTATTATTATATCTAAGTTCTATTATGCAGGGCTTTGAAGATCATTTCTAGCTTTTATAGGCATTTTTGGTCATTTTTGTTGTACTGGCCCCGCAGCGCCAGTGTTACACGTAAAGGCCACGCTGCAGTGCCAGTGTAAGTTGGTACATACTAGAATTTGGCGCCGCAGCGCCAATGATCCTATGGAGAGCCGCACCGCAGCGCCATTCTACACTAAAGCACACTGGAAATATGCACCATAGCGCGGACTGCACTACGCGCCCCAGCAACGCTTCACTTCCAAATACTTTCAACACCACTTCTTCATGCCACAGCGCCGAGCTCTTCTCATGGAGTTACGCCGCAGCGCGACCTCCGATCTCTTCAGCCATACGTGGCACCGCAACGCCACTTGTGAAGCTTATGCTCGCGCCGCAACGCGAGCTCCGGTGCCCAAATAGTAAAGAGCCTTTAATGACCTAAAGAAAGAAGGGAGCAGTATATAAGGAAACAGAAGCTGCCTGCATTGAATATCGAAGGATATCAGAGAATATCAGATAGAAATTATTACAGATAGCTTAGACTAGGAATTCTTTTACCGTAATTAATTTCTAGAAGGGAAAGAAGTTATGTTCAAGGGAAAGAGAGTTATCAGATCCGATGATTTCAAGAGCTACGCTAAAGAAAGAGAAGATTTGGAGGAAGAACACTTCAAATCAGAGGTTTTCTTATTCCAAATCTTCCATTTATTTATGTTTTACTGATAATGTTGAATGTATTGAAAATGTGTGTTAGCACCATAGTTATGAACTAACTCCATTTTTAGGATTGCAATGTAACCTTTAGTTTAGCTTAATTAACTTTATCTCCCATTTTATATAATGAATCATTTTGGAATGGGTTGTTGTGTTTCAATAATTGTCACTGCACAGTATTTCCCATTATCAGATCAATAATTCATATTATTTGAATAATATTATTAGATAACATTATTGGCAATGTCTAGAAAGTTCATCGAGGAGAGGTTTGGTCACCTAATTGCGCTCCAAAGAAGGAGAAATCCTTATTGAAAGCCCCTCTTTCCTGGGAACAGCCTGGTTGTCATAAATGTGATTCTGTAATATTATTTGTGAATAATTAATTATTGATTCATATGATAAGGAAATATTTATTTTATATGAATATAAATGATGGATTTATTTATGTGGTTATTAATGAAGGAATTAATGTTGAGGTGTTTTATCGATTTTATCGGATTGGAGGTATTAAAAATCAAATCGGGGTTTTGAGATATATTATGGGGTTATAATTTTTAATCCGACCGTTGGATTGTGGTAATTTTTGGGTATGTTATACATACATAAGTTGAGTATATGTCCACAAATTTTGAACCGTTAAAAATGCACGAATGATTTGTTGTGAATTTTAAGAGGTGTCGGATTCTAAATTAGGTTTATAATTGATTTTGGTGGAAAATTCTAGAATTGAGTGGGCCCCACTTGTGGTTGGTGAAAAATGTGCTGAATTTTATTTCAAATGTGGTGGGTGGCAATAGTAGCGAGTAAAGCCATCGGTGTAGCGGTCAAGTCTGCTTGGTTACGGGCTAACATTTTCCTATAAATAGAGGGCTGTTAGAATTGAAAATCACACCGAAACAAAGTTTTCTCTTTCTCTCTATATTATTGAGTGTATTTTGTGAGTATTTAGATACTTTGAGAGTTCTTTGTTGAAAGATAAGTTTCATTCAAGATCACTTCCGACCTTTCCTTAGAAATCTTGATTCTTTGAGGTAAGGGATGTTATTTTCTTCTCAAATGATATTAATTCTTCAATATCATTATCTTTGAAATATTGGTTGGTACTTTTTATCAAATTTGGAACTTTTTCATATCTAGGGTTACTATTCATGAGTTTCTATTCACGAGTTACTATTCATGAGTTACTATTCACGAGTTACTATTCACGAGTACTATTTATGAAGCGTGAAAATGTTTTTTTTGGAATTTCTATCTTTTGGTGTTTGAGTTACTATTCACGATACTAAGACTATTCACGAATCTGACCTTATTCACCGAAAATAAAAATTTTTCTTTTAAATCTAAAATATCTATTCGGATACTAGCTTTGATTGTATCCATGTTTTGATCATTCTTGAATTTTACTTCACTATGATTATTTATGAAGTATTTTTGAACTTCGGATTGTTTAAAAGTGCGAATCCATAATATTTGTCATTTTGTTTCACCGGATTCGTTTCTTTAAAAGTATTTTCATCATCCTCAGTCTTAAATGATGATAGTATTGAATATCTTTGGCCTGTAGTGCAAAGATGAATGATTTCTGAAGAATATCTTTGGCCTGTAGTGCAAAGATGAACAGGTGTTTAAATGAACATGACCGACTGATGAATATCTTTGGCCTTTAGTGCAAAGATGAACAGGTGTTTAAATGAACATGACCGACTGATGAATATCTTTGGCCTTTAGTGCAAAGATGAACAGGTGTTGAGATGAACATGACCGATTGATGAATATCTTTGGCATGTAGTGCAAAGATGAATATTTGATTTGAGATGAATATTGATTGATGTTACAGGGATAAAATATTGATGATGGATTTTATTAAATTCATAGATTATAGTAGATTTCATTCTCTACGTAACTCTTCTATGAATTATTATTTCATTCATGAATATTGATCCAAACTTGTTGTCTATTGTATTCTATCGATTTTTCCTGTTGGAGACTAACGATAATTTGTTGTATATTATCTTAGTCATAACATTCTTTATTAGGCTAGTTGAGCTCACCCTTTTCCTTGTTGTTCCATTTTTCTTCTCGGAGAGGCGAGAATGTAGCGAGTACTAGTCGAGGTATGGAATGAAGGTTCTAGAGAGAGTTGTTTAGTAGTCCTCACCATTATTGTAAAATAATGTATCAATAAATGTGATGAGGATTTATTTGAGTATAAATATTGTCTAGAAGATAATATTTGTATTTAAACTCACAGTTTTATTGTTGTGATAATAAAGTTGTAGTTGTTTCTGTACCATGTATTTGGCGACTCAGAATGGGTTGGATGGAATGGACCTATTTTGGAGTCGTCACAGTAGGTTCGTATCAAAGCCTTAGGTTATGAACCTTAGGTGGGGAAACCTTAGGAAGTACCCTTTAAGGAAACAAAAAACATAGAGGTGTCCAACTCTTATCGAGTTTTAAGGAATGGATTAAGGTATCCATTGAAGTTAAACAATAAAAGACATTATGTGCTCTGTGTTAATAACTTATGTGCTCGCGAGTATCGAAAAATGTTAAGTAAAACTTAAAATATTTTGTTGTCGGGGATGTCTACAACGAATGAGGATCCATCCCGGCTTTAGGGAAGTGATACCTCAAGTACCTAGAGATGATAAACCCTGAGATATTCATGTTGTACGGGAATAGTTGATCCAGGAGGATGAGCCTGTGACCAATCCCATGGAGGATAGTTCTGAGGAGATAGAGGATGATGATGAGGAAGAGGATCCTGTGGGGTTTCCACCAAACTCTATATCAGCTGAGATGTATGACACTCTGTACGATCGTAACATAGAATTACAGGACAAGGTTGAGGAACTGAAAGAGTTGGTTGAGATGCATCATGCTTCGATGGAGCAGAAGGATGCAGAGATTCAGGAACTCGACTCATGACTTGGAAACATGGAGTGGGACCTAATTCATACCAAGGGTCAGCATGAAGATCTGTTGGCGGTAAACGAGAAGATGAAGACTGATATAGAGAAATTAAAAGATGACTTCAAAGAGGAATCAGCTAAGCGTGCCAGAGCAGAGGATGCTTGGATGAAGGCGACTCAACGTGCAGACCGTGCTGAGGCTAAGATCCAAGTGAAGAAGGCCAAGATGAACGAGATGGATTATGCTTTTAATTTACGTGATTGATAGGGCCTGTGATCGAGTCTTTTATTACCCACCTCGGTTTTGAAGACTCGGCGTGGTTCGTGATGGATCGTAGAATCGGCGTCGTATCATGGAGGAAGAACGTCGAGAAGCTTTACGACGCCTTAATATGTCTAGATAGAGAGAATAATAATAATAATGTGTGTTAAGTAAGTGAGTAAATAAATTGTGAATCCCTTATTTTGAGAGGAATAAAGGGATATTATGAGTATGTAATCCTCAAACTTGTCTAGTTCAGGAAAGTGAATATTAATAGCGGTTATGCTATCTTTAATATGTTTTAAAATGTTATGAATGAATAAAATATCAAAGTTTATTTGAAATGTTATGTGTTATAGCTTTAATCTTTGAATGTTTAAGTTAAACTTCAAATACCCAAGAAGTTGAGTAATGAACTAATAAGCGTATATTTTAATAAAAAATGCCTCCTAGAAGAAGACAACCACATCAGCAACCACCTCTTGAGGGGTCTACTAATAATAATAACGAGGCCAACGCTAATCTGGTTCAGCAATTGGTAGCTCTGTTGATGGGTGTACTTGCGAATCAACTGCAAGCTCAAGTCACGACCTTCAAGGAATTCAAAGCGGTTGGACCGCCAAAGTTTCAAGGGTCTATGAATCTAGTGAAAGCCCAAACCTGGATCATGGAAATGGAGAAGGTGTTCGATGTTGCTAGAGTTAATGAAGATCAGAAGACTGCGTTCGCAACGTTCATGCTGAAGTCTGAAGCTAGCTACTGGTGGCAGGCAAATAAGGTTTGTGGGGGACAAGGAGTGATAGCGTGGGATAGATTTAAGGAGATGTTTTTTGAAATGTATTTTCAAATGAGTTCTCTAATCGGTTGGAAGTACAATTTCGAGTCAAGAAAAGAACTATGACGGTATTTTAATATCGTCAAGCGAAGTTTAACGAGTTGGCAAGATTTGCCACTTATCAAGTCAATACCGATGAGCGTAAAGCGAGAAGGTTCGAACAAGGATTGAAACCCTGGCTGTATAGCAAGGTTTCAATGTTCCAACTAAATACATTTATGGATGTGCTAGAAAAGGCAATTATCGCGGAAGGTGGAAGCGATGCCTCACCAAGTACAATCAAGAATGAAGAAGAGGAAGAATGAGAATGAAAATAAAATTTGGTGGGCCGTAACATTGGAAATAACAATCAAAAGAGGAAGTGGAGCGAGAATTCGACTGCGGGAGGACAACAAGGAAATTAGCAGAAGAAAAAGTTTGAAGCTTGTGCGACTTGCGGGAAAAACCATACCGGGATATGTTTAAAGGGAAAGCGGGTGTATTTAACCGTGGTCGAGAGGACACATTGCACCAAACTATTTTAGTCCAAAGAAAGGAGCACGTTATACTGCGGTTCAAAGGATCACGTGGCTCGTGATTGCCTTAAGAAGCCGGTGAGGAAGTGTAAGTGGTGGAAAAGGAAACAACAACGGTGGTGGTGCATTGATTATCATCGGACCAAAGACACGATCAAGCCGACCCATCTTGTGAGGACTTTCAATACGATGCGGGGATCTTTGATAGTCTAAAGATGTGGTGTCAGGTATCATTCTGATTAATATTATTAATGCTTATGTGCTATTTGATTCGGGTGCTACTTGTTCATTTATATCCGATGAATTTGCTTAAAACTTAGATTTGCCTAAGGAAGAATTAGAATTTCCCCTAAGTATAGAGATCGCGAATAGGGAAGAGATTCCTGTTAGATTTATATATAGGAATTGTATAGTGGTGATAAAAGATCACTAGTTGATTGTAAACTTGATACCAATTAAACTTGGTGAGTTTGATGTTATCTTCGAATGGATTGGTTATTCAATTACGGAAAGCGAAGAATTGATTGCCAAAGGAAGTGTGTTAACCTTATGACTTCGTCAAAGGTTGTGTTCTTTGGCAGCAAGTCACCTCGACAAGCAAGTTGTCTGACGGTGATGAAAGCTAAGAAGTTATTGAGACAAGGATGTGTAGGATACTTAGCCTACATAGTCGATTCATAGAAGAAGAGTGCGAAGCTAGAAGATATCTTGATCATAAGAGATTTTATGAGACGTATTTCGGATGATTTCTTTGGGTCTTCACCGGATCGACAAATCGAGTTCGTGATTGATTTACTACTAAGAACGGCCCCGATATATAAGGCACCATATAGAATGGCCCCGGTAGAGATGAAAGAGTTGATGGTACAGTTTTAAGAATTGCTTGACAAGAAGTATATCCAACCGAGTGTATAGCCATGGGGATCACCGGTGTTGTTTGTTAAGAAGAAAAACGGATCGATGCGGCTCTGCATTGATTACTGAAAATTAAATAAGGTCACGATTAAAAATAAGTATCCATTATCTAGAATTGATGACTTGTTTGATCAGTTGAAGGGAGCGAGATATTTCTCGAAGATAGACTTGAGGCGTGGTTATCATCAGTTAAAGGTAAGGCCGGAAGATGTATTGAAGATAGCATTTAAAACTCGGTATGGTCATTACGAGTTTCTAGTTAGGTCTTTTTGGTTTAACCAATGCACCTGCAGTGTTCATGGATTTGATGAATAGGGTGTTTAAATCGTTCTTAGACAAATTTGTGGTGGTGTTTATTAATGATATATTGGTATATTCTAAAACTAAGGAGGAACATGTTGAACACATAAGAGTGATGTTGGAGACATTGAGAAAAGAGAAGTTGTACGCTAAGTTCTCAAAATGTGAATTTTAGTTGGAACGTGTATAGTTTCTCGAGGACGTTATTGATAAGGATAGAATTTCGATAGGTTCATCAAAAGTTGAAGTCAGTAATAAATCGGGATCAATACCAAGACACCATCACAAGTAAGGAGTTTCTTAGGATTGGCGGAGTTCTTATAGGCGTTTTATTCAAGATTTCTCCAAGATCGTAATCTGCTTATCGAATTTAACTAGGAAAGCGGTTAAGTTTGTTTGGACAGAGAGAAGAACAAGGAGAGTTTTAAGAGTTGAAGAAGAGGTTGAGTTCAGCACCTGTGTTGTCATTTCATGAGTGGGATTTATACCTACGAATCAGTTCCTTTGTGGCTTAAGTTGTTGCCTATTTTTAGTCTCTTAGTTAGCTTTTATCTATATTTTATTATTATTATATCTAAGTTCTATTATGCAGGGCTTTGAAGATCATTTCTAGCTTTTATAGGCATTTTTGGTCATTTTGTTGTACTGGCCCCGCAGCGCCTTGATGTTATTTACACGTAAAGGCCACGCTGCAGTGCCAGTGTAAGTTGGTACATACTAGAATTTGGCGCCGCAGCGCCAATGATCCTATGGAGAGCCGCACCGCAGCGCCATTCTACACTAAAGCACACTGGAAATATGCACCATAGCGCCAGACCACGGCGCCCCAACGCCACTTCCAGCGCCCCAACACCACTTCTTCATGCCACAGCGCCGAGCTCTTCTCATGGAGTTATGTGCAAATGCGACCTCCGATCTCTTGACCATACATGTGGCACCGCAACGCCCTTTGTGAAGCTTATGCTCATGTATGACGCGAGCTCCGGTGCCCCAATAGTAAAGAGCCTTTAATGACCTAAAGAAAGAAGGGAGCGTTATATAAGAAATGTGTCGCTGCGCATTGAATATCGAAGGATATCAGAGAATATCAGATAGAAATTATTACAGATAGCTTAGACTAGGAATTCTTTTACCGTAATTAATTTCTAGAAGGGAAAGAAGTTATGTTCAAGGGAAAGAGAGTTATTGCATCTGACAGATTTCAGTAGCTACGCAGTAAAGAGAAGATTTGGAGGAAGAACACTTCAAATCAGAGGTTTTCTTATTCCAAATCTTCCATTTATTTATGTTTTACTGATAATGTTGAATGTATTGAAAATGTGTGTTAGCACCATAGTTATGAACTAACTCCATTTTTAGGATTGCAATGTAACCTTTAGTTTAGCTTAATTAACTTTATCTCCCATTTTATATAATGAATCATTTTGGAATGGGTTGTTTTGTTTCTTATTTAATGACTGATTGCTTGATAAAGAAATTGGTATTGATAGTAATGGAAATTGGCAAATGGATGTTATTATCTATCTTTAAATACAACAACACCTATTATAACCATACCAATGGAATGAGTGCATAAAATGCTAATAGGATAAACATATCCCTATTTGCCTTGTGTGGCCTTGAGACTTAGCTTAATGACCTTGACCTAGTTATTTTCACCAATAGACAAATTGTGATTTATCTGGTTAGGGATGTGCATTTGACCTTCGACAGAAGGTTATGCATATTTACAGTTCTCGGTTGACCATTCTTTGATTCGTTTATAGTTTGGAGAGTTAGGAGATTAGGCGATGCATTAGGGGAGTTGTAATCCTATCTTGACTTCCTAGCACAACTACTTCTCTTATTCTTATAAGTCTTATTAACATAGCTTACCCAACCATCTTGTTTTACTTGTTTAGATAAGATTAGTAACGACTTTACCTTAGTAATTTTTTTCTCTTAAGACTTTGTCCTCGTGGGTTCGACACTCGACTTTCATATATTACTTGTGGACCGCATATGCTTGCGCGCGATTTGGCAATAGCTAAATCGGTCAACAAGTTTTTGGCGCCATTGCCGGGAAATTATTATTCTAATATTGTCTAATATTGATTTCAATCAATTTAGTCTTAATTTGAACATGTATTTATCTTTTTTTTTTGGTTGATCTTTGTTTGTGAGTGTTTACCGATTGCGATAAATAGGCTGACAAGACTGTGTGTAAGTGCGGCTCTTGTGAAAGACTTTGCGTAAGCTGGGGTCTTACAGTTCTATTTATTGTTATCGTTTATGAGATTGGATTGACAAGATTGTAAGTAAATGCATTGCTCTTGTGCATGACTCAGCATAACTGTTGGATCCTTACAGTCCGATTTTGTATGACACATTTTTATTAAACTTGTATTTCTATTTTAAATAAAGTCAGGCTGAAGACTACAAAACAAGCGCTTATTGGGAGGCAAACCAAGTTATAAATTTTTGTGTTAGTTAATCTCAGATACCAAATAGCTATGAGCATGATTCACGAACGAATCGCCAAGCAAAGTAAAAGGCAAGGCATGTCAAGGCACAAGTTAAGGCCAAAAAGAAGGTGCAAGCTATTGCTTGAATTTTGTTGGTGCTTTTAAATTGGAATGGCTCCAAAATGACTTACGGTGGTGAGGATGCTGTCGATGACAATTAACACAACCTCAGGGAAGTCCTCTAATTTTAATTTTATCAATCAACACGTGCAACCTAAGATCTTGAGTAAAGTGTAATTCGGTTTGTGGTTGAGTAATTTTTCAAAGGGTGACACGTATCTGAGTTGACGCATGGGTAAACGGTTAATTAAAAATGTAGCTATGGAAAAGGCCTCAAGCCAAAAGGAGAAGGGCAAGTTAGCTTGAGTAAGTAAACACAAATCCATTTCCTCAATGTGTCTATGCTTACGTTCGATAACCCCATTTTGTTGTGGGTGTGTGGACATGAAAGTTGATGGTGAATACCGTGCGTTTTGAGAAAACTTTGAAATGAGGAGTTTGTTCGAAATTCAGCACCCCATCGGTTTGAATAATTTTAATTTTTGGGCTGCCACTTTTTGATTTTACCAAAAAATACCTAGTCCCGTACAATAACCACAAGCTTATGCTGAAATCAATCAAATGTACCTTTCTTGGTTATGACTCCAATCACAAGGGTTACCGTTGTCTTGACACATCGACTAATCATGTGTACATCTCGCGTCATGTGCGTTTTGATGAAACATCCTTCCCTTTCTCCTCTATGCCCAAACTCCCATCTAGCAAAAGTGTGTCCCCACCTTCTAATCATATCATGGGAGGACCTCGGTATCCTATCGCTTCTGCTTCTGGCACCGCACCATTCACCCCCGCTCCACCCACCACACCACCTCCTGGCATACCATCGCCCAGCCTTCCCTCCCCACCACATGACAACGTCCCACACTCTATTGCCACACCAACCACTCCTTTGGACAGGTCGTGCATCCCTACTATCTTTTCCACCAGTCCAGTTCCTTATCCTTCTTCCTCATTCGATACCACTCCATCTACTGCTGGCACACCACTTTCTACCCCTACCACTTCACCCCCTGCAGGGCCATTATCTCCTACCCCTGATGATTCAACTCCACCGCATAAGACTCGCAATATTAATGACCTCATTGCCACCACCTCCTGGTACTTACTGCCCGAAGCTCTATCAGCTACTTCTTTTGAGTCCCCATTTCATGAAACATCCTCATTGGCTACAAGCTATGCAAGATGAAATTACTGCACTTTATAATAATCAAACTTGGACCTTAGTTCCATCTTCATCTTCTCCAAATGTGGTTGGTTGTCGATGGATATATAGGGTCAAGCGACGGGCTGATGGTACTATTGAGCATCACAAAGCCTGACTTGTGGCGCAAGGCTTCACACAACAAGAGGGCATTGACTATGAGGAGACATTTAGTCCAGTTATCCGTCCCTCCATTATCCGTATAGTGCTAATTCTTGCTCTGAATTATGACTGGCCCCTGCAACAACTTGCTGTTCGTAATGCTTTTCTAAATGGGGTTCTTCATGAGGATGTATATATGACTCAGCCTCCTGGCTTTATTGATCCACTCTGTCTTAATCATGTCTGTAAACTACATCGTGCCCTCTATGGTCTCAAACAATCACCGCGTGCATAGTTTCAACGACTTCAGGCTTTTCTTCTATCTCATGGCTTTGCCAACAGTCGCTCTGACCCATCCTTATTTATCAAGCAGTCTGACACAATAAAGCTTCTTCTGTTCGTTTATGTTGATGATATCATTGTGACTGACAATTCTCTAGACCACATCAACAAGTTCATTGATGTTTTATGTGCTACATTTGAGAGTCGTTGCTTGGGTGACCTGAGTTTCTTCCTCGGCATTGAAGTCACTCAGACAGTCGGTTCTCTCACTCTTTCCCAAGCCCGGTATGCTTCCAACTTGCTTCGGAAATTCAATATGGACTCATGCAAGCCATCCCCTACTCCCCTCTCAGCACATACTCGATTATCTAGTCATGATGGTGACCCTTTATAGGATGTTACTATGTATCGTAGTATAGTGGGTGGTCTTCAGTATCTCACTTTTTCACACCTAGACATTGCCTTTGTTGTGAACCAAGTTTGTCAATTCATTCATTCTCCCAGTACCTCACATCTTCAAGCTGTTAAACAGATTTTTAGATATCTGCAAGGTACAATAACACATGGTCTCTCTTTTCACAAATCCAATGATCTGACTCTTCGGGTATTTTTCGATGTTGATTGGGGTGGTGATCTGGATGATAAATGCTCTACTACTGAAGCCTGTGTTTTTTTTGGCCCAAATATTCTCTCCTGGACTGCCAAGAAATAAGCTACTATTTCTCGGTCTAGTACTGAAGCTGAATATCGGGCTCTTGCTACCACTACCTCTGAAATTCGAAGGTTTACATGTTTGTTCCGTGAACTCGGTATTTCCCTTCTCGGATCCCTACACCTTTACTGTGACAACGTTTCGGCGCTGCACATACCACGTAATCCCGTGTTTTATGCATGCACTCGTCACATCGAAATCGATTATCATTTTATTTGGGAACTAGTTGCAAAAGGCCACCTCTCAATCAACTTTGTTCATTCTACATCTCAACTAGCGGACATTTGTACAAAAGGCTTATCACATCCCCGATTTTTGTTTCTATGTTCCAAGCTTAACCTCCATTCAATACCGTTGCGCTTGAGGGGGGTGAAAACATACCAATGGCACGGACCGCCTCAAGCTCAACATGTTAATAAAGACGCTATTATGGCGCGCGGATCAGCGATGCCATAAGTCATCAACTAATGTATGGGCGCATGTGACCGCATTACTACTACATTGTTACATTCCATAATTTCCTGATTTGACTGTTGTAAATCTCTTAGTTGATGTATCCCTTAATGTTAGCGGGTTAAATGCTTTCTAAGTCACTGTACTATAGGTCGACCTACAAATGGGTCACTAAACTTTTTTTTCTTACAGTCAACTCACTGAACTTTAGTTTAGTAACACAAAGTTACAAAAACCGTTAAGTTAAGGTTGACTTAACGGAATTGATGATGTGGCAGCTGACTTGTCTAAAAAAAAGCCTATGTGGCGATTAGTATCTGACGTGGCGATTGAAGATGTGGATTTGGAGGAAAATTTTATGAAAAATGGGAAAAATATTTTAAAGTATAATATAAATTAGAAAATTAGAAAAAAAAATAAGAAAATAAATAAAATTATTTTAATAAAATTAAAAAACACAATTTTTTTTTTTTATTAAAAAAAAAAAAAACGCATTTTTAATAAAAATAATTGGTTTTTTTTTTTATTAAAATAAATTAAAACTACAATTTTTTAATAAAAATAAATATTTTAATAAAATAAAAAAATTCAATTTTTAATAAAAATAAATAAAATAACATATGTCAATTAATCAAACAAAAGATAGTAAAATTCAAAAAAACATCATTTTACCAAAAAACAAAATATATCATTTATTTTAAATAAAATAACATATGTCAATTAATCAAACAAGAAGATAATAAAATTCAAAAAATAAAAAATACATCATTTTACCAAAAAAAAACATATACCATTTAATCAAAACAACAAAAGAAATACTAAAATTCAAAAATCAAAACACGTAATAGATTTACAAAAAGTAATCTCGTCCCTCATCCAAATGTGTTGTAGATACCTTTCAAGTTTCTCCCATTTATGCATCACAAATAAAAATATTCATTTTTATTAAATTCAGATTTAGATCCATCTAGATTTACATGTGCTCTGACTTGATTTCATTCAGAAATTCTTCGCGGAGAGGGGCAACAGAGGCAGAGGTCGAGATGGCGGTGGTGAATCTGAGTTGAGGTTTGGATTTGGGTGGAGGATCTGGGTTGGGGTTTGGATTTGGTTCTATCCCGTCTCGCTTTTCTGGACTTGAGCGATTTGAGTTGAGGTTTGGATTTGGTTTGGGGTTTGGATTTGTTTCTATCTCGTCTCGCTTTTATGAACTTGAGCGATTTGAGTTGAGGTTTGCATTTGGTTTGGGGTTTGGATTTGTTTCTATCCTGTCTCGCTTTTATGAACTTGAGAATCTGAGTTCATGTTTGGATTTGGCTGAATATTTTGGGTAAAAGTTTGGATTTCTGCACAAAAAAATCTTGATTTTTTATACTTGAGTGATAACAAACTCAAATGAAAGATTCCCACTTTGGATTGTAGAGATGGAAGTTGGGAGTATACAAGCTTACTAGTTCTATCCGGTCTCGCCTTTTTCAATCTTTGAGTTTAAATGCCTTCAAGTGAATTTTGTTTTATTTAGTTAATTATTACGTGTATCAGTAATTTATTACTATTCATCTCAAAGTCTCAAACATCATAGTTCTTGACTCTTGACCTTGTTCTGGAAACGTCTTCAAATCACTGATTGATTGATTTATTTATTAATAAAAACAAATATTTTTAATAAAAATAAATAAATTTTTTTCTTTTATTAAAAAACGTTGTTTTTTTAAAAAACTACATTTTTTTATTTTTATTAAAAAAATTGCATTTTTTTATTTTTATTAAAAATATTTATTTTTATTAAAAAAACTGTAGTTTTAATTTTTTTTTAATAAAAATAAAAAAACCAATTATTTTTATTAAAAAATGCGTTTTAATTTTTTCAATAAAAAATAAACAAAGTTGCATTTTTTAATTTTTATTAAAAATAATTATTTTTATTTATTTATTTATTTTCCTATTTTTTTGGCTAATTTTTATAATTTATATTATACTTTAAAATATTTTTTCCATTTTTTCATAAAAATTTTCCTCCAAATCCACATCTTCACTGCCACGTCGCATACTAACTGCCACATAGGCTTTTTTTTAGACAAGTCAGCTGCCACATCATCAATTCCGTTAAGTCAACCTTGACTTAACGCTTTTTGTAATTTTGTGTTAGTAAACTAAAGTTCAGTGAGTTGACTGTAAGAAAAAAAAGTTCAATGACCCATTTGTAAGTCAACGTATAGTACAGTGGAAAGCATTTAACCCTAATGTTAGCATAGCATCCCTTAATGTTAGCGTAAGTAATTGTATTAATCTATAATTTATAGCCTTAGGCGATTCTCCCTTATGTGCATATATATAGGTCTGATGTATCTTATACAACCAAGAAAGCTAGAACAGAAATACAATGAGTTTAATTCTTGTGACATCTTGTCTTTCATCTCTGATATCTTGTCTTTCATTGTTGATAGAGAGAGGGAGGGAGGGAGCGGGCAGGGTGGTCGGAGTCGGCGAAGGAGGAGATGTGAGGGATAACAAAGGAATTTGGTTACCTCTGTATAATTTAGACTCGGGTTAACGTCTGACCGAAAAGGAGGAAGAAAAATTCATACAGAGGCATCAAAAAATTTGTCAAACAAGATTATTCTCTTACCGAAAAAGAGGCTATGATGGACAGAGGCATTCAGACACAAACAAACACCACCTAAATAGTTTTTAAAGATTTCCATTATATATAAAAACGTTGAAAGAAAAATAAGAAGAAGAGGAGATGTTGCACAAACATGTTTACCGTTGTAATAATAGCACTTATGTGCCCATTAAAGGTGATAACCGGAAATTCAAAAATATTTTCAGAACAAGCCCTATATAAACACCAACTTTCAGAGAATTTCTCCATTTCTTACATTAAGCACAAAATAAAAGAAAAAAATCCCTAATATTTACAAATGGAGAAGAATCTGGGGAAGCTTTCGTCGAAATATGATGGAAATTACTGCTCATTAACTTCCGAGTACATTAAGAAATCTTGTCTTGCACTTATTGATGGCTTGTAATGTTTTTGATAGTGTTTCTTTTTTTTTCCTCTTTCTCTCTTTTTTTTAAAAAATGTTGAGTACTGAGTTGTTTTGGAGTAATACACAAAAAATTAACAGTTGTGTAGCTATTGCACCATAATGATTTTTTATCTGTAGTTTCGTATAAAAATGTTTCATGAGTCACTGCAATTTCTGAATGCTATAGTGAAATTGACCTTTTGGGTGCTTTTCTTTTATTCCTTAACATATAATGTCACAATTTCTTGAAGATCCCATGACTGAAACCAAGGTTTTCTATCATTTTTGTGTTTCCATGGGATTTATGACCAGTAAAAGGATTATTTCAAAGTAGTAAGGATGGTCCAATTTTAATAGACTTATTGTTGTTATATATATATATATATATATATATATATATATATATAGAGAGAGAGAGAGAGAGAGAGCCCTATTCAAAAGTATAATTGTGACACCCCCAAATCCAGGTACTTCATTCCCACAGGATATGGTGTTCACTAATCAAAACCATTACATCTAACTACCCATAATCAAAGGATAAAGACATAATTTAAAGAACTTAAATAATAATCTTCCCTTTTAAAGGGTTACATCATCATAAAACAATCTCAGGTAATCTAACCTTTAATTTATTACATCAGTTTGCTGAGTACCTCATGAAATAAAACAAGTCTTATAATATAAAACATTTAAATAAATTCAATAAATCTTCAACACTTGGACATCTTGCCCTTTCCTTTGCTAGTAGATGGCTCATAGACTTTCTCAACTTTAGTTGCAATGTCAAATACAAGTGTGAGCAAACAATTGCTCACTGATATAGAGAGAAGTAATGATAACAACATGAGAATGAACAACGAATGATGAGCAACAATGAACTTGTTCTACGAATCAACAATAGAAAACAAGTTCGAATTTAATATTTGAGGGTCTTAAGACCACGAACTATGTCTCCGGTATTTAGGTATTATTACCTCAACCTTAACAGTCATTTAGACTATACAGACCCTTCTTAACGTACTTAGGGGGATCAACCCTTTGTACCATGTATTGTGCACAAACATCTAAACGTTACACGTATAAAATCCCATATGTTAGGGTTGTTCGTCTCAGTTTGGGTTTAGAATTTCTGCACTAAAGAAAGTTTAGCTCGGAACTAGCTTATCAGTTGTTCTAGAATTTTAGAACACTATTCATGTATAGATCAATTCAATTCAATAAAAGTTTACTTGCTATTTGAAGGTTCGACAGAATGAAATAGAATTGAACAACGTTATTTAAGTCAAAGATTTAATAATAACATTATGTATTTGAATAGACATGGTATATATATGCAAAGTACCATATCCAAGAGAATTAGAACAGCCTCATTTGAATCAATGTATTAGAACAATGTGTTCTTTGAATAATAATATAAAAATTTAGAAAAGTAAAACTCGCTCGATGTAACGAATTAGGTTACAAGAGCTTGTAAAATCTTACATGAGATAAAATCAATAGGCTTGCTCAACTTTATTGTAAAAATTTAGAAATTGAAAGCTTGATCGACATAAAGATAGCATAGCTATGTAACTTGCTCAATAAAAGCTTAGGATAAGAAACTTCATTCATTATAAAAAGAATGAAGTTAGGAAACTTGCCTTGTATGTAAGCTACACAAGTGTAATAATGTTCTCCAATTACCCTACACATATCATTGGAATCGCAATAACAATTAGTTGTATTAATATTAGCTCTATAGGTCTAACCCATCATTTAGGTCATAACCTTAACTTAACATCTAACCATATCGGTTAACATCCTTAACAAATCTGAAGCCCCATTATAAACTAATATAACTTTACCATTCATCTTTTGAAAACATCACATTTAGTTCCATTATATAACTTACTCAAGTGATAACTATAATCCCCATATTTTGGTATTATATTATACTATAACTTGTTATGATGTCTTATGCTATGTTTTAACATCAATATCATGCATGCCAAGCCAAATTAGACCCTTGTATAACAACCAACAAACAAACAGACTTCACTCGCTTAAGCTTTGTATCGAACATTCAAGGGCAATTCATTCTTATCCCAAGCTCAAACCATTTACGCAATACAATGCCCATTTCCTCTCAAAGTCTTAGCGCAACAAATTGCTTCTTTTCAACTTTTATGTAAACCTACAGCATTTCTATTTAGCACAAAGATCACCACCAAAATCAATTCCATACCACAGAAATTCATGAAAAGTAGCAACTAAAATTATGTAATAACATCAAAAATCATGTTATTCACCACTTCAATTACATAAACATTACATATACACAATTTTGAAGAATGAAAACTATAATTTTCCAAATTTCACCATATTTTACACTTTTAGTGAATTCGATCACCACGACTTTGTTTCTTAACCAATTGACATGATTCAAACTACGCCGCTTTCGTTTCTTAACATACTAACATAATCCAACATCAATTTACAGATTATCACACATATTAAACATGAAATTTTGTACTTTCTTAAGCCATTCTCTCAAACATAAACACTGTTATATACTTTTCTTCCTATAAACCAATTTACATGAATTTTAATCATCAAACAACACTCACATGTGTTGATTAACAGAGTATAAACCCTACATACATGTATATGTATCAATCCAACACAATTATCAATAGAAATTCTAAACATAAGAGTTAAAATTGAAGTAAGTTATACCTTATTCTTTGATTGTTGGCTAGCAAAAGATGATGACTAGGTTTAGAAATTCCTCTTCTTAACAATCACAGAGAATCCAATTCACTATATTTCCTATCTTGCTCTCTCTCCAAGCTTTCTCTGCTCTTCACTGATAACTAGCCTTTAGGAAAAAAAATAAGACGCGTAGAAATAAATTGGCCACTCTCCCATGTACTCTTCCGTTAGAAAATAATACGTCTGCGTTAGTTAGAATAAGCCAAATGCCACAAGGCCTTGTTTGGCTACCACCTATTTTCCCAAACTAGATTATTTTTATATTATTTATATTATATGATTTCATGTGTCACAACATTAAATTAACTCATACTTATAATTATAATAATTATAATTCCCATTGTAATATACATAATAAATCTTTACATATCTAATTTAATTAATAAATTAGATCAAAACAACATTTTATTTTATTTATGTATTCCCTTTAAATTTAAACAATTTATTTAATTTAATTATTTCATTAAATTAAATCCTTAAATAATAAAATTACCATTCATTAATTTAGTTAGCACACATACTCAACTAAATTATTACATCACAATTCATCAATTATTTATTTTCTTCAATAAATAAATTATTTAAAATATTTATTTAATTCAATAAATATTTAAATTAAATTACAAATTTTCTCGATCGTTACATCATTCCCTCCTTAAAAGGATTTTATCCCCAGAATCACAACTCGAAAAATTTATTCGTTACATTCTTCCCTCCTTAACAAGATTCTGTCCCCAGAATTGCTATTGTGGTTTCTCCAGACTACCTTTACAGAAGGTATCACCTTATTCCTCAGTACTTGCTCTTTTCTATCAACAATTTAAACAGGGACTTCTTCATAGGACAAATCTTTCTCAAACTGTAAGGGCTCATATTCTATAATATGTTTATAGCCAGGCTTATATGGCTTCAACACTGATACATGAAAAATGTTATGAATATGCTCCAACTCCAGAGGTAAAGCTACCTCGTATACCACTTCACCAACTTATCGAAGCACTTCAAAAGGTTCTATAAACCTAGGGCTCAATTTCCCCTTCTTGCCAAATCGAATTTTCCCCTTCCAATGAGACACTTTCAAGAAAGCAAAACTACTGACATCGAATTCCCAATTTTGTCAATGCTGATCGGCATATTTGTTTTGTCTATCCTGTGCAGCTATCAATCTTGCTCGAATAACCTTGATGATCTCGAAAGTCTGTTGTACCAATTCTGGACCCAATAGTTGACGTTCACCTACCTCATCCCAGCATATCAGAGTTCTGCATTTCCTGCCGTATAACGCTCCATAAGGTGGCATCCCAATACTCGGGTGATAGCTATTATTATAAGCTAATTCAGCCAATGGTAGATGGTTATCCCAATTTCCCTTGAAATCTATGATACATGCTCTGAGCATATCCTCTAGTGTTTGGATGGTTCTCTCACTCTGTCTGTCGGTTTGAGGATGGTACATTGTGCTCATTCTCAGCTGTGTTCTCAAGCATTCTTGTAATCGTTTCCAGAAATTAGATGTGAAACGTGGATCTATGTTTGATACAATGGACACAGGTACACCGTGTCTTGACACAATTTCCTTCACGTACAGTTTTGCTAACCGATCTAGGGTAAATCGAAGCTTGATTGGCAAAAAGTGTGCCGACTTCGTCAGTCGATCGAAAATCACCCAAATGAGGTTATAACCTTGCTGGGTCGTTGGAAGACCTACCACAAAATCCATTGTGATATGCTCCCATTTCCATTCTGGTATCTCCAATAGTTGTAATAATCCGCTTGGCCTTTGATTCTCAACTTTAACTTTCTGACATGTTAAGCACTTCGCCACGCACTCAGCCACATCCTTTTTCATATTCGGCCACCAAAAATGATGTCTAAGATCCTGGTACATTTTTGTACTCCCAGGGTGAATCGAATATCTTGAGTTATGAGCTTCACTCAGAATTTCCTCTTTAACCTCTGGTACTGGCGGAACCCAAATTCTCCCTTTGAATCGAAGTATTCCTTCTGAATCGATTTTGAATTTATTTTCCTCACCTTCAGATACTCTCTGTTTTATCTTTTCGCAGTCTTCATCCTGAAGTTGTGCATTCTTCAGCTTATCTACCAACGTTGAACTATTTCCCATCTGGAACAATTTTTCGTCAGATTCTATCAGATATTTAATTTCCAACTCCATCTTAGCCATTTCTGAAACTAGCTTCTCCTGAGCAGTCAACATCATTAACTTCTCTCGTCGCTTCCTACATAACGCATCAGCAATAACATTCGCCTTTTCGGGATGATAGAAAATCTCGCAGTCATAGTCTTTGATCAGCTCCAACCTTCTTCTTTGTCTCATATTTAAATCTTTTTGTGTAAAGATATACTTTAGACTTTTATGGTCGGTATATATCTTACACCTCTCTCCATAAAGATAATGTCTCCAAATTTTTAGGGCAAACACCACCGCTGCCAACTTTAAGTCATGAGTCGGATACCCTTTCTCATAATCCTTCAATTGACGTGATGCATACGCAATAACTCTACCGTTCTGCATAAGCACACAGCCTAGTCCTTTATGCGATGCGTCACTATACACCATAAAATTTCCTGTATCATCAGGCAATGACAACACAGGTGATGTACTCAACTTCTTCTTTAATTCTCGAAAACTTTCATCACACTTCTTTGTTCAAACAAACTTAACCGTCTTCCGAGTTAAATTCATCAACCAAGTCGCGATCTTGGAAAAGTCCTGAATAAAATGCCTATAGTAACCTGCCAATCCTAAGAAGCTCCTTACTTCCGATGGTGTCTTCGGCTGATCCCAGTTTATTACAGCTTCCACTTTTGATGGATCTACCGAAATTCCGTTTTTATCAATAACATGTCTGAGAAACTGTACACGTTCCAACCAAAATTCACATTTTGAGAACTTAGCGTACAACTTCTCTTTTCTCAATGTCTCCAACGTCACTCTTAAGTGTTCCACATGTTCCTCCTTGGTTTTGGAATATACCAATATATCATGAATAAACACCACCACAAATGGTTTAAAAACCATGTTAATCAAATCCATGAACGTTGCATGTGCGTTAGTTAAACCAAAAAAACATAGCTAGAAACTCGTAATGACCATACCGAGTTCTGAACGCTATTTTTGGTACATCCTCCGGCCTCACCTTTAGCTGATGATAACCACTTCTCAAGTCTATCTTTGAGAAATACCTCGCTCCCTTCAATTGATCGAATAGGTCATCGATTCTAGGTAACGGATACTTATTTTTTATTGTGACCTTATTCAATTCTCAATAGTCAATGCAGAGCCGCATCGATCCATCTTTCTTCTTAACAAACAACACCGGTGCTCCCCATGGTGACACATTCGGCTAAATATACTTCTTGTCAAGCAATTCTTGCAACTGCACCATCAACTCTTTCATCTCTACCAGAGCCATTCTATATGGTGCCTTAGATATCGGGGTCGTTCCTGGTAGTAAGTCAATCACAAACTCGATTTGTCGATCTGGCGGAAGACCCGACAAATCATCTAGAAATACGTCTGCAAAATCTCTTATAATCGGTATCTCTTTTAACTTCGCACTCTTCTTCTGTGTATCGACTATGTAGGCTAAGTATGTAAGACCCCGAAAAATTTTTAAATAAAAAGGAATTTCCTTTATTTATTATTTTGAAATAGTAAGGGTTGATTTGATTAATGTGGATAGTTAAGGGTTAAATACGCAAAATAAGCAAGTGGTTATAAAATATTCATTGTTGTTTGGGAATATTCGTTTGGTCGTGGAATATTCAAATCTTTGTCGGGGAATATTCGTGCACCACAGCAGCGACCATGTGTGGGCCCCATAACTGGAGCGATTGGATGAGGAAAGCGACAAATATAAGTTGGTTAAAAATAACTTGGCAGTAGTTGTTATTACCGTTAAGATCATTGGAATACCCGTTGGTTAAAATACGAAGAATACACGTGGTTGCACGAAGAGTACGGTATTGCGATGATTGTTGAATTATTGATCCTTACGTAAGAAGGCACTACTCTCAATAATTTTTACATGTAGTTATTGCTCAATATTTTATTTTATTGATTCAATAATTCTTTGCGTTGATATTTTATATTATTGTTGTTCAATAATTGTCACCGCACATTATCTCCATTATCGGATCAATAATTCATATTATTTGAATAATATTATTAGATAGCATTATTGGCAATGTCTAGAAAGTTCATCAAGGAGAGGTTTGGTCACCTAATTGTGCGCCAAGAAGGAGAAATCCTTATCTGAAAGCCCCCTCTTTCTGAGGAACTACTGGTTTGTCATAATTGTGATTCTCGTAATATTATTTGTGAATAATTAATTATTGATTCATATGATAAAGAAATATTTATTTTATGTGGATATAAATGATGGATTTATTTATGTGGTTATAAATGAAGAAATTATTGTTGAGGTGTTTTATCAAGATTTTACCAGTTGGAGGTATTAAAAATTAAATCGGGGTTTTGAGATATATTGCGGGGTTATAATTTTTAATCCGACCGCTGGATTGTGGTAATTTTTGGGTATGTTATACATACATAAGTTGAGTATATGTCCACAAATTTTGAACCGTTAAAATGCACGAATGATTTGTTATGAATTTTAAGAGGTGTCGATTAGGAAATTAGGGTTATAATTGATTTTGGTGGAAAATTCTAGAATTGAGTGGGCCCCACTTGTGGTTGGTGAAGAAATGTGCTGAATTTTATTTCAAATGTGGTGGGTGGCAATAGTAGCGAGTAAAAAAGCCATCGTGGCAGTCAAGTCTGCTTGGTACGGCTAACATTTTCCTATAAATAGAGGCTAAGTTAGAATTGAAAATCACACCGTAAACAAAGTTTTCTCTCTTTCTCTCTCTATATTATTGAGCGATTTTGTGAGTATTTAGATACTTTGAGAGTTCTTTGTTCAAAGACAAGTTTCATTCAAGATCACTTCCGCCTTTCCTTCCGAGTATTGATTCTTTGAGGTAAGGGATGTTATTTTCTTTTCGGATGATATTATTTCTTCAATATCATTATCTTTGAAATATTGGTTGGAATTTTTATCAAATTTGGAACTTTTTCATGCCTGGGTTACTATTCATGAGTTACTATTCACGAGTTACTATTCATGAGTTACTATTCACGATTACTATTCACGAGTACTATTCATGAAGCGTGAAAATGTTTTTTGTGGAATTTCTATCTTTTGGTGTCCGAGTTACTATTCACGATACTCAAGACTATTCATTCACATTATGACACTATTCACGATACTGGTACTATTCAATAGAAAAATAAAATTTCTTCTTTTCGTCTAAAATATCTATTCTCGGATACTAGCTTTTTTGATTGTATCCATGTTTTGATCATTCTTGAATTTTACACCACTATGATTATTTTTGAGGTATTGTTGGACATGGATAAAACAAAGTACGAATCCTTAATCCTTAATCCTTGTCATTTTGTTTCAACTGGATTCGTTTCTTTAAAATATTTTCATCATCCTCGAGTCTTAAATGATGATATTATTGAATATCTTTGGCACAGTAGTGCAAAGATGAATGATTTCAAGAATATCTTTGGCCAGAGTGCAAAGATGAACAAGTGTTTAAATGAACATTAACTGATGAATATCTTTGGCTCAGTAGTGCAAAGATGAACAGTGTTGAGATGAACACTGACCGATGATGAATATCTTTGGCACAGTAGTGCAAAGATGAATGTTTGATTTGAGATGAATATTGATTGATGTTACAGGATAAAATTTTGATGATGGATGTTAAATTCATAGATTATAGTAGATTTCATTCTCTACGAACTCTTCTATGAATTATTATTTCATCATCTTAATATTGATCTCAAAACTTGTTGTCTATTGTATTCTATCGATTTTCCTGTTGAAGACTAACGATAATTTGTTGTATATTATCTTAGTTATAATATTCTTTACTTGGGCTAGTTGAGCTCACCCTTTTCCTTGTTGTTCCATTTTTCTTCTCGTGGAGGCGAGAATGTAGCGAGTACTAGTCGAGGGTATGGAATGAAGGTTACAGAGAGAGTTGTTTAGTAGTCCTCACCATTTTGTAAAATAATGTATCAATAATTATGATGGGGATTTATTTGCGTGTGGATATTGTCTTCAGAAGACAATATTATATTTAAACTCACGAGTATATATTGTAGTATTTCACACGACATTTGTATTATTGAAGTTGTAGTTTGCTTCTTGTACCATGTATTTGGCACTTCGAAATGGGTGTTGTGTATACCTATTTTGGGGGCGTCCACAATTGGTATCGAGCTTAGGGATATGATCTCTGGCGGAGATCGGGGAATAAAACTAGGAGGGAGAGCGAGTAAATCCTTCACTAGCTAGTGTGTCCTACCTAAGCTTATTTGTTGGTTGGTCATATTATAGGGTATTATGTGATTTGTTAATTTATTTAATTAACCCTTGTTTTATGATAGTTTTTTTAGAATGGTCACTTTGAGAACGTTAACAATGGAGTGAATGAGATCGTGGAGACACCTCTAATCGCCAACCGAGGATAATGTGATGTCGGTGAAGAAGGAATTAGAGATATCCATGTGGTGAGTGAAGAATTGATAGTTGCACCTTAGATAATCGCAGAGGTAACAAATGAGAGTGAGGAAGAAGAGGAAGAAGAGGTACCAAGAGAGTTTATTAGAGGTATTTTATGATCGAAATATAGAATTGCAAAATCGTATTCATGAGTTAGAAGAAGCGAGCTAAATTGCGAGGCGTGTCGTGGAGCAAAAGGATGCAACGATTCAAGCTTGTGTTACCCGACACGTGATGCTTGAATGAAGCACTCTTTAAGCGTAGTATAAGATGATAAAGTCGAAATCAATGTGAAAGAAGAAATAATCGAACGAGTGAGAATGAGTGATGTATGGGTAAAAAAGCATCGACGCGTTGATATTATGGAAAGAGATGTCCAATCTAAAAAGAGAAGATTTAACGATGACGGGAAGACGTCGGCAGCAACATCAGCACTATCAACAAATTCTAGGGGAAGAGAACGATCGCCAGTTAGATGCTTACGATGTGGAGAGGAGGGACATATAAGGTCAAACTGCTTCAAAGCCTTCCAAGGTATGCTATAATTGTGGAAAAGAAGGACATATCGCTCGAGATTATACGATATCGAAACCCAAATCCAATGTGAATGGTGACTCAAAAGGATGTCCAAGAAAAGTCAAAGTCAACGGTTCTTGGAAGAGCGTTTGTCGTGACCTGGTCAAAATGCGAGAACCCGAACGAAGTTAGCACTCCAAGTTAGTTAATTATAAATTCTTCGAAGTTTATACCTTACTAGATACCGGGTTCTACCCATTCTTTTATCTCTCTTGCTTGCGCTCAACGTTTGAACTTGACTACGGAGAAATTAGACTTTGACTGTTTTATGGAGAATCCGTTAGGAGAAACTTTCATTACATCTGTTGTTTAGAAATCTTGTTTGATTCAGTTGGCACTATCACATTACCCGTTAACCTTATTTCTATAGAGATATTTGCTTTTGATGTGATTTTAAGGTTAACTACTCATCATGCCAAATTGATTGCTTTTTGTAAGGTTGTTAGTTTTCATATTCCTAAGCAACCCATTATTCGAATCAAGCAATCAAACCATTGTAATCAAACATTTTCATATCAAGCCATGAAGTCATTCGTTTATTACGGATGTCAAGTTTTCTTAGTCCATGTTATGGATTTGAATAAAGACACGCCGATTTGAATAATATTCTGTTGTTATTGATTTTTCCCGATGTATTTCTGAAGAATTTCTTGGCTTACTCCCAAAGCTCGATATTAAATTTTGTATCGACTTTAAACCCGGTCACAAAACTCATTTCTAAAATCTCATATAGAATGGCTCCTATCGAAACTTCGAGAGTTAAAATTCAACTATAAATTTGGTACCGAGCCTTTATCTTGTGACTTCCTTTGTGGAATGCACCTAAGCCGGACTCTCTGTAAGGGACGCCATATTCGATGCGATAGTAAACTAATAGGTGTCATTGTGACGTCTATCCAAGGTTGGGATATGAGTCACGATTGAGAGCAACCTAAGTCAAGAATCGAAATCGTAGCTTTCTTTAAGCTTAGTTGGTTATTATCGGAGGATATTCTCGAATCGCTATTCCATTATCGCAGCTGACTCGTAGAGATACAAAATTCGAATGGAGCAAGGAATGTGGAAAGAGCTTCGAAGAACTCAAGAGGAGACTCATTTCAGCACATGTTCTGACCATGCCATCCTGGAAAAGCGAACGTGGTAGCTGACGTGTTGAGTAGAAGATCGTATACAAGTACGAGTATGATATTGTCAAAGACTAATTTCGTATAATTTACAAATAATAGAGATGGAGATGAAAACTCTAGGTACCCACGTGATGATATACGAGTATAATCGACTTTAATCGATAAAGTTAAAGCTGCTCAAGCCACCGACCCGGAGCTGATGCGTATGAAGAAGAAAGTACAAGAAGGAGCTATTCCGGAAGCGAGAATTGATGAAGAAGGAATACTTCGAGTCCACTCTAGACTTTGTGTTCCTAACGACTCTGATTTGAAGTACAAGATTATGATGGAGGCACACAATACACCATTTGCAATCCATCCTGGAAGTACTAAAATGTATCGTGATCTTCGACATACATTTTGGTGGAACAATATGAAGAGAGAGATTGCAAAGTTTATCTCGATGTGTTTAACTTGCCAACGTGTAAAGGCGAAGCATCTAGTACCTAAGGGTCCGCTGAACCACTTGAGATTCCTAATGGAAGTGGGAACACATTACCATAGATTTCGTTACGGGTCTTCCTACGGTTTCTCAAGGCATCAATGCTATTTGGGTTATTGTTGATAGATTAACCAAGTCTGTTCATTTCTTGCCGATATGGGAGACTTATTCCCTTGAACGACTTGCTAGTATGTACGTGAATGAGATTGTGAGGTTGCATGGCATGCCTGTATCCATAGTTTCGGATAGTGACCCAAGATTCACTTCATGATTTTGGGTTAGAAAGCTATGGGCGCAATTTATGATTGATTTGGAATACCATCCTCAAACGGATGGGCAATCGAGAGAGACTACTCAAACTCTTGAAGATATATTAAAACTCGTGTCCTAGATTTCAAAGGAAGTTGGGATAAGTACTTGCCATTGGTGGAATTCTCATACAACAATAGTTATTAAACAAATATAGGCATGGTTCCATTTGAAGCATTATATGGACGAAAATGTCGTTCTCCAATATGTTGGGATGAGGTGCGTGAAGCAACATTGTTAGGACCCGAGTTAATGCGTATGACTCACCGAAAAGATCCAATTGATTCGACAACGATATAAACCAAGCACAAGATCGACAAAAGAGTTATGCGGATCTTCATCGAAAGGACGTGGAATTTAGTGTAGGGGATCATATATTATTGCGAGTTGCTCCATGGAAGGGAGTTATAAGATTTGGGAAGAGAGGAAAGCTCAAATCCACGATTTATTGGTCCATTTCAAATTCTTGACCGAGTAGGAAATGTAGCCTATAGACTTGCGTTACCTCCAAGTATGTCTCAGATTCATAATGTGTTTCACATATCCGTGCTTCAGTAAATATGTGAAAGACCCGAACCACGTTATTGAGTTAGAACCAGGACGAGATAGCCAGAAGACTTAACGTATGAGGAGGTACTGTCAAGATCTTGGATAGGAAGGAGCATGTCCTACGCCATGAAAGGTCATACCACAAGTTAAAGTTTTGTGGAGGAATCATGCTATAGAGGAAATGACACAGGAATTGGAAACGGAAATGAAAGCGAGGTATCCTCACCTTTTGAAACACCGGTGCGTCGTCCAATTTCGAGGACGAAATTTCATAAGGAGGGGAGGTTGTAAGACCCCGAAAAATTTTTAAATAAAAAGGAATTTCCTTTATTTATTATTTTGAAATAGTAAGGGTTGATTTGATTAATGTGGATAGTTAAGGGTTAAATACGCAAAATAAGCAAGTGGTTATAAAATATTCATTGTTGTCGGGGAATATTCGTTTGGTCGGGAATATTCGTGATCGCTTGTCGGGAATATTCGATGCGACGGGCCGACCGTGTATGGGCCCCATAACGAAAGCGATTGGATGAGGAAAACGACAAATATAAGTTGGTTAAAAATAACGGCGTAGTTATTACTGATTAAAGACTGTTGGAATACCGGTGGTTAAAATACGATGAATACACGTGGTTGCACAAGTGGTACCGCGGTATTACAGTGATGTTGTTGAATTATTGATCCTTACGTGAAGAAGGCACTACTCAATAATTTTTACACGATGAATTCTTGTTCAATATTTTATTTTATTGATTCAATAATTGCTTTGCGTTGATATTTTATATTATTGTTGTTCAATAATTGTCATTGCATTATCTCCATTATCGGATCAATAATTCATATTATTTGAATAATATTATTAGATAGCATTATTGGCAATGTCTAGAAAGTTACGTCGAGGAGAGGTTTGGTCACCTAATTATGCGCCAAAGAAGGAGAAATCCTTATCTGAAAGCCCCTCTTTCACGAGGAGCGGCTGGTTGTCATAATTGTGATTCTGTAATATTATTTGTGAATAATTAATTATTGATTCATATGATAAAGAAATATTTATTTTATGTGGATATAAATGATGGATTTATTTATGTGGTTATAAATGAAGAAATTATTGTTGAGGTGTTTTATCGATATTTTACCGATTGGAGGTATTAAAAATTAAATCGGGGTTTTGAGATATATTGCGGGGTTATAATTTTTAATCCGAATAGTTGGATTGTGGTAATTTTTGGGTATGTTATACATACATAAGTTGAGTATATGTCCACAAATTTTGAACCGTTAAAAATGCACGAATGATTTGTTATGAATTTTAAGAGGTGTCTGATTCGGAAATTAGGGTTATAATTGATTTTGGTGGAAAATTCTAGAATTGAGTGGGCCCCACTTGTGGTTGGTGAAGAAATGTGCTGAATTTTATTTCAAATGTGGTGGGTGGCAATAGTAGCAGGTAAAGCCATCAGGTAGCAGGTCAAGTCTGCTTCGGCGGGCTAACATTTTCCTATAAATAGAGGGCTAAGTTAGAATTGAAAATCACACCAGAAACAAAGTTTTCTCTCTTTCTCTCTCTATATTATTGAGCGTATTTTGTGAGTATTTAGATACTTTGAAAGTTGCTGTTCAGTACAAGTTTCATTCAGCATCACTTCCGACCTTTCCTTCCGAAGTATTGATTCTTTGAGGTAAGGGATGTTATTTTCTTTTCAGATGATATTATTTCTTCAATATCATTATGCTGAAATATTGGTTGGAATTTTTTATCAAATTTGGAACTTTTTCATGTCGGGGTTACTATTCATGAGTTACTATTCACGAGTTACTATTCATGAGTTACTATTCACGAGTTACTATTCACGAGTACTATTAACGAAGCGTGAAAATGTTTTTTGTGGAATTTCTATCTTTTTGGTGTCGAGAGTTACTATTCACGTATCGGCACTATTCACGATACTGGCACTATTCACGTATACGGTACTATTCAATAGAAAAATAAAATTTCTTCTTTTAAGTCAAAATATCTATTACGGATACTAGCTTTGATTGTATCCATGTTTTGATCATTCTTGAATTTTACACCACTATGATTATTTTTGAGGTATTGTTGGACATGGATAAAACAAAGTACGAATCCTTAATCCTTAATCCTTGTCATTTTGTTTCACCGGATTCGTTCTTTAAAAATATTTTCATCATCCTCGGTCTTAAATGATGATATTATTGAATATCTTTGGCACAGAAAGTGAAAAGATGAATGATTTCGAAGAATATCTTTGGCTCAGTAGTGCAAAGATGAACAAGTGTTTAAATGAACATGACCAAGTGATGAATATCTTTGGCTTGTAGTGCAAAGATGAACAGTGTTGAGATGAACATAATGGATGATGAATATCTTTGGCTGTAGTGCAAAGATGAATGTTTGATTTGAGATGAATATTGATTGATGTTACTGAGGATAAAATTTTGATGATGGATTTATTAAATTCATAGATTATAGTAGATTTCATTCTCTACGTAACTCTTCTATGAATTATTATTTCATTGCCGAATATTGATCCGAAACTTGTTGTCTATTGTATTCTATCGATTTTTTCCCCGTTGAAGACTAACGATAATTTGTTGTATATTATCTTAGTTATAATATTCTTTCTTGGGCTAGTTGAGCTCACCCTTTTCCTTGTTGTTCCATTTTTCTTCTCGGGGAGGCGAGAATGTAGCGAGTACTAGTCGGTATGGGAATGAAGGTTCTAGAGAGTTGTTTAGTAGTCCTCACCATTTTTGTAAAATAATGTATCAATAATTATGATGGGGATTTATTTATACGTGTGGATATTGTCTGAAGACAATATTATATTTAAACTCACAGATATATATTGTAGTATTTCACACGACATTTGTATTATTGAAGTTGTAGTTTGCTTCTTGTACCATGTATTTGGCGACTCAGAATGGGTGTTGTGTATACCTATTTTGGGGGCGTCACAAAGTATCCTACATATCCTTGTCTTAACAACTTCTTGGCTTGCATCACCGTCAGATAATTTGCTTGTCGAGGTGACTTGCTGTCATAGAACACAACCTTTGACGGAGTCATAAGGTTAACACACTTCTTTTGGCAATCAATTACTGCTCCGTAATTGAATAATCAATCCATTCCTAGTATAACATCAAACTCACTAAGCCTAATTGGTATCAAATTTATCATCATCTCGTGACCTTTTATAACCACCCTACAATTCCTATATATAAATCTAACAGGAATCACTTCCCTATTCGCAATCTCTATGCTTAAGGGAAATTCTAATTAGTCCTAAGGTAAATCTAAATTCTGAGCAACTTCATCGGATATAAACGAACAAGTAGCACCCAAATTAAATAGCACATAAGCATTAATACCATTAATCGGAATGATAACTGACACCACATCCTTAGACTGTACAGCATCCTGCACGGTCATATTGAAAGTCCTCGCAGTAGGTCGGCTTGACTGTGTTGGTCCAGTGATAGTCAATTCACCACCACCGTTGTTGTTTTCTTTTCCACCACTTGCACTTCCCACTAGCTTCTTAAGGAAATCACGAGCCATGTGATCTTTCGAACCGCAGGTAAAACATGCTCCTTTCTTTGGACTAAAACAATTCGGTGCAATGTGTCCCTCCTGACCACAGTTGAAACACACCCGTTTTCCCTTCAAACATACTCCAGTATGGTTCTTCCCGCACGTCGCACAAGCTTCAAATTTCTTCTTTGGTTGACTTCCTTGTTGTCCTCCCGCAGTCGAATTCTCGCTCCACTTCCTTTTCTGACTGTTACTTCCAACATTACTTCCACCAGCCTTATTTTCATTCTCATTCTTCCTCTTTTTTTGTTCTTGATTGTACTTGGTTAAGGCATCGCTTCCACCCTCCGCGATAATTGCCTTTTCCAGTACAGCCGCAAATGTATTTAACTGGAACATTGAAACCTTTCTATATAGCCAGGGTTTTAATCCTTGATTGAACTTTCTCGCTTTACGCTCGTCGGTATTGACTTGATAAGTGGCAAACCTTGCCAACTCGTTAAACTTCGCAGCATATTCTGGCATCATCATAGTTCTTTGTTTCAGCTCCAGAAATTGCACCTCCAACTGATTCCGTGAACTCACTGGAAAGTACATTTCAAAAAACATCTCCTTAAATCTATCCCACGCTATCACTCTTTGTCCCCCACGAACCTTATTTGTTTGCCACCAGTAGTTAGCTTCAGACTTCAGCATGAATGTTACGAACACAGTCTTCTGATCCTCGTTAACTCTAGCAACGTCGAACACCTTCTCCATTTCCATGATCCAGGTTTGGGCTTCAACTGGATTCATAGACCCTTGAAACATTGGCGGTCCAACCGCTTTGAATTCCTTAAAGGTCATGACTAATTCGCAAATTCACCCATCAACAGAGTTACCAAATGCTGAACCGGAGTAGCGTTGGCCTCGTTATTATTATTAGTAGACCCCTCAAGAGGTGGTTGTTGACGTGGTCATCTTCTTCTAGGAGGCAATTTCTATTAAGATATATACTTATTAGTTTATTACTCAACTTCTTGAGTATTTGAAGTTTAACTTAAACATTCTAAGATTAAAGCTATATCACATAACATTTCAAATAAACTTTGATATTTTATTCATTCATAACATTTTAAAACATATTAAAGATAACATAACCGCTATTAACATTCACTTTCCTGAACTAGACAAGTTTTAGGATTACATACTCATGTTATCCCATTATTCATCTCAAAATAAGGGATTCACAGTTTATTTACTCACTTACTTAACCACCCATTATTATTATTATTATTATCTCTATCAAGACATATTAAGACGTCGTAAGGCTTCTCGACGCTCTTCCTCCATGATACGATACGCCGTTCTACGATCCATCACGAACCACGGCAAGTCTTCAAACTGAGGTGGGTAATAAAAGACTTGATCCTGGGCCCTATCAATTGCAGAATTAAAGGCGTAATCCATCTCGTTCATCTTGGCTTTCTTTACTTGGACCTTAGCCTCAGCACGGTCTGTACGTTGAGTCGCCTTCATCCAAGCATCCTCTGCTCTTGCATGCTTAGCTGATTCCTCTTTGAAGACATCTTATAATATTTCAATGTCAGTCTTCATCTTCTCGTTTACTACCAACAGATCTTCATGCTGATCCTTTGTATGAACCAGGTCCCACTCCGTGTTTCTAAGGCGTGAGTCGAGTTCTTGCATCTCTACATCCTTCTGCTCCATTGTAGCGTGATGCATCTCAACCAACTCCTTCAGCTCCTCAACCTTGTCCTGTAATTCTATGTTACGATCATACAAAGCGTCATACATCTCAGCTGATATGGAGTTTAATGGAAACTCCACAGGATCCTCTTCCTCATCTTCATCCACTTCCACAGGCTCATCCTCTTGAATCAACTGTTCTCGCACTACATGAATATCTTGGGGTTCATCATCTCTAGGTACTTGAGGTATCACTTCCCTAGTTGGACTGGATCCTCCTTCGTTAGACATCCTGACAACAAAATATTTTAAGTTTTACTTAACATTTTTCGATACTCGCGAGCACATAAGTTATTAACACATAACACATAATGTCTTTTTATTGTTTAACTTCAATGGATACCTTAACCCATTCCTTAAAACTCGATAAGAGTTGGACACCTTTATGTTTTCTGTCTCCTTAAAGGCTACTTCTTAAGGTTTCCCCACCTAAGGTTCATAATCTAAAGCTCTGATACCAACTTGTGACACCCCCAAATTCAGGTACTCCATTCCCACAAGATTTGGTGTTCACTAATCAAAACCATTATATCTAACTACCCATAATCAAAGGATAAAGACATAATTTAAATAACTTAAATAATAATCTTCCCTTTTAAAGGGTTACATCATCATAAAACAATCCCAGGTAATCTAACCTTAAATTTATTACATCAGTTTGCGGAATACCTCATGAAATAAAACAAGTCTTATAACATAAAATATTTAAATAAATTCAATAAATCTTCAACACTTGGACATCTTGTCCTTTCCTTTGCTAGTAGATGGCTCATCAACTTTCTCAACTTTAGCTGCAGTGTCAAATGCAAGAGTGAGTAAACAATTGCTCACTGATATAGAGAGTAGTAATGATAACAACATGAGAATGAACAACAAATGTTGAACAACAATGAACTTGTTCTACGAATCAACAATATAAAATAAGTTCGAATTTAATATCTGAGGGTCTTAAGATCAAGAACTATGTCTCTTGTATTTAGGTATTATTACCTGAACCTTAACAGTTATTTAGACTATACAGACCCTTCTTAACGTACTTAAGGAGATCAGCCCTTTGTACCATGTATTGTGCACAAACATCTAAACGTTACACGTACAAAATCCCCTATGTTAGGGTTGTTCGTCTCAGTTTGGGTTTAGAATTTCCGCACTAAAGAAAGTTTAACTCAAAACAAGCTTATCAGTTGTTCTAAAATTTTAGAATACTATTCATGTATAGATCAATTCAATTCAATAAAAGTTTACTTGCTATTTAAAGGTTCGACAGAATGAAATAGAATTGAACAACGTTATTTAAGTCAAAGATTTAACAACAACATTTTGTATTTGAATAGACATGGTATATATATGCAAAGTACCATATCCAAGAGAATTAGAACAGCCTCATTTGAATCAATGTATTAGAACAATGTGTACTTTGAATAATAATATCAAGATTTAGAAAAGTAAAACTCGCTCGATGTAAAGAACTAGGTTACAAGAGCTTGTAAAATCTTACATGAGATAAAATCAATAGGCTTGCTCAACTTTACTATAAAATTTAGAAATTGAAAGCTTGATTGACATAAAGATAACATAGCTATGAAATGTTCTCAATAAAAGTTTAGGATAAGAAACTTGCATTCATTATAAAAAGAATGAAGTTAGGAAACTTGCCTTGTATGTAAGCTACACAAGTGTAGTAATGTTCGCCAATTACCCTACACATATCATTGGAATTGCAATAACAATTAGTTGTATTAATATTAGCTCTATAGGTCTAACCCATCATTTAGGTCATAACCTTAACTTAACATCTAACCATGTCGGTTAACATCCTTAACGAATCTAAAGTCCCATTATAAACTAACATAACTTTACCATTCATCTTTTGAAAACATCACATTTAGTTTCATTATATAACTTACTCAAGTGACAACTATAATCCCCATATTTTGGTATTATATTATACTACAACTTGTTATGATGTCTTATGCTATGTTTTAACATCATTATCATGCATGTCAAGCCAAATTAGACCCTTGTATAACAACTAACAAATAAGTAGACTTCACTGCCTAGGCTCAGGATACTGGTAGCAATATTTGTCCAAAGCTTTAACCTTAATTCACAAGCTTCTTACAGATTCAAGAGAAGGCTCATAGAAGAAGGCTATGGCTATTCATTATGGTGACTAATATTGATTACGACTAGACATAAAATCCAACTCTTACTTTTAGCACTGCAGTCACCAAAAATCAATTCCATACCACGGAAATTCATGAAATCTAGCAACTAAAACTATGTAATAACATAAAAAATCATGCTATTCACCACTTCAATTACATAAACATTACATATACACAAATTTGAAGAATGAAAACTACAATTTTCTAAATTGCACCATATTTTACACTTTTAGCGAATTCGATCGCCACGACTTCATTTCTTAACCAATTGACATGATTCAAACTACGCCGCTTTCGTTGCTTAACATACTAACATAATCCAACATTTACAGATTATCACACATATTAAACATGAAATTTTGTACTTTCTTAAGCCATTATGTGAGACCCCAGATTTTATGAATAAATATTTAATTTTTTTTTATTATTATGGTGTGGTTTTGATATATTGTTATAGTTGTGATTAGTATTTGAAAATTTTACAAAGTATGCAAGTTGTTATATAATATTCGATTGGTCGGGTAATATTCGTTTTAGCGTTAAATATTAATGCGGCATACCTTATTCATTGATTGGACCTAGCAACTTAATTATTGATTTGGATTGAAAATGACAAAATATTTTATGAAAATAACGGCGAAGTTTTACCATTAATCTTGTTGAACTACTACTCGATGCTGAAGAATACTCGTGGTTGCATAACTAGCTTGGACAAAAATATTGATTATTGATGGTTACGTGAGAAATCATTCGGTTTTGTTTAATTATTGTTATAGTAATTGTTAGCATAAGTATCTCACGTTATTTGATTCAATTATTTTCGATATTTTATATGTGGCGCCCCCAAAATAGGTATACACAACACCCATTACGAGTCGCCAAATACATGGTACAAGAAGCTAACTTTGACTTATAATACAAATGTCAAATGTGAAATACAATATATATTGTGAGTTTAAATACAAATATTATCTTCTAGACAATATCTATACTCAAGTAAATCCTCATCACATTTATTGATACATTATTTTACAAAATGGTGAGGACTACTAAACAACTCTCTCTAGAACCTTCATTCCATACCCCGACTAGTACTGCTACATTCTCGCCTCCCGAGAAGAAAAATGGAACAACAAGGAAAAGGGTGAGCTCAACTAGCCCAATAAAGAATATTATGACTAAGATAATATACAACAAATTATCGTTAGTCTCCAACAGGAAAAATCGATAGAATACAATAGACAACAAGTTTGAGATCAATATTCGCAGCTTAAATAATAATTCATAGAAGAGTTAAGTAGAGAATGCAAACTACTATCTTCTTATGTATGAATTTAAAAGTTCATCGTCATCTTTTATCCCCTCGTAACAACAATCAATATACATCTCGAATCAAATATTCATCTTTGCACTACAAAGCCAAAGATATTCATCGATTAGTCATGTTCATTTAAACACTGTTCATCTTTGCACTAAAGGCCAAAGATATTAATCGATCGGTCGTGTTCATCTCAACACTGCTCATCTTTTACTTTTCTGGTGCCAAAGATATTCTTCAGAAATCATTCATCTTTTGCACTACAAAGCAAAGATATTCAATAATATCATCATTTAAGACTGAGGATGATGAAAAATATTTTTAAAGAACGAATCTAGTGAAACAAAATGACAAGGATTAAGGATTAAGGATTCGTACTTTGTTTTATCCATGTCCAACAATACCCCAAAAATAATCACAGTGGTGTAAAATTCAAGAATGATCAAAACATGGATACAATCAAAGCTAGTATCCAAAATAGATATTTTGGACGAAAAGAAGAAATTTTATTTTTCGATGAATAGTCTTATATCGTGAATAGTCTTGAGTATCGTGAATAATCTCGATATCGTGAATAGTAACTCAGACACCAAAAGATAGAAATTCCACAAAAAAATATTTTCACGCTTCATGAATGGTACTCGTGAATAGTAACTCGTGAATAGTAACTCATGAATAGTAACTCGTGAATAGTAACTCATGAATAGTAACCCCGACATGAAAAAGTTCCAAATTTGATAAAAAGTTCCAACCAATATTTCAAAGATAATGATATTGAAGAAATAATATCATCCTGAAAAAAAATAACATCCCTTACCTCGAAAGAATCGATTATTTCTAAGGAAAGGCTCAAGTGATCTTGAATGAAACTTGTATCTTTAACAACAACTCTCAAAGTATCTAAATACTCACAAAATACGCTCAATAATATAGAGAGAAAGAGAGAAAACTTTGTTTCGGTGTGATTTTCAATTCTAACTTAGCCCTCTATTTATAGGAAAATGTTAGCCCGTAAAGGCGAGACTTGACTGCTTGCACGATGGCTTTACACCGCTACTATTGCCACCCACCACATTTGAAATAAAATTCAGCACATTTCTTCACCAACCACAAGTGGGGCCCACTCAATTCTAGAATTTTCCACCAAAATCAATTATAAACCTAATTTAGAATCAGACACCTCTTAAAATTCACAACAAATCATTCGTGCATTTAACGGTTCAAAATTTGTGGACATATACTCAACTTATATATGTATAACATACCCAAAATTACCACAATCCAAATCGGTTGGGATTAAAAATTATAACCCCATGATATATCTCAAAACCCCGATTTGATTTTTAACACCTCCAATCCGATAAAATCTTGATAAAACATCTCAACATTAATTCCTTCATTAATAACCACATAAATAAATCCATCATTTATATTCATATAAAATAAATATTTCTTATCATATGAATCAATAATTAATTATCCACAAATAATATTACGAAATCACATTTATAACAACCAGTCATTTCCCAGAAAGAGGGGCTTTCCAATAAGGATCTCTCCTTCTTGGTAGCAATTAGGTGACCAAACCTCTCCTTGAATGAACTTTCTAGACATTGCCAATAATGTTATCTAATAATATTATTCAAATAATATGAATTATTGATCCGATAATGGGAAATATTGTGCGATGACAATTATTGAACAACAATAATATAAAATATCAACGCAAAGAATTATTGAATCAATAAAATAAAATATTGAGCGAACTCATGTGAAAATTATTGAGTAATAGCGCCATCTTACGTAAGGATCAATAATTCGACAATCATTCGCGTACATCTGGTGTACCGCAATCTTTGTGCAACCACGCGTATTCATCGTATTTTAACCACCGGGTATTCCAATGTCTTAATTCGGTAACAACTACGCCAGCTTATTTATAACCACCCAAACTTTGCGTTTTTCCTCATCCAATCGCTTTCATGGGGCCACACATATCCACACATGGTTGCTTGCCCGATTGATCGAATATTCCCCGACAAAGCGATATTCCCCGAATATTCCACGACCAAACGAATATTCCCCACAACAATGAATATTTTATAACCACTTGCTTATTTTGAAATATTTATGTATTTAACCCTTAACTATCCACATTAATCAAATCAACCCTTACTATTTCAAAATAATAAATAAAGGAAATTTCTTTTATTTAAAAAAATTTCGGGTCTTCAACCTCCCTCCTTATGAAATTTCATCCTCGAAATTGACGTGACGTACTGGTGTGTTTCAAAAAGGTGAGGATACCTCGCTTTCATTTCCGTTTCCAATTCCCGTGTCATTTCCTCTATAGCATGATTCCTCCACAAAACTTTAACTTGTGGTATGACCTTTGCGCGTAAGACATGCTCCTTCCTATCCAAAATCTTGACAGGTACCTCCTCATACGTTAAGTCTTCTACTATCTCGTCCCTGGGTTCTAACTCAATAACGTGGTTCGTGTCTTTCACATATATTTAAGTAAATGCGATATGTGAAACACATTATGAACACGAGACATACTTGGAGGTAACGCAAGTCTATAGGCTACATTTCCTACTCGGTCAAGAATTTGAAATGGACCAATAAATCGTTGATTTGAGCTTTCCTCTCTTCCCAAATCTTGTAACTCCCTTCCATGGAGCAACTCGTAACAATACATGATCCCTACATTAAATTCCACATCCTTTCGATGAAGATCCGCATAACTCTTTTGTCGATCTTGTGCCGTTTGTATCGTTATCGAATCATTAGATCTTCATACATAAGTATTAACTCCTGTCCCCAACAATGTTGTTTCACCCACCTCATCCCAACATATTGAGAACGACATTTTGTCCATATAATGCTTCGAATGGAACCATGCCTATATTTGTTTAATAACTATTGTTGTATGAGAATTCCACCAATGGCAAATACTTATCCCAACTTCCTTTGAAATCTAGGACACAGAGTTTTAATATATCTTCAAGAGTTTGAGTAGTCCTTTCTGATTGCCCATCCGTTTGAGGATGGTATGCCAACCAAATAAATCGAGAATTGCGTGCCCATAGCTTTCTGCAAACTAACCCAAAATCATGAAGTGAATCTTGGGTCACGATCTAAAACTATGGATACGGCATGCCATGCAACCTCACAATCTCATTCACGTATATACTAGCAAGACGCTTCAAGGAAATAAGTCTCCCAGTGTCGGCAAAGAAATGAGCGATTTTGGTTAATCTATCAACAATAACCCAAATAGCATTGATGCCTTGAGAAACCGTAGGAAGACCCGTGAAAAATCCATGGTAATGTGTTCCCACTTCCATTCCTAATCTCAAGTGGTTGCAACGGACCCTTAGGTACTAGATGCTCGCCTTTACACGTTGGCAAGTTAAACACATCGAGATAAACTTTGCAATCTCTCTCTTCATATTATTCCACCAAAATGTATGTCAAGATCACGATACATTTTAGTACTTCGAGATGGATTGCAAATGGTGTATTGTGTGCCTCCATCATAATCTTGTACTTCAAATCGAGTCGTTAGGAACACAAAGTCTAGAGTGGACTCAAGTATTCCTTCTTCATCAATTCTCGCTTTAATAGCTCCTTCTTGTACTTTCTTCTTCATCATACGCATCACTTCTGGGCCTGGGTGGCTTGAGCGGCTTTAACTAAAGTCGATTATACTCGTATATCATCACGTGGGTACCTAGAGTTTTCATCTCCATCTCTATTATTTGTAAATTATACGAAATTAGTCTTTGACAATATCGCACTCGTGCTTATATACGATCTTCTACTCAACACGTCCACCTACCACGTTCGCTTTTCCGGGATGGCATGGTGTAATATGTCTTTGAAATGAGTCTCCTCTTGAGTTCTTCAAGCTCTTCCCACATTCCTTGCTCCATTCGAATTTTATATCTCTACGAGTCAAATTTGCGATAATGGAATAGCGATTCGAGAATATCCTTCAACGAATCTCCGATAATAACCAACTAAGCTTCAAAAAGCTACGATTTCGATTCGACTTAGGTTGCTCTCAATCGTGACTCATATCCCAATCTTGGATAAGACGTCACAATGACACCTATCGATTTACTATCGCATCGAATATGACGTCCCTTATAGAGAGTCTCCGCTTAGGTGAATTCCACAAAGGAAGTCACAAGATAAAGGCTCGGTACCAAATTCTATAGTTGAATTTTTAACTCACGAAGTTCAATAGAGCCATTCTATATGAGATTTTAGAAATGAGTTTTGTCTTAGGGTTCAAAGTCGATACAAAATTTAATATCGAACTTTGGGAGTAAGCCAAGAAATTCTTCAGAAATACATCGGGAAAAATCAATAACAACAGAATATTATTCAAATCGGCGTGTCTTTATTCAAATCCATAACATGGATTAAGAAAACTTGACATCCGTAATAAACGAATGACTTCATGGCTTGATATGAAAATGTTTGATTACAATGGTTTGATTGCTTGAATTGAATAACAAGTTTGCTTAGGAATATGAAAACTAACAACCTTACAAAAGCAATCAATTTGGCATGATGAGTAGTTAACCTTAAAATCACATCAAAAGCAAATATCTCTATAGAAATAAGGTTAACAGTGTAATGTGATAGTGCCAACTGAATCAAACAAGATTTCTAAACAACGGATGTAATGAAAGTTTCTCCTAACAGATTCTCCATAAATAGGTTAAAGTCTAATTTCTCCGTAGTCAAGTTCAAACGTTGAGCGCAAGCAAGCAAGAGATAAAAAGAATGGGTAGAACCCAGATCTAGTAAGGTATAAACTTCGCAAGAATTTATAATTAACTAACCCGTGCTAACTTCGTTCGGGTTCCTCGCATTTTGACTGAAATCACGACAAAAACGCTTCTTCCAAGAACCGCTGACTTTGACTTTTCTCGGACATCCTTTTTTGAGTCACCATTCACGCCGGATCGGTTTCGATATCGTATAATCTCGAGCGATATGTCCTTCTTTTCCACAATTATAGCATACCTTGGAAGGCTTTGAGCAGTTTGACCTTATATGTCCCTCCTCTCCACATCTCAGTAGCATCTAACGGCGATCGTTCTCTTCCCTAGAATTTATTGATGGTGTTTGATGTTCTTCTGCCGACGTCTTCCGTCATCGTTAAATCTTCTTTTTAGATTGGACATCTCTTTCCATAATATCAACGCGTCGTGCGGCTTTTACCCATGCATCACTCATTCTCACTGTTCGGTTATTTCTTCTTTCAAATTTCGATTCCACTTTATCATCTTATACTCGCTAAAGAGTGCTTCGCTCAAGCATCACGTATCGGGTAACACAAGCTTGAATCGTTGCATCCTTTTGCTCCACGATCGCTCGCAATTCTTTAGCCCGCTCTTTCTAACTCATGAATACGATTTTGCAATTCTATATTTCGATCATAAAATACCTCTAATAAACTCTCTTCGGTACCTCTTCTTCCTCTTCTTCCTCACTCTCAATTTGTACCTCTGCGATTATCTCGTGCAACTATCAATTCTTCACTCACCACATGGATATCTCTAATTCCTTCTTCTTTGACATCACATTATCCCGGTTGGCGATTAGAGGTGTCTCCACGATCTCATTCACTCCATTGTTAACGTTCTCAAATGCCCATTCTAAAAAAAACTATCATAAAACAAGGGTTAATTAAATAAATTAACAAATCACATAATACCCTATAATATGACCAACCAACAAATAAGCTTAGGTAGGACACACTAACGAAGGATTTACTCGCCTCTCCCCTCCTAGTTTTATTCCCCGATCTCCGCCAGAGATCATATCCCTAAGCTCGATATTAACCAACTGTGACGCCCCCAAAATAGGTATACAACACCCATTCTGAAAGTCGCCAAATACATGGTACAAGAAGCAAACTACAACTTCATTAATACAAATGTCGTGTGAATACGACAATATATAATGTGAGTTTAAATACAAATATTATCTTCTAGACAATATCTATACTCAAGTAAATCCTCATCACATTTATTGATACATTATTTTACAAAATGGTGAGGACTACTAAACAACTCTCTCTAGAACCTTCATTCCATACCCACTAGTACTACTCGCTACATTCTCGCCTCCCGAGAAGAAAAATGGAACAACAAGGAAAAGGGTGAGCTCAACTAGCCCAATGAAAGAATATTATGACTAAGATAATATACAACAAATTATCGTTAGTCTCCAACAGGAAAAAATCGATAGAATCTGAATAGGCAACAAGTTTCGGATCAATATTACAAAAATAATAATTCATAGAAGAGTTAAGTAGAGAATGCAAACTACTATCTTCTATGTATGAATTTAAAAGTTCATCGTCTATCTTTTATCCTCAGTAACAACAATCAATATACATCTCGAATCAAATATTCATCTTTGCACTCACCACAGCCAAAGATATTCATCAATTAGTCATGTTCATTTAAACACTGCTCATCTTTGCACTACAGGCCAAAGATATTAATCGATCGGTTATGTTCATTTCATCACACACTGCTCATCTTTGCACTACGTGCCAAAGATATTCTTCTTCGAAATCATTCATCTTTGCTACGTGCCAAAGATATTCAATAATATCATCATTTAAGACCGAGGATGATGAAAAATATTTTTAAAGAACGAATCTAGTGAAACAAAATGACAAGGATTAAGGATTAAGGATTCATACTTTGTTTTATCCATGTCCAAAAATACCCCAAAATAATCACAGTGGTGTAAAATTCAAGAATGAATCAAAAACATGGATACAATCAAAGCTAGTATCCAAAATAGATATTTTGACGAAAAGAAGAAATTTTATTTTTCGATGAATAGTGCCGATATCGTGAATAGTCTTAAGATATCGTGAATAGTCTTAGATATCGTGAATAGTAACTCTACACCAAAAAGATAGAAATTCCACAAAAAAAAATTTTCACGCTTCATTAATGGTACTGTGAATAGTAACTCTCGTGAATAGTAACTCATGAATAGTAACTCGTGAATAAGAACTCATGAATAGTAACCCGACATGAAAAAGTTCCAAATTTGATAAAAAGTTCCAACCAATATTTCAAAGATAATGATATCAAGAAATAATATCATCTGAAAAGAAAATAACATCCCTTACCTCAAAGAATCAAGATTTCTAAAGGAAAGGCTCAAGTGATGCCGAATGAAACTTGTACTGAACAGCAACTCTCAAAGTATCTAAATACTCACAAAATACGCTCAACAATATAGAGAGAGAAAGAGAGAAAACTTTGTTTCTGGTGTGATTTTCAATTCTAACTTAGCCCTCTATTTATAGGAAAATGTTAGCCCCTACCAAGCGGACTTGACACCACCTACACGATGGCTTTACCTCGCTACTATTGCCACCCACCACATTTGAAATAAAATTCAGCACATTTCTTCACCAACCACAAGTGGGGCCCACTCAATTCTAGAATTTTCCACCAAAATCAATTATAAACCTAATTTCCGAATCGACACCTCTTAAAATTCACAACAAATCATTCGTGCATTTTAAATCGGTTCAAAATTTGTGGACATATACTCAACTTATATATGTATAACATACCCAAAAATTACCACAATCCAACTGGTTTGATTAAAAATTATAACCCCTTTGATATATCTCAAAACCCCGATTTGATTTTTAACACCTCCAATCCGATAAAATACCGATAAAACATCTCAACATTAATTCCTTCATTAATAACCACATAAATAAATCCATCATTTATATTCATATAAAATAAATATTTCTTTATCATATGAATCAATAATTAATTATCCACAAATAATATTACGTAATCACATTTATAATGACCAGTCGCTTCCCGGAAAGAGGGGCTTTCCAATAAGGATCTCTCCTTCTTTGGCGCCGCAATTAGGTGACCAAACCTCTCCTTAGATGAACTTTCTAGACATTGCCAATAATGTTATCTAATAATATTATTCAAATAATATGAATTATTGATCCGATAATGGAAATATCATGTGCGGACAATTATTGAACAACAATAATATAAAATATCAACGCAGCAATTATTGAATCAATAAAATAAAATATTGAATAAAGAATTCACCGTGGAAAATTATCGAAAGTAGTGCCATCTTACGTAAGGATCAATAATTCGACAATATCATGCAATACCGGTGCAACTCTTTATGCAACCACGCCAGACATCAGTATTTTAACCACCGGGTATTCCAATGATTAATTAGCAGAATAACTACGCCAATTATTTATAACCACCCAAACTTTGTCGCTTTCCTCATCCAATCGCTTTCCGTTATGGGGCCCACACATGGTCGCTACGCAAGTTACGAATATTCCCCGACAAACGATATTAATATTCCACGACCAAACGAATATTCCCCACAACAACAATGAATATTTTATAACCACTTGCTTATTTTGAAATATTTGCGTATTTAACCCTTAACTATCCACATTAATCAAATCAACCCTTACTATTTCAAAATAATAAATAAAGGAAATTTCTTTTATTTAAAAAAATTTTGGTCTTACATTATATATTGTTAAAATCAATAATTGAGACGACAAAGTTATTAATATTATAAATTGCAATATTAACGATGTCTAGAAGTTCTGCCAAGGAGAGGTTTGGTCACCTAATTGCGCGCCAATAAGGAGAAATCCTTATTGAAAAGCCCCCTCTTTCCTGGGAACGACCTGATCGATTAATATTGTGAATTATAATAAAGGTGATAAATGTTGTTAAAATTATTAATGTGATTTTTATGAGGTATTTGTGTAAGTTTTGCTTATTTTATGAATCTCCATTTACCCATTTTTCAAAATAATCGATAAAAATTATTTAAAGGTGGGGCCCACATGTGGGGCCCATATGTGTTGAAAAACTGATTTTAGAAATGAGGGTGAGAGGGAGTTACGTATAGGGGAGGGAATTGATATATATGTATATGATGTGTGTGGGTATATATTATATGTGTGAGTGGAGAATGGTGGGGGAAAATAAAGAGTGAAAGTGATGTGTGTATGATTATAGTATATATGTTTATTATGTGAGTGAGAAATGGTGGGGGAATGAAGTTGATTTATAAAAGAGGTGATTAGTATTATATATATATATATATATATATATATGTTTATAACATGTGGGTTTATATATATATATATATATATATATATATATTATTATATTTTGTCTTTGCTTTGTTATGATTGGTCAAGGTTTGACAATTTGAATATGTAGTATCAAAATTTTCATCCGTGAGTCTTTGAATTATTTCATCTGTGAAGAAATCCTTACACAGTGCCTTTCCATTCTCCTATAAATAGAAGCTTATTCCTTCATTATTTCTTACAAATCCACTGAAACTCCAGAGAGAGAAATTATAGAGAAACTATAGAAAAGTATTCTGCTACTTCCCTACTCTTATATCCAGTTTCTTTTACAGTAAGGGATATTATTCTTTTGTATTCAAGAAGAGAACTTTTGTTATTCCATTTCTTTATTTTTCTTTTGGAATAACTCAGATATCGCTGCCACTACCCTATACTTGGTGACATTCTTCTATTATTCATCTTTATTATTCTCGTTGAATATCCTCGTCTGCGTGTGTTTTACACGGACTGATTCCATTATTTATTATTCCGCCTTTATTATTCTCATCGAAATATCCTCATGTGTTTTACACCTACCGGTTCCATTATTTATTATTTCATCTTTATTATTCTCGCCGTAATATCCTCGCATGTGTTTTACACCTTCCACCTGAGTTCCATTATTTATTATTCCGCATTTATTATTCTCATTTGGACATCCCGTGCTTGTGAATTTCACCCGACCTGGTTCCGTTATTATTATTCTGTTGGAATAACCTGTCTATGCGAAGTACCGCATGCATGGTGATTTCTTTTGTTATTCCATTCGTTATTATACTTAGTTGGTTAAAATTTTGACTTCTATACTCCATGAAATTAGTGGAATATCCTTGATATTTGCGCTTCATCTAGTATTTTCATGAAAATATTCTTCTGAGCATTCTTGAATTTTACTCTACAAAGCAGTATCATGTTGACAATTTGGACGTTATTAGTTCCTGAATAAATTAATTCGTGAACTTGTTTTATTGAACTCTTATATCATTGTCATCATCCTCATGTTTATATATATATTTTTTAAAGTCATCTATGGCCTATAGAGCATGGATGGACTTGGTATGATTATGACCAGGGATTATTTGGTGTAATCATAACCGTAATGTTACAAATGATGTGGTAAAAGTCCTCATTGGTCTGTAGTGCATTAATGGACGAATTGTTGGCATGATCATGACCATTGATGAATACACAAATATCCTTGGCCCGTAGTGGTCATGGAATTTGTGGTCGCGACCTAATGAATATCCTCGTCGTTGTGCGGGGATGATGTGGATTATTTATTGTCGAGTCTCAAATGATAAAAGTGATGAAAACTTTTTAAATCATAAAAGATAGTAGATTCTATTCTCTACTGACTCTTTTAATGGATTGCTTGTTCATGCAGCTTAAACTTGATGTCTATCAGTATTTTATCGGTTTAACATTGTTGAAAACTAATGATAATTTATTCTGCATTATCTTAGTCATAATATTTCTTCTTGGGCTAGTTAAGCTCACCCTTTCTTTCACTGTTCTCTTCAGGAAATGAGAACGAGCGGAACTAGTCGGGGGACTAATGATGGTCCGAGATGGTGTCTTAGTAGTCCCTCACTATTCTATAAAATAGTGTGATAATAAATGTAATGAGGACTTATTCGAGATTGGATATTATACAGAAGACAATATTTGTATTTAAACTCACAACAGATATGTTTGTCAGATTTTACATGATCTTTGTATTATTAGTTTGTATTTGAATTTTGTACCATGTATTTGGCGACTCAAGATGGGTGATGTATACCTATTTTGAGGGCGTCACACATTCTCTCAAACATAAACACTGTTATATACTTTTCTTCCTACAAACCAATTTACATGAATTTTAATCATCAAACAACACTCACATGTGATGATTAACAGAGTATAAACCCTACATACATGTATATGTATCAATCCAACACAATTATCAATAGAAATTCTAAACATAAGAGTTAAAATTGAAGTAAGTTATACATTATTCTTTGATTGTTGGCTAACAAAAGATGATGACTAGGTTTAGAAAGTCCTCTCCTTAACAATCATAGAGAATCCAATTCACTATGTTTCCTCTCTTGCTCTCTCTCCAAGCTCTCTATTCTTCACTGATAACTAGCCTTAGGGAAAAAAAAATAAGACGCGTAGAAATAAACTGGCCATTCTCCCACGTACTCTTCCGTTAGAAAATAATACATTTGCGTCAGTTAGAATAAGCCAAAGGCCACAAGGCCTTGTTTGGCTACCACCTATTTTCCCAAACTAGATTATTTTTATGTTATTTATATTATATGATTTCATGTGTCACACCATTAAATTAACTCATACTTATAATTATAATAATTATAATTCCCATTGTAATATACTTAATAAATCTTTACATATCTAATTTAATTAATAAATTAGATCAAAACAACATTTTATTTATTCCCTTTAAATTTAAATAATTTATTTAATTTAATTATTTCATTAAATTAAATCCTTAAATAATAAAATTACCATTCATTAATATAGTTAGCACACATAATCAACTAAATTATTACATCACAATTCATCAATTAATTATTTTTTTCAATAAATAAATTATTTAAAATATTTATTTAATTCAATAAATATTTAAATTAAATTATAAATTTTCTCGATCGTTACAATAACTGTTAAAGAGCAATATGGCTTAAAGAGCAATACTATTTAAAGGCTCCTTGTTTTAATTTTTAAACACTCTCTCTCCTCAGATGTTTTGTCCCAAAACAAAACCCAGCATATCTATCTCTCTCCACAATGGTCTCCGACGTAGCTTTTATATCTGCTATTTCTCTCCAAAATAGACTCCAACGTGGCTCAAAAAATCGTAGGAAGCAACACGGAGAGGTCGAATTAGAGGAATTAGAGCACAAACGCCCAGATCTCAGACTTCGATTTGGTAAAACCTAAACTATTTTCCGCAATTACAACCGTAATTTATATAGATTTGCTGCAATTTTTCGATCTACTCTTTTTGGGTTTTGATCTTGGATGATTTCTAGATTTTTTGTCTCTTTGTATTTTTGGGATTTTGTTCCTGAATCGGATTTTTATAGCTTTTGGGTTGCTGTAGTATTCTTCTTAAAATAGTAACCATTCCCCCCTCTATTCATCTACGTAACTTTAAGTTTCTAACTTTAGATTATAATATGGAATGAACCGGTCTTCATTTAGTTATGTAATTTCGAATATTAATATGTTTTAAGAATCTTCAGTTTTCATACTTCTGTGATTACATATTTTCGCTTTAAATATGTTATAATAAAGGGCTTTTTTCATCCATTAGTATTACGGATGGTCTAACTCACTGTTGATTGTTTGCATCAATTAAATACCGATGGCCTTTGTTGTTGTTGTTGTTGTTGCAAGTTGAATAGAGCTGTTTTGGAGTAATATTTGAAAATTTGACAGTTATGTAGTTATTGCACCATAATGATTTTTTATATCTAGTTTTGTATGAAGAGGTTTCACGGGTCAATGCAATATCTGAATGCTATGGTGGAATTGACATTTTGGGTGCTTTTCTTTGATTCCTTAACATGGAATATCACACTTGTGGAACCCACGACTGAAATTAAGGAGGGTGCATTTAATTAAGACTTTTAAAGACTTTAAAAGTTTAGTTGTATTCAATCAAGACATTTAAAGAGTTTATAAAATTTTACTGGTATTCAATTATAACTTTTGTAATGTCTTTAAAAGTTATGTGGTATTGAATTAAGATTTTTATAAAGTCTATAAAAGTATTTTGGTATTCAAAAAGTCATTGATTTTTTAGATTTCTATCAAATGGTAGAGTTTGACAGACTTTAAAAGAAAAATTATAACTATCAACTCATATCCAAAGTCTGACTTCATATCTAAAGACTTCTAAAGACTTCCAAATATTAAACACAAAAGTAGAAATTTAAATCGCCAGTAAAAAAATCTGCAGAGATTTTATGGAAAATTCAAAAGTTGCAAAACTCTCTGGTAAATTTTTAACTTAAAATGAATATAAATTAATCTAATTTTAGAAAATATAATTATTAAAATTATAAATTATTTATATTTTTTTTACTAAATTTATTAAAAATTAGATAAATTACACAAACTTTTATTATAGGAATATTTCATTTATGACTTTTTGAAAATCAAACAAGAAATTTTGATTTTTAATATTATATTATATATATTTTATATTATATAGATATAGTATATGATATATGCGAATCTGGATAAATTTTAAAACTCATCAAAATTAAAATACTGAGTTAAAAGATGCCAACTGTCGACTGTTGAAAAATTAGTTACGTAGCATTTTAATTAATTAATTTCTAACATCTTAAATAAATTAAAAAGTCGCATAATTATTTTTTTAACGGTCAATTTTGGTTCACTAAAAACTATTAATAATTTTAGAAAAAATAAAATCTCTAACAATTTTGTCTGTGGCTTACCGACGACTAAAAATCTCTTTGGTAAATTTTTTATAATTAACTTGGTGGCAATTTACTCACATGTATGAAGTTTTGCGATCACATAAATTTTCATTGTCATATTATTTTGTGAAAAACAGAGTTTGGTAGTCCTACTAAAAAATCGTACGCATATATAGTATATATAGTTCAATGAAAAGTGAGCTTAATTTTGTGTTGTGTCTGTAGCTTCTAAAATTTTATTTATATTTGAGTATCAAAATTTATCATGAAATGAGTAGAATAATATGAATGCTTTCAACATATATAAAATCTTATTCCATAATAATTTAATGAAATAATGAGATTTCATGTAGTTCATGAAAAAAGAATGAGAGACTGTACACATGGGCTAATTAACAATTAATGTAAGCTACAAGATATATTAGAAGTATACAAAAGTCTATCAAAATCTTGGTAAAAAGTCTATTAAAGTCTGTCACTTATTTCATAGAGTCTATAAAAGTCATTTTAAAAAAGTCTTTAAAGTTTTTAAAAGTCATTAAAATTTACAAACTCTACAAAAATTTGTCACTAAAAAAAAGTCTTTAAAAATCTTAATTGAATACACCTCCTAAGCTTTATGTTATTTTATGTGTTTCCATGGGGTTTATGATTCTATTTTAAAAGTCACAAAAAATGAAAAAGAAAAAGAAAAAATGGGGTTTATGACTCAGTTAAAGGATTATTCCGAAGTAATTATTAAGACTGGGCCATTTTTAATATAATTAACGTTTGTAAATATAGTTGACCTTGAAGTCTTTATTTATATAAGTTACCAGGAGTTCTAAAGAATATTATCAAACGCCAAAGAAGGGGAAAAAAATAGGAGTAGCCACTACTTGAATATTTTAGATATTAGATATGTGTGAACGACAACAATTGTGTACCATAGTCGGTAACTAGATATGGACAAGGGCACAAGGAATACTTGACCGACTCAATTAAGGCATTAGTCTGTTCTAGTAAAAGACCAATTAGCCTATCTATTTGTTCTGATCAGGTCAAACGTAGGTTTTCACGTGGATGTCCGGTATTGAGGCTGCATTTGCTTCTTCTTTGTCTATTGCCCAACCCAAGTTGATGCACGGTTTATAAGATAGTATGATGTCAAAGAGTCTTTGACTAAGTAGGTTCCAGTGATTTCCATTATTTTCTCATCCAGAGAGTAAGCTATATAACAACATTGAAAGAAAAATAAGAAGAGGAGATGTCGCACAAACATATTTACCTTTTTTCATTAGAATACTTGCCTCAACTTCAGCAGAGTGAGATGTAGTAGTTTCTGATTCCTCCACAACTGGTAAAGTCGAGAAAGTCATCCCTTGATGGTGTTTATTAATCTTTCCTTGTGCCTATGTGGAGAGAGAGTTAACAAGCAATGAATGGATAAGTGGAATAAAATGTGTTTTAACTATCTTATCCTTTGTTATTTGACATTGATTTTGATAGAGGTAATAATGTTGAATTATTGCTTCAGCTTCAGTATTTCTGGCTGCTTACTTGTAATGATGTGATAAGCGTCTGACTGATGTAGTACTTTACTTGTTTTGCTTAGGGATAGTCCCCTATCGGAAGGGCTGAATGTGGTTACCTACTTGCCGGGATAGTTGATTGTTAAAATCTTATCTCATCTACAAGTCAAGCCTCTTTTGCGTTTCAAATGTGTATCTATAGCATGGTGTTATTGGGAGTCCACATTTTATCAAAATGAATCTCAAAAGATCCATTGACAAAACCGATTTCAGTATCACTGAAAACATACCATAACTATTCCAGCTAGGTTTGGCATGATTGTACTTGATTTGATTATTGTACATTCCTTACTCATAACTATTCCTTAAAGTTAGCCTAACTTATTGTAATTGATAGCCTAGGTGATTGTAATATGATTGTAATCACTAAATTTTAGCCTTAGGTGATTCTCTCATGGTTGTATATATATAGAACCTGCATATTGTAAAGGACAATGGTGAATAAACTTACAATTTTTGAATCTGTTATATTCTTTCATGGTATTAAAGCCATTAGCGTAATCGCACCAAAACCTATCTCTCACCATGGCCGAAATCTTCTCTTCTACCTCCTCGTCATCTGTTATCTCCTCTTCCTCGGTATCTGCGTCATCTTCCACTTCTCTTCCAGTTCTGTTTAACCCTCAATCCTTGTTATCCAACACCATCTTGACCAAAGAGAATTACCTAAATTGGAGTTCTCAATTTCTTGTCATTCTGTGCACCCACTCTCTCGAACATGTTGTCCATGACAAGAATAGTCCTTTGGAAAAACTAGATGATAAAACCATTAACCCCGAATACACCAAATGGAAAAGTGCTAAAAGTCTTGTTCTCACATGGATCCGTGCTACTGTTTCTCCCCCTGTTCAAAATTTGCTGGTATCCTGCAAGTCTGCTCCCGAAGCTTGGGACATACTTCACAACCGATTTTCTTCTTCCTCTAAAACCCATATCCGAACCCTGAAGAACAACCTTCACACACTCAAGAAAGACTCCAATACCACTATATCTGACTTTCTTCTCCGTGCAAAAACCATATTCGATTCCCTTGCTTCTGCTGGTTGTATAATTCCTGAAAATGATCTCGTCGATCTCATACTTGATGGACTTGGTTCAAACTTTAAGGTGTTCATCACATCGTTTCATCTCCATCCTCAAGTCTCATTTGATCAATTCTATGATCTTCTCATCCAAGAAGAGACGCTACAAAATCGGTTCTCATCTATGTCTATTTCTCCAAGCACAGCGCTTGTGGCTAAATCACAATATCAGCGACAACCCAACAACACCAATTCTGCTGCCTCACAAAACAAACACACTCAAAACTTTAACTATCGTTCCCAATACAACCGCACCAATGGTTCGAATCACAACAACCGCAACAACACCTTCAACGGATCCAACCGGAACAATTCAAATCGCTCTAGCCATTTCAATCGTCATCGTGGCTCTCAACCCACAAGATTCATTCCGAACCATGGTCATCCACTTCTTCCTACTCCAGCGTTACAACCCAACGACTCCATAATCTGTCAACTTTGTGACCAGCTAAGTCATGCAGCAAAACATTGTGCACGCAATTCTCTTCCACCATTCTCTGTAGAAGCTCATGTCTCTACACCAACTTGGGATACAAATTGGTGATTGGATATCGGTGCCACCAACCACATGACATCATCAGCTACTAATCTCACTCATTCCCATCCATATCAAGGTAATACTTCTGTAATTGTTGGTAATGGCTCTCATCTTCCTATCTCTCATTATAGTTCTTCTGTGCTTACCTCCTTAGACAATTCATTCTCTTTCTAATGTTCTTTACGTACCAAATATGCACAAAAGTCTGTTATCTATTCGTCAATTTTCTCGTGACAATAATGTTTACTTTGAATTTGATTCACATGGATATCTTATCAAGGACAACCTGACACAAAAACTCTCCTTTCTGGACCTAGCTTTGATGGCTTGTACTATCTCCACTCTTCATCACCATCCAATGCTAACCTAGCTACTCTTGGAGAACGAGAAACATCCATAATTTGGCATTCCAAGCTGGGTCATCCCTCAAGTGACATTCTGCAACATCTTTGTCACCATTCAAAACTTTTGCTTAGTTCAAATAATTCTCAGTTCAGTTGTCATATTTGTCCTTTAGGAAAATCATGCAAATTGTCTTTTAATTCCAGCTCTCGTATTACAATTTCTCTGTTGGAATTATTACATTTGGATATTTGGGGTCCATCCTCGGTTAATTCTAATACGGGTTTTCGTTATTTCTTATCTGTTGTGGATGATTATAGTCGTTATGCTTGGATTTTTCCTATGTTTCACAAATCTGAAGTTCTTTCTATCTTTTCAAACTTTAAAATTATGACAGAAAATTTCTTAGGAAAATCACCAAATTATAACCCAAGAATTAAAAGTATTCAAGCCGATGGGGGTGCTGAATTTCAAACAAACTCCTCATTTCAAAACTTTCTCAAAATGCACGGTATTCATCATCAACTTTCATGTCCACACACTCCACAACAACATGGGGCTGTCGAACGTAAACATAGGCATATCGAGGAAATGGGTTTGTGGTTACTTAATCAAGCCTCATTGCCCTTCTCTTTTTGGCTTGAGGCTTTTTCCACAGCTACTTTTTTAATTAAACGCTTACCCGTGCGTCAACTCAAAAACGTGTCTCCCTATGAAAAGTTACTCCACAGAAAACCAGATTACACTTTACTCAAGGTATTTGGTTGTATTTGTTTCCCATTTCTCGTCCCGTACAATCAACACAAGCTCATGCCCAAATAAATCAAGTGTATATTTCTTGGTTATGACTCCAATCATAAGGGTTGCCGGTGTCTTGACCCGTTAACTAATCGTGTGTACATCTCGTGTCATATGCGTTTTGATGAATCCTCATTTCTCTTCTCCTCCCTCACCACATCAATTTCTCCAAATAGCGTGTTCATCTCGTCCTCACCATCTACTCCTAGCATGGGCAGCCCTAGGTCTCCTATAGTTTCTGCTTCTCGTCCCGACAGAATCCTAGCTCCACCCATTCTTCCGTCCTCTCCTCATGACATCGGTCCCCACACTGTGGTCTCCCCATCATCTCCGTTGCATAGGTTGCGACTCTCTAATGATCCTCCTCCCAGTCCTGTTCCTTATCCTTCTTCCTCCTTCGATGACACTTCACCCATTGTTGCTTCATCTACTGCTGGATCATTACCTTCACCACCTGCTAGTTTCACTCCACCGCGTAAAACTCGCAATATCAATGAACCACCTCCAGGTACTCCTTGTCAGAGGCTCTCTTCGCCATTTCTGTTGAGTCCCCATTTCATGAACCTGCTACTTTTCGCCAAGCCTCCAAACATCCTCATTGGCAACAAGCTATGCAAGAAGAAATTGTTGCCCTTCACAAAAACAAAACATGGACCTTAGTGTCCGCTTCGTCTTCTCTAAATGTAGTTGGGTGTCGATGGATATATCGGGTCAAGCGACGGGCTGATGGGTCTATTGAGCGTCACGAAGCAAGACTTGTAGCTCAAGGTTTCACACAATAGGAGGGCATTGATTATGAGGAGACCTTCTGCCTAGTCATCCGCCCCTCTACCATCCGCATAGTGTTAACCCTTGCCCTGCATTATGACTGGCCCTTACAACAACTTGATGTTCGCAATGCTTTCCTCAATGGGGTTCTTCAGGAGGATGTGTACATGAATCAACCTCTTAGTTTTGTTGATCCATTGCGTCCAAATTATGTATGCAAACTACATCGTGCCCTCTATGGTCTCAAACAGTCACCACATGCATGGTTCCAACGCCTTTAAACATTTCTTCTATCTCATAGTTTTGCAAATAGCCGCTCCGACCCATCCTTATTCATCAAAAGTTCTGGCTCACTAAAGCTCCTTTTACTTGTTTACGTTAATGTCATCATTGTAACCGACAGTTCTCTCAATCACATCAACGACTTTATTGATGTTTTATGTGCGACATTTAAAAGTCATCGCTTGGGTGATCTGAGTTTCTTTCTCGGCATTGAAGTTACTCGAACTGCCGACTCTCTCACTCTATCCCAGACCCGGTATGCTTCCGACTTACTTCGGAAATTCCATATGGACACCTGCAAGCCGTCTCCCACTCCTCTCCCAGCCCATACTCGGTTATCTAGTCATGATGGTGACCCTTTGTCGGATGTAACTTTGTATCGAAGTATGGTTGGTGGTCTTCAGTACCTTACGTTGTCCCGACCGGACATTGCCTTTGCCGTTAATCAAGTGTGTCAATTCATGAATTCTCCCCGTACCACTCATCTTCAAGCTGTAAAGCGGATTTTTCTCTATCTACAAGGCACAATTACACATGGTCTATCTTTCCATAAATCCAATGATTTAACTCTTCAAGTCTTTTTCTGATCTTTGATTGGGTCAGTGATCCGGATGATAGACACTACTACCATCAGTAATGTGTTTTCCTTGGTCCGAATGTTCTCTCCTGGACTGCTAAGAAACAAGCTACTGTGTCTCGATCTAGTAGTGAAGCTGAATATCGGACTCTCGCTACTACTGCCTCAGAAATCTGATGGTTTACATTTTTGTTCTGCGAACTCGGTATTTCTCTTCCTGGTTCCCCACAACTGTACTGTGATAACGATTCCGCACTGCATATAGCTCGTAATCCGGTGTTTCATGCGCGCACTCGCCACATCGAAATCGATTATCATTTTTTTCGAGAACTCTTTACAAATGGTCATCTCTCCCTTCACTTTGTTACTTCTGCATCTCAATTTGCGGACATTTTTACAAAAGGTTTGTCCCGTCCCCGGTTTCTATTTTTATGCTCCAAGCTTAACCTTCATTCCATACCGTTGCGCTTGAGGGGAGTGAAAACATACCATAACTATTCCAGCTAGGTTTGGCATGATTGTAGTTGATTTGACTTTTGTACATTCCTTACTCATAACTATTCCTTAAAGTTAGCCTAACTTATTGTAATTGATAGCCTAGGTGATTGTAATGTGATTATAATCACTAAATTCTAGCCTTAGGTGATTCTCTCATGGTTGTATATATATAGAACCTGCATATTGAAAAGGACAGTGGTGAATAAATTTACAATTTCTGAATCTTTTATATTCTTTCAATCAATATAAAAGTATGGAATTATTACTTGGTAGATTTTAATTAGCAAGATGATGCCACTGCTATAGAAATTGACGACCCTTTCAAGACTCGTTTCTATGGTGCAGTAGTTGTGGGTTCTTGCAATGGCATATTCTGCATGCTTAATGCAAAGACAAACATTCTATTATGGAACCCGTCGACCAGAAAGTGTCAAAAGTTACCTGGTGCACCTATTGACCTTCCTCGTTCTTTCTGCATCCGCGGTGGTTTCTGTAAAACCCCAATTTTTTATGAATAAAGATTTAATTTCTCTAATTATTATTTTGAATAATAAGGTGTTGATTTGATATAATTCTTTAGTTGTAAGACCCCAACTTTGTTGAATAAAGATTTAATTTTCTCAAAATATCTTTTTGAATAATATGGTGTGGATTTGATATAATGTTATATTTTTGGGTAATATTTACAAATTTTACAAAGTAAGCAAGTTGTTATAAAATATTCGATTAGTCGGGGAATATTCGTTTTATCATGGAATATTCTTACAACGGCACAATCATTGGTGGACCCTTATAAATGTAATTCATCATTTCAATTAGAAAACTATGTAAGTAACTTTTTATAAAAATAACGACGAAATTTTTACCTTAAACTGTTGAAATACCCGGTGATAAAAGTACAGTAATACGCGTGGTTACATATTAGCACATGATATTGATTATTGATGCTTACGTGAGAAGTCACTCAGTTATACTCAATTATTGCCACAGTAATTTCTGCATAGTATCTCACATTATTGATTCAATTATTGTCACAATATTTTATATTATTAAATCAGTAACTTAGACGACATAGTTATTCATATTATTATTTGCATTATTAACGATGTTTAGAAAGTTCTGCTGAGGAAAGGGGTTTGGTCACCTAATTGTGTGCCAATAAGGAGAAATCCTTATCGGAAAGCCCTCTCTTTCCTGAGAATGATCTGGTTGTTAATATTGCGAGTTATAATATTAATGATGAATAAATGTTGTTAAAAATATTGAGAAAATTTTTATGAAGTATTTGTTATAAATTTGGCTTATTATATGGACCTCCACTTACCTATTTTTCAAAACTATCGGTAGAAAGTTCTCTCAGTTTTGTTTTATATATATATATATATATATATATATATTATAACAAGTTTTGTTTTTTATGAATAATAGAATATATTATATTTTATTATGCATAATATCTGCATAGTGTTTGCATAGTAAATTATGTGAATTCATATTCGACGCCCGTGAATTCGTCCGAATTTCTGCATTGTGCACCCGTGATTATTTCTAAATAGTATCTTTCCATTCTCCTATAAATAGGATGCTTAGTTTAGAATTGAAAATCACACCAGAATCAGAAAATTCTTCTTCTATAATATTAAGCGTATTTCTTTTGAGTTTAAGGAAGCTTTGAGTGTAGAAAATAGTGAAAGTTTTCTTCAAGAATATATCTGCTATACCAGTCGAAATTTCTCTCTTTTGGAGGTAAGGGGTATTATTTATTTCATATTCGCTTACAATATTATTTTTCGTATTCGTAGGAAATTTTATTTCGTTCAATCTTCGAAAGGAATATTATTTTTGTTCAATATTCGTAAGAAATATTATCTTCGTTTAATATTCGTAAGGAATATTATTTTCGTTCAACAGTTGTAAGGGATATTATTTTTGTTCAATATTCGTAAGAAATAATATTTTCTTCCATACTCTATAGTATGTAAGTAATATTTTTTCGTTTTAGATTTTGAATTCTATACTCATTTTGTTAAGTATTGCTTCTATACTCCTTGAAATTAGTAGAATATCCTTGAAATTTGCGTTTCATCTAGTATCGTTTCACAAGGATATTTTTCTGAATGTTCTTGTTAAATTTTAAGCTATTTATGGGTACTATTCATTTATACGGTACTATTCATATATACGGTACTATTCATACGTACATTACTATTTATACGTAAGACACTATTCACGAAGTATTATTCACGAGGTACTATTCATCCGGGGTACTATTCATAACAGAAATTAATTTTTTTTTGTCTAAATTATTTTTGATATAATATTATTCTTGAATTTTACTCCACAAAGCAGTTATCATGTTGACAATTTAGACATTTTTAAACTCTAAATAAATTTAAAGACTTTAGTATTTATCTTTGATCTCGTTTGATTGAATTATTATATCATTGTCATCATCCTCATGCTTATATTGTGATGAAAGTCATCTTTGGCCCGTAGTGCATAGATGGACTGTTGATTGGTATATATGATTATGACCAAGGATTATTCGGTATAATCATGACATGTAATGTTACAAATGATGTGGTAAAAATCCTCATTGGCCCGTAGTGCATTGATGGATAGTTGTTGGTATGGTCATGACCATGGGTTCTCTTCGACCAAGGGTGTAAAGATGAATTTTTGTTTCGCATGATCATGACCACTGGTGATAATAACGAATATCCTTGGCCCGTAGTGCATGGATGATTCGTGGATGTGATAATAATGAATATCCTCGCCCGTAGTAGTCATGGATAATTCAAAGGATGTGGATTATTTATTAAACTGAGTCTCAGCGATAAAATTGATGATAAACTTTTAAATCATAGAAGATAGTAGATATCATACTCTACTTGACTCTTCTAATGGATTGCTTGTTCCGTTACAGTTGTTTATCTAACACTTGTTGTCTATTATATTCTATCAGTTTAACACTGTTGAAGGCTAATGATAATTTATTCTGCATTATCTTAGTCATAATATTCTTTACTGGGCTAGTTGACCTCACCATTTTCTTTCACTGTTCTCTTCAGGAAATAAGTATATAGCTGGGACTAGTCGTGGAATGGAGTGATGCTCCAAGCCGGTGGCTATAGTAGTCCTCACCATTTTATGAAATAGTGTGATAATAATTGTAATGGGGACTTTATTTGAGTTTGGATAATGTCTACGAGACAATATTCGTATTAAAACTCTCAGCTACATTTTGTCATATTGTATAAATGAAATTTGTATTTAAGTTTTGTACCATGTATTTGGCGACTTAGAATGAGTTGTGTATACCTATTTTGGAGGCGTCACATTAGTTATGGGTGATATGTGCAAATTTTGCAAAGTAAGCAAATTGTTATATAATATTCGTTTGGTCAAAGAATATTCTTTTTGTCGAAAAATATTCGTACGACGGCGCAATCATTGGTGGACCACATAATGGAATAACTGTCAAATATAGAAAGTGACAGAAATAACCGTTTTATAAAAATAACGGCAAAACTTTTACCGTTAATTGTTGAAATACCCGGTGATAAAAGTACAGTAATACGCGTGATTGCACAGTAGCACACGATATTGCACAGTATCTCTGATTATTGATTCTTACGTAAGAAGTCACTAGGTATTCAATAATTGTCACAGTAATTGCTGCATAATATCTCATACTATTGATTCAATTATTGTCACAGTATCATATGCACAATATTTTATATTATTAAATCAATATTTAAGACGACACATTTATTCATATTATTATTTGTATTATTGACAATGTCTAGAAAGTTCTGTCAAGGAAAGAGGTTAGGTTATTTAATTACGCGCTAATAGGGAGAAATTCTTATTGGATAACCCTCTCTTTTCTGGAAATAAACTGTTTGTCAATATTGTGAGTTATAATATTAATGATGAACAATTGTTAAAAGATTAAAAATATATGAATAATTAATTAATAAATGGGTAGTGTTTTATTAGATTATTGGGAGATGCAAAATTATTTTCCAAATGGTGTGTGTGTTTTTCTTAAGTTAGCATATTGTTAATTTCTTTAGGTGGCCCCTCATTTGGTAAGTTTTCTAAAAAGTGTGTCATTCATTTCTTTAAGTTTAGGCAAAACATGATTTATTTTCTTTAGGTGGACCCCCATTTGGCAAATTTTCTAAAAGTTGTGTAATTCATTTCTCTAAGTTTGGCATAGTGTGGGTTATTCTCAAAGTGTGGCCCTTCAATGGCAAAATTTTCAAAAGAGAATATTGATGGGTTTGGAAACCCGTAACTAAAAAATTGCCAAATTAACGGAGGCTTGCCTCCCAACCTCGCCTATAAAAAGAAGGCACATTCAGAAGATGAGATGCACCAGAAGTACAAAAACTCTTTTACTTCAATATTTTGAGTATTTCTTTGAAGTATAAGTATATTTTGAGTGAAGCTAATAGTGCAAGATTTTATCAAGATAATCTCTGTTATTTCAAGTCAAATCTAGTTTCTATTAAGGTAAAAGATATTATTTTATTTTAATACTCGTAAGAAATATTTTTTTTTCATATTCCATATTATATAAGTAATATTATTTTACTTCATATTCCTAAATTTAAACTTACTATGGTAAGTATTGCTTCTATAATTCCTGAAATGATTAGAAATTCCTTAATTTTGCGCTTCATCTAATATCATTTCACTGGAATATTGGTTTGAACATTCTTATTAAATTTTAATCTTTTCATGTTGGGATACTATTCATAGAGTACTATTCATACGACACTATTCATGGGTACTATTCACAATAAAATTTAATTTTCTTTCCTTTTTAACTTATTTTTAATACATGAAGATCATTCTTGAATTTTACTCTACAAATAGTTATTATGTTGACAATTTAAATATTTTGAACTCTAAATAAATTGAATTATAAATATCTAATATTTATCATTTTATCTCACTTGATTGAATCTTTATATCATTGTCATCATCCTCATGCTTATATTGTGTTGAAAATCATCTTAAAGTCATCTTTGGCCCGTAGTGCAAAGATGGACTGTTGATTGGTATGATTATGACCAGGAATTGTGTATTGGTATAATCATAACCTTTAATGTTAAAAATAAGGTTTGTGGTGAACAACCTCTTTTGCCCGTAATGCATAGATGGACAGGTGTTTGACATGATTATGACCACTGGTGATACTAACGAATATCATTGGCTAGTAGTGCATGGATAATTCGTTGATTTGAAATATTTATTGATTGGTGTTATAGGGATAAAATATTGATGATGGACTTTTAAATCATAGAAGATAGTAGATATCATGCTCTACTTGACTCTTTTAATAGATTATTGTTTCCGCTGCAGTTGTAATCTAAAACTTGTTGTCTATTCTATTTTATCAGATTTTTTCCTATTGAGGACTAAGGATAATTTGTTCTACATTATCTTAGTCATAATATTCTTTACTGGGCTAGTTGAGCTCACCTTTTTCCTTTTGGTTCTATTGTTCTTCTCAGGAGGCAAAAATTTAGATGGGACTAGTTGGGGAGTGGAGTAGCGGTCCAAGATGGTTATTTTAATAATCATCACTATTTTATAAAATAGTGTGATAAGAATTGTAATGAGGATTTTATTTGAGTTTGGATATTGTCTACGAGATAATATTTGTATTAAAACTCACAACGTATATTTTATCGTATTCTACATGACAATTATTGGGTGTATAAATGAAGTTGTATTCAAATTTTGTACCATGTATTTGAAAATTCAGAATAGGTTGTGTGGACCTATTTTGGGGGCGTCACAGTTGGTATCAAAGCTTAGGGATATGATCTCTAGTGGAGATCTGGGATTAGAACTAGGAGGGGAGAGACAAGTAAAACCTTCGCTAGTTTATCCTACCTAAGCTTATTTGTTATTTAATTGGTCGGTCAAAATATAGAGATAATATGTGGCATGTGAATTTCTTTAATTAACCTTTATTTTGTGACAATGTTTGAGAATAAAATATGAAAATTTTGAGATAAGCAATGGCGCACATGAGACTATTGAGACACTACCAATCAATAACTAGGATAATGTGCATCAGGAAGGCAATAATCCTCATGTAAACAATAACATCGACCAAATGATGAATGATGGGATGTTTAGGAGCTTTCTACAATTCACGCAACACAAAATGAGAGACTCCTGTTCAAAATGCAGGTGGAAACAATGACAACTCAGGAGTGGTCACTTCTAATCAATTCAAGGAGTTGGGACAACCGAAGTTTTTGTGAAAGCCAGAGGCACTTAAGGCAGAGGCATGAATTAAGCAGATTACCAAGATATTTGATGTCTTAGGATGCACTGAAGAGCAAATGGTTCCTTTCGCCACCTTTATGTTGCGCGGAGAGGCAGGTTACTGGTGGGAATATATAAAACGTACTCATCTGTCCGCACTTAAGATGTCTTGGGAGAAGTTTCAAGAATTGTTCAACGACAAGTACTTTCCAGAAAGTATTCGTCACATGAAGGAGGTGGAATTCATCAAAGTGGAACAGAAGAAAATGATTGTATCATAATACGAGGCTAATTTTGCGGAGTTATCCCGGTTTGCATCCCATTTGGTAGATAATGAGGAGCGAATGACGCGAATGTTTCTGAGAGGTTTGAAACCTGAAATTCATCAACATCTCATCTCTCATAAACTCTGTTTGTATTCAAATGTTGTGAATAGAGCTCAATTATTGGAGCGGGATTATGAGTCAGTTCAACCAAAAGACTGTAAGACTCCAACTTTTATGAATAAAGATTTAATTTTCTCTGAATATTATTTTTGAGTAATAAGGTGTGGATTTGATATAATGTTAATAATTGTGGCTAATATTTACAAATTTTGCAAAGTAAGCAAGTTGTTATAAAATATTCATTTAGTCGGGGAATATTCGTTTTATCAGGGAATATTCGTACGACGACACAATCATTGATGGACCTCACAACAGAATAACTGTCAGATTTAGAAAGCGACATAAATAACCTTTTATAAAAATAACGTCAAAAGTTTACCGTTAACTATTGAAATACCCGATGATAAAAGTACAGTAATACGTGTGGTTACATAATAGTACATAGTATTGTACAGTATCTTTGATTATTGATGCTTACATGAGAAGTCACTCAGTTTTATTCAATTATTGCAACAGTATTTGATGCATAGTATCTCATATTATTGATTCAATTATTGTCACAGTATCATTTGCACAATATTTTATATTATTAAATCAATAATTGAGACGACAAAGTTATTCATATTATTATTTGCATTATTGACAATGTCTAGAAAGTTCTGTCGAGGAAAGGGGTTTGGTTATCTAATTGTGCCCCAATAAGGAGAAGTTCTTATCGGAAAGCCCCCTCTTTCCTGAGAATGATCTGGCTGTTAATATTGCAAGTTATAATATTAATGATGAATAAATATTATTAAAAATGTGTTTAGTGAAGCCAAGTGAATTGAGATAAATAGAGAGAATTATGAAGTATTTGTTGTAAATTTGGCTTATTATATAGACCCCCACTTACTCATTTTTCAAAATCATCGGTAGAAAGTTATCTCAATTTTATTTTATTACTTATATATACATATATATATATATATATATATATATATATAGAAAAATGTATGTACACAGCTGTGTATTACACAGTCGGCTATGGCGACGGATTTTTAGGCTATAGCGACGGTTTCACCCTTCGCCATAGTTATTCTGGGCTATAGCGACAGGTGAACCGTCACGATAGCTCAAAAAATGGCAGGATATATATATAAAGGTGTGCGTGTGTATGTGTGTGGGTGTGTGTGATATATATATATATATATAGGTATATATATATAAGTTTTTTTTTTATATAAAATAGAATATATTATATTTTATTTGTTTACATAGTACTGCATAATGTTTGTATAGTGCAACATAGTAAAAATCATGTGAATCCTCAAAACTTCGCCCCTGAGTTCGTCCGAAATCCTACTGTGAAGTTCGTGATTTTTTTTTCCTAAATAGTATCCTGCCATTTTCCTATAAATAGGATGCTTAATTTAGAAATGAAAATCACACAAGAATCAGAGAATTCTTCTTCTATAATATTGAGCGTATTTCTTTTGAGTTTAAGGAAGCTTTGAGTGTAGAAAACATTATAAGTTTTCTTCAAGAATATTTTCGCCCTACCAGTCAGAAATACTCTCCTTTTAAGGTAAGGGATATTATTTTTGTTCAATATTCGTATGAAATAATATTTTCTTCCATACTCTGTAGTATGTAAGTAATATTATGTCATTTCATATTCCTAATTCTACACTTATGTTGATAAGTATTGCTTCTATACTCCTTGAAATTAGTAAAATATCCTTGAAATTTGCACTTCATTGAGTATCTTTTCACGGAAATATTTTTCTAAACATTCTTGTTAAGTTTTAATCTTTTCATGTCGGGGTACTATTCACGAAGTACTATTCATGGGATACTATTCACTCGGGTACTATTCACCTGGGGTACTATTCACGACAAAAATTGATTTCTTTTTATCCAAATTATTTTTTATACATGAATATTATTCTTGAATTTTACTTCACAAAGCAGTAATCATGTTGACAATTTGGACATTCTTGAACTCTGGATAAATTGAATTATAAATCTTTAAAATTTATCATTGCTCTCACTTAATTGAATTCTTATATCATTGTCATCATCCTCATGCTTATATTGTGATGAAAGTCATCTTTGGCCCATAGTGCATAGATGGACTGTTGATTAGTATGATTATGACCATGAATTATGTATCGGTATAATCATGACATGTAATGTTACAAATGATGTGGTAAAAGTCCTCATTGGCTCGTAGTGCATTGATGGACAATTGTTGGCATGATCATGACAATTGGTGATAATAACGATATCCTTGGCCCGTAGTGCATGGATAATTCGATGATGTGGATTATTTATTGAGCTGTGTTACAACGATAAAATATTGATGATGAACTTTTCAATCATAGAAGATAGTAGATATCATACTCTACTTGACTCTTCTAATGGATTGCTTGTTCCACTGCAGTTAAACTTGTTATTTATTGTATTGATGTTTTACACTGTTGAAGGCTAATGATAATTTATTCTGCATTATCTTTGTGACACCCCCAAATCCAGGTACTCCATTCCCACAGGATTTGGTGCTCACTATCCAAAACCATTACATCTAACTACCCATCATAAAGGATAAAGACATAATTTAAATAACTTAAACAATAATCTTTCCCATTAAAGGGCTACATCATCATTTTAAAAACAATCCCAGGTAATCTAACCTTAAATTTATTACATCAGTTTGCGAAATACATCATAAAATAAAACAAGTCTTGAAACGCAAAATATTTAAATAATTTCTCATAAGTCTTCAGCACTTGGACAATTTGCCCTTTCCTTTGCTAGTAGACGACTCATCAACTTTCTCCACTTTAACTGCAGTGTTAATTGCAAGAGTGAGCAAACAAATGCTCACTGATATAAAAAGTAGCAATGATAGTAACATGAGAGTGAACAACGAAAGCTGAACAATAAGGAACTTGTTCTACAAATCAAAATAGAAAATAAGTTCGAACTTTAATTATCTGAGGGTCTTAAGACCACGAACTATGTCCCCGGTACTTAGGTATTATTACCCAACCTTAACATTCATTTGGACTATATGGACCCTTCTTAACGCACTTATGGGGATCAGCCCTTTATACCATGTATTGTGCACAAACATCTAAACGTTACACGTCTAAAAATCCCCTATGTTAGGGTTGTTCGCCTCATTGATTTAGAATTTCCGCACTAAAGAAAGTTTAGTTTGGAACTAGCTTATCAGTGTTTCTAGAATTTTAGAACACTATTCAATTTCCATCAATAAAGGTTTAATACAGAATGTATAACTGAACAAGGCTATCAAAGTCAAAGATCGGATATCAACAATATATGTAATTGAATAAACATGATATACATTCAAAATGCTATAACCAAAAGAGTTAGAACAATCTCATTTGAAACGATGTATTAGAATAATATATGCTTTGAATAGTAACATCAAGGTTTAGAAAAGTAAAACTCGCTCGAGGTAACGAATTAGGTTACAAAAGCTTGCACAAACATATTCAAGATAGATTAGGTTTGCTCAATTTTAAGAACTTGTACATTAATAATATAGGAATGGAAACTTGCATTCAATATGAAAAGAATGAAGTTAGAAAGCTTGCTCAATTGTAAGGAGATAAGGTTTAGAAACTTGCTCAATAATAACAAGGTAGAGTTAGAAAACTTGCCTTGATTATAAGCTACACAAATGTAAAATAATCTCCAATTACCCTACATACATCATTGAAATTACAAAAATAATTAGTTGTATGAATATTAGCTTTAGGGTTTAAACCATCATTTAGGTCATAACCCTAACCTAGCACCTAACCACGTAGGTTAATATACTTAAAGAATCAGAAATCTCATTACAAGCCAACATAACCTAACCGTTCATCTCTAACCTTTGAAAACATCACATTTGGTTTCATTTTATAACTTATTTAAATAATTATTTCAAATCTTTAAACTTTGCATTACAACACATTGAAATCTGTTATTATAGTTTCTATTATGCCTTAACATCATTAACATGCTTGCTTAGCTAACATAAGTCCATTATACATGACGTGCAAATAAGCAGACTTCACTGTCTCGCACTGTGGTATGGGCGCAATTTGCCATACTTAAGCTCGGGACCCAAGCACAGGTTGCTTGTCTTGCTTTTTTGCCTTAACCAAAATTGCTATTTGATGCATACGTATGAAGAGGCAGAGACAAAGCAGTGAATAAAGAGCCATTTTTAGCCCAACTAACACGAAATTCACCCACCAAACAGTGATAATAACAGGTAAAAATGATATAGAACTATCACAACCATGTTTGTGAACATATTCCACCAATTAAAACAATTTAACAACAGTTTATGTTAGGTTAATTTCTCAAATTTCATGATTTTCATATAAAACTCAAATTTTGATATTCATCCCCAAAAATCCACACTACGAATTCAATACATGGCCAATTCGCCTCTTTCAAATTACGTTATGCTCGTTTCTTAATAAACTAACATATACAAGTGTCAATTTATAGTTTAACATCCAAATTGGGCACTAAAATTGACAATTACCCAAGCCATATGCAAAAATACATATACTGACCTTATTTCTACTGTTAGAATGAAATTAGCATACAATTTCCTTGTTTAAACATAAACTCTAGCATTATATCACATATATCCACCATAATTTTGTTACACAACAACAATTTTGAAAGAATTAAAATTCATGGAACATAAACAAACTTGCCGTAAATTAATATATGTGTGTGTATATATATATATATATATATATATATATAATGCAAGGGTTAGATAGAATACCTTTAATATGCTTAATAATCCCTTGCTAAACACTGAAATTGCTTAGGTTTTCTCTCAACCTCTCAAGTTCTCTATAAACCTTCTTCTCTCTCAATTCCTACGCTCTCTCTCTTTTCTCTCAACTCTGCTCTTACAGCCTTAGGAGAAAAATAAGACGCAAAAAGAAAATAAATCGATATGGCTTAACTCCCCCACGATCTCTATCTGTTAAAAAAAAACAATGCGCTTTCATTCGTTAAGTTAGACCAAATGCCACAAGGCCTTGTTTGGCCATACACCAAAACCCCCAACTAGATTATTTTTATATTATTTATATTATATAGTTACTTTGTGTCACACCTTAATTTAGTTAATTTAAATAACATTAGTTTAGTTGATTTAAATTAACTTATAATAATAATAATAAAAATCTTATTATCATTATACTTATAATTAATAAATAATTATATATCTAATTTAATTAGAAATATCACTTTATTTAATTATTTATTTCTATTAAATTAAATAATTTATTTAATTTAATTATTTTTTTACATATTAAGCAATTGATTTAATTTAATTATTTCCTTAAATTAAATCCTTCAGATAAAATTATCATTACTCAACTTAATTAACATTAATCAATTTGGTTACTAAATTAATTCATCACAATTCATTAATTATTTATTTTCCTCAATAAATAGATTATTTAAAATATTTATTTAATTCAATAAATATTTAAATTAAATTACAAATTTCTCGATCGTTACATCCTTCCCTCCTTAAAAGGATTCTGTCCCCAGAATCACAACTCGAAAAAAAATTTATTCGTTACATTCTTCCCTCCTTAACAAGATTTTGTCCCCAAAATCACTATACAAAATCAAACAAACAACTGAGGATAATTCTTCATCATAACACTTTCAAGTTCCCACGTAGCTTCTTCAGCATTCTGGTTCCTTCAGATTATCTTAACAGAAGGTATCACCTTATTCCTCAGTACTTGCTCTTTTATGTCAACAATTTGAACAGGGACTTCTTCATAGGACAAATCTTTCTCAAATTATAACGGCTCATATTCTATAACATGTTTATAGTCAGGCTTATATGGCCTTAACACTGAGATATGAAAAATATTATGAATATGCTCCAACTCTGGAGGTAAAACTACCTCGTACGCCACTTCACCAACTCGTCGAAGAACTTCGAAAGATCCTATAAATCTAGGGCTCAATTTCCCCTTTTTGCCAAATCGAATTTTCCCCTTCTAGGGAGATACTTTCAAGAAAACATAACTACCGACATCAAATTATCTATTTTGTCGATGCTGATCGGCATATTTCTTCTGTCTATCCTGTGCAGCTATCAATCTTGCTCGAATCACTTTGATGATCTCGACAGTCTGTTGTACCAATTCTGGACCCAATAGCTGACGTTCACCTACCTCATCCCAGCTTAACAGAGTTCTGTATTTCCTGCCGTATAACGCTTTGTAAGGCGGCATGCCAATACTCGCGTGATAACTATTATTATAAACAAATTCCACCAATGGTAGGTGGTCATCCCAATTTCCCTTGAAATCCACGATACATGCTCTGAGCATATCCTCTAGTGTTTGGATGGTTCTATCACTTTGTCCGTCGGTCTGAGGATTGTACGCTGTGCTCATTCTCATCTGTGTTCCCAAACATTCTTGTAATCATTTCCAGAAACTAGATGTGAAACGTGGATCTCTTTCTGATACAATGGATACAGGTACATTGTGTATTAACATAATTTCCTTCACGTACAGTTTTGCTAACCGATCTAGGGTAAACTGAATCTTGATTGGCAAAAAGTGTGCCGACTTTGTCAGTCGATCGACAATCCCCCAAATGGCATCATAACCTTGTTGGGTCGTTGGAAGACCTACCACAAAATACATTATGATATGCTCCTATTTCCATTATGGTATCTCCAACGGCTGTAACAATCCGCTTGGCTTTTGATGTTCAGCTTTGACTTTCTGACACGTTAAACATTTTGCCATGCATTTAGCCACATCCCCCTTCATATTTGGCCACCAAAAATGATGTCTAAGATCATGGTACATCTTTGTACTTCCAGGGTGAATCGAATATCTTGAGTTGTGAGCCTCACTCAGAATTTCCTCCTTAACTTCTAGTACTTGCGGAACCCAAATTCTCCCTTCAATCGAAGTAACCCTTCCGAATCGATTTTGAATTTGTTTTCTTCATCTTCATATATCTTCTGTTTTATATTTTCGCAGCCTCCATCCTGAAGTTGTGCATTTTTCACCTTTTCCACCAACGTTGAACTGTTACCTATCTAGAATAACTTTTTATTGGATTCTGTCGAATATTTAATTTCCAACTCCATCTTAGCCATTTCCGACACTTGCTTCTCCTGAGCAGTTAACATCATTAACTTCTCTTGTCCTTTCCTACTTAAAGCATCAGCAACAACATTCGCCTTTCTAGGATGATAAAAAATCTTGCAGTCATAGTCTTTGATCAGCTCCAACCATCTTCTTTGTCTCATATTCAAATCTTTTTGTGTAAAGATATACTTCAGACTTTTATGGTCGGTATATATCTCACACCTCTCTCCATAAAGATAATGTCTCTAAATTTTTAGGGCAAACACCACCGCCGCCAACTCCAAGTCATGAGTCGGATACCCTTTCTCATAATCTTTCAACTGACGTGATGGATACGCAATAACTGCCGTTCTGCATAAGCTGTAACGACCCCAAAATTCATACAATATAATTCTCAACTTTGGTCGTTAATAACACATCTACCTTCTGATTTTACATCATTATTAGATGTTAAACTACATAAAATGCGGAATAATTTAAACTCTTATGTCTTTTTACTTTAATTCCCTGAATCAAAACCTTTATCATCTACATGTCTTTGAATCAATCTTATTTTATGATTCACTTTATCACTATTATTATATAAAATTTTACATTTCAATCTGATAACCTTTACATATCAGATAACTCTAACTTTAGCTTTATAACTCAACATAAAACTATACATCATAAAACATATAGTACATCTCATGAATCTTAATCATGGTATTAAGAAATAATAACTTTAGCTAAAATATTAATCTTCGTGTATTATTTCTGATCCACGTCATTCAAGTAGCACATAGTGTTACCTTCAATCCTTAACCTGCAAAAATGGTTATTTGCAAGGTTGAGCTCGATAGCCCAGCAAAATCTAACAATTTTCATGCATCACGTAGCACATAATAATATGCTCAACATATATCTCATAAACATTGGACTAACATAACATACATCTTACAGTTCATATAACAAGTATACAGATTAAGTTCCTTACCCAATCAGCATGCTTTACTCAATCAACGTAGTCATAAGTTGACTTTAACATTTCATACATTCAACATATATATAACACATCATGCTCTTTGCAATAAAGATTTAAAACAGTTAATCACCAAGTTCACATAGCAAATAGGAACTGGAAGACTTGCCTTGATCGTTGTTTACCAATAATAGTTTAACAGCTTATAGTTATCTTCACTTCACGTGCCCTACACAATTATATAATCATGCACATCAACTATTAGTCACATAGCAACGCATAGTAGTTGTAATGTAAACTTTACTCTACATCTCATAACCCTTCCTATTATATATTCACAATGTTCAATTTTATTGTGTTAACTTTTAACTTATATCTCACTGTATTTCATATTCGAAGTTCATTCATGTAACGACCCGAAAATTCGGATTTTCCAGAATTTAAGTTTAAAGAATTAGTTATTAATAAAATGAATTTTTATTAATAATATTATGTGATATGTGTTTATTAATCGTTCTAGAACCGAGGATAATTATAAGTTAGGAGGATTCTGGCTACGATCTATATTGAACGAGTAAGAATTTTCAAGACGAAAATAAAAAATTTCCGGGAACAAAATATTTCTGGGGAAAAAGACGAAATAGGCACTATTCACTCGACGAAACCTAAGGGTTAGGGTTTGAATAACCTAAGCCATTCTGAGAGTTCGGTATGTCGAAATGACATTCCGTCAAAAGATTTGACGATAATATATCGTGAAAAGTTAAGTAAGCCGATAAAAGTTTTTCTCGAAAAACGTGCAGAAATCGAATAAAATAAAAAGGACGAAAAGTACTGTTATGTACTTTTCACTCGTTTAGCTACGTTAGGGGAAAACGTGAAGGAAAATGCTTAACACCAAAAAGTGTTTTTCAGTTTTTCCGAAATCCGAAGAATACGTAAAAGTTAATCGGTAATGAAAAGACAAAATATTCAAAAATATTTGGATTCCGAGAATCGCAGTTTTTAAAACTGTCGGACGAAACCTGAAGGACGAAACTACGAAACTTAAGGGCTAAGCAAACTTAGTCCTTAAGCCTTGAATAGTAAGGATGTTAGGGAGGGCGAAATGACTATTTTACCCCTAGCCTTGAAAATCTATAAATAGGAAGCTTAAGCTCATTTGTTTGGGATTTTGAAAATCCTATCATTTGAGAGAGAAAGAGAGAGAGCTCGGATGGGGTAAGAGAAGGAGAAGAAGGAAGAAAAGCTTGCTCGTGAGCAAACTTTGTCCGACGGAGGAAGATTAAAGGAGAAAGGTAATCCGAAACCTAGTCTTGTATAAATTTTCTTTAAGTTTTTATGTTCAAAAACATAGCTTAATGAGAATAAGGAGTAAAGGATGTTAGAAATGATTTCATATGGTTGAAATCATAAGAAAAGAAGAAATAAGAAATTAGAAGTTTAGTAAATAAATTTTTTAAGGAAGTGTAAGATTCGTAAGGATTTTGAGCGATCCGAATGAATATTATGAATGAGTAGGTTAAATAAGTAAGGAATGATGTTCTATAACATCAAATTCTAAGAAAAAGTAAAATCATAATCCAAAATATTGATTAAAATGAAGAACGAATGAAGAACACGAAGAACACGCGAAGAACATGAAGAACGTTGTTGATGGACAAATTTAAAACCATCGTAGTATAATTTTTGTTGATGGACAAGTTTAAAACCATTGCGTATAAGTTATATGCTTATTGCTTGGTTAGGAACGGTAGAAACATTCATGAAGAGCGGATTAAAATGGAGCTATAACGAAGTTATGGCAAAAATTTCGTAAAAGACTAACGAGAATTAGAATGTTAATAAATGAACCCAAACGTGTAGGGTTTCATAATAATGTAAGAGAACGTATAAAACGTGAGTCATGGACTCAAGAACGAACTAATTCCGAGTTCGGATGACCGAATTATGGACGAACGAACGAAGAACATTAAAAACGTAAAATGAACAAAGAGCGAAGATTAAGCCAATTTATTGGCATATTAGCGGATTCAGAACGAAGTTCTATCCATGGGTCAGCAAAGTACATAAGATAAGGAAGAAAATGGCTTTGGAATGACCTCATTCCGAGTTATAATGAAGAAGTTATGAGATTGGAAAGTAAGCGTCTCAAAATGAAGTTAACACTTAGAAAAATTTTTGAGATGAAGGGCTTGACCACATGCGCTTGACCATGCCTTGTAAGGTGGCATTTGCAGCTGCTGAATCAAGAGCCAAGCACCTTAACTAACATTCCAGCAGCGGTGTGAGTCTTAGTGAAGAGAGTGGCGCCGCAGCTCCGGTGCAGGGCAATGCCCAGAAATGAGATTTTTACTGCTCAATTACTGGGGGATGTGCAAGAAAGAAATATGAACATGTAGTTCAACTAATGTAACACTTAATCAAGTGTTTTAAACCTTTAATAAAGGTTGAACAGAAAGATTAAACGAGATTAAAAGACAAAGAATGTAATTGCGGGTTACGGAACCGATATCCGGGGACCGTAGTCGCGATAAACGAATGTGAGGGATTGCTATGATTGTGATTCCTTAGATGTTGAGTGACGAGGGTAATGAATAATATTTTGATTTTATGTTATAGTAATGTGAGATGAATGTAAAGTGTATAGACGCTGTGAACGCAACGTTGTTGCGATGAACGATCGGTCTTAGCATACTACGAGTGGTATGGCTTTGACATTCAGAAAGAATAATGAACATGGGGTTCATGGGATGTATAACGATTGAAAGTGATTAAAACCTTGAGTAAAGGTTGAATGAGAGGTTAAGAGATGAGCAACGTGAACGTTGAATACATAAATGATCCTCGTAAATTATATTTGCGTTGGACGAACGTGCTAAGTATACCCTGGTTGTATGACATAGACGTTGATAAAGGTAGTAAGTAACATATGAATGGTATCGAGAAAGCCGCATCGAACGGTAATAAGATTAATGGAAGCCGAATGTGAGTCGGATAAGAATGAGTCCTGAGGTATGGCAATTACTTGCCAGAAAGCCAAAAGGAATAAGAAATTGACTTAACGAACATTATAGTTTAATAGTTCGGGTAAGTTAAGATGAATTTAGGTTCTAGTACAATCGTAACCTTTGATGGTTGACATATGGGAGCTGGGCTAAACAATTCCTTCAGAGAGCGAAGGTTTATACGAAACTGGCAACCGATCTAACTCACTGTGATGGCAGTGTAGATGAGACGGGAACTTGTTTGTTGGTTGTTTGTGGGAAACCACTCAGAGTACCATATGGACTACCAGCAGAGAAGCGATGTGTGCTGAGTCCTAGAGAAGTTATAAGAAGAAGATAAGAATGTAAATTATCAAAGATGAAGAATGTTTTTAGTAAGACATCTCCAGATGTCATGAAGCCAGAAACCCAGAATGAAAGTTAGTCGCAGAAAATTATATTGCAAGAACGCGAACCCTGAGAAGTAAAGTTAAGTAAACCAATGTGTAAGTCAAGTATATGACTAATTGGTGTATGTGTTATTTCCTTATGTGTTATAGGGTTTGGAAGGAGCAGTTTAGCGTAAGCTGTAGCTGTGCGTAAGGCAAGTTTCCTAACTTCATTCATATTTCAAATGAATGCTAGTTTCTTAAACTTCTTGGATGTTGAACTTGAGAAGGTTCGTTTATGTGCTAATGTACGATATTTGTATAAGGTGGTAGAACGTATGAGGCCTTGTGCCACAATGTGAACACTTCAGTGTTTTTATGAGATGAATTGTTCTGTGATTAACTGTTCAATAAGAGAATGCTTCGTTCATACATGATTCGTTATTGTTAAGTCTCGTGCTAATGATTCTAGCATGAATGTGATGTGTATGAAAAAGGTAGAAGAATGAAAGTATTTTAAAATGAAAGTGAATATTGTTTTAAAATGATAGGAATCGAGATTATTCCTATTATTCAAGCTGCTTCATAACCTTTGTTCGGTTATTGAAGTCTTAAAAGAATGTTTGAATTCTTGAAGATGTTTGTTCAACTGTGATGACTTGCTGGGCAATTGAATGCTCACACTTGCTTTAAATGAAAAACATTTTCAGCGAACGATGTTATAAGAACTTAAGGATCTCATAAAGATCAAGCTGACAGTATCCAGATGAAGTTCCATTTAGAATGTGGATGAGCGAGAAGATCAAATGAAGACTTGTAGTATAAAATAAGTTAAATGAACTTTAGATTAGTTTAATGAACTATTATGTATCCTTAGTGGCGGATGAAAGTCACTCTTGTAAGATGGAATGAATAATGTATTTATCATTATTTATAATGAAAAAGGTTATATGGTTTTTAGAACATGGGATTTGAGAGTGTATGTTGTTATATTTTAGTATATAATGATGTATGTTTGGAAGAAGATGGGATCGTGACGTACAGAATCCAGGTGTGAAGATAGACTGGATTTCGGGGCGTTACAGATTGGTATCAAAGTTGATAGGTTATAAATCTTAGGTAAGAGTATCTAAGACTATAATCGTAGAGAGAGGGATAAGAAGATCACCACGTGATCATAGTGAATCATAGTAACAGATGAGCTGTTAAACGATGAATGATTTATAGTTCTACTGACGTAATCTTTGGAAGAAGAACTTCGATTGAGTTGTGAAGGATAGTATATGAATTAAAGAAAATTCATTATTAAGTTAAGAGAGATTTAGGAGTTGTAAAATTTCAATTGAGGACTCATGTGATAGGCGAGTTGTATGAACCTTTGTATGGGCAGAGAGGTTTGTGCTTGGTAACAACAACTTTAGCTTATTACGATGATAATCATTGGAATTGGTCGTATTATCAAGATGTATATGAAGAGAAGGTGAATCTTTTCTCATGTATATACTTGATAGGTAGAAAACGATAAGGTAGGTGCGAGTTCTTGAAACTCATACTTATGGTACATTCGTGACTCATAATGATATGGTATGTTTTGAACTTCTCGTGAATGGACGCTTATGTTCTTGGATTACGAGATAGTTCTTAAACTCATATTATTGTGGAAAGTTCTGAACTCATAATGTGTGGTAAGTTGATGGACCGTATTTAGGTATAGGATGTTTAGACCGAAAACAAGTTGTTTTCAAAGAGAATTAGTATTGAAGGTGCTAGAGAAGATTAAGTATTATCGCAAGAAAGACAATGAAGGAAGATGGAGAATAGGATATTCCAAGTCATCTAGCTATGCTAGATTTCAAAGTTTATTGAACTCGTGCTGATATGTACATTTTGAAAAAGGAAAGAATTGGTTCAACTTCTGGAACCAATAGATTTTTAAAAGAGCTATTCTTGGTATGTCTATGCTAATTGCTTCGGCTAGACAGAAATTGATTTGAAATATCAAAATGAATTTTATATCATCAGTGAATTTGATGCAAGGATGGTTAAACGATGGAGTTATTAATGCAAATGAACCTGGTGTTGGATGTGATCTTAGGATCAACAACCCGCTATGGTATGATGTATAATGACGAAGTCACAAAATGACGAAGTCCTCAACGTACTGTGAAAATTACGGTATCATGACGTCATAAAACGTTTTGATGTATTGCGAAAAGAATTTAAAGAAGTAGTCGATGTCAATTGAGTTGACTAGACGAATGTTTCATGTTGATATCCAATTTATTGGTATGGTCTAAGCTACTTGATTCGGCTAGACAAATGGTATGTCATCGAGCTTTCTTTGAAGAAGTTGTGCCAAACCAAATTGTTTTGGTGCGGAATCTAATGATTAAGTCTGAGGTGAACATATCCCAAAATGGGGTATACGATGGGTAAGCGGTAGTTTGCTTTCTTTGTGATTGTAAACTGACCGTGGAAGAAAGGTTACGGCGTCATGCTGTTAAACCAAGTAAGAGTTCATGGTCGATTTGACCCCTTAGTAAAAGTATGAAACGTTTTAAAAGGAAATTTTATATTCCTCGTTATTCTTTCTACTTCATGATTCTTGATAGGTTATGGAGGTTAGGAATGATGAAAAGATAAGAACTTCTTTGAAGAAAAGTTGAGAAGATGGGTAGGCTAAAATTTCGAGGACGAAATTCTGTGAAGAAGGGGTGAATGTGATGACCCGGGTATGGGTGTGGTTTTAAGAAATTTCGAGGACGAAATTTTTATAAGAGGGGAAGCGTGTAACGACCCGAAAATTCGGATTTTCCAGAATTTAAGTTTAAAGAATTAGTTATTAATAAAATGAATTTTTATTAATAATATTATGTGATATGTGTTTATTAATCGTTCTAGAACCGAGGATGATTATAAGTTAGGAGGATTTTGGCTACGATCTATATTGAACGAGTAAGAATTTTCAAGACGAAAATAAAATTTTCCGGGAACAAAATATTTCCGGGGAAAAAGACAAAATAGGCACTATTCACCCGACGAAACCTAAGGGTTAGGGTTTGAATAACCTAAGCCGGTCTGAGAGTTCGGTATGTCGAAATGACATTCCGTCGAAAGATTTGACGATAATATATCGTGTAAAGATAAGTAAGCTGATAAAAGTTTTTCTCGAAAAACATGCAGAAATCGGATAAAATAAAAATGACAAAAAGTACTGTTATGTACTTTTCACTCGTTTAGCTACGTTAGGGAAAAACGTGAAGGAAAATACTTAACACCAAAAAGTGTTTTTTGGTTTTTCCGAAATCCGAAGAATACGTAAAAGTTAATCGGTAATAGAAAGACGAAATATCCAAAAATATTTGGATTCCGAGAATCGCAATTTTTAAAACTGTCGGATGAAACCTGAAGGACGAAACTACGAAACTTAAGGGCTAAGCAAACTTAGTCCTTAAGCCTTGAATAGTAAGGAGGTTAGGGAGGGCGAAATGACTATTTTACCCCTAGCCTTGAAAATCTATAAATAGGAAGCTTAAGCTCATTTGTTTGGGATTTTGAAAATCCTATCACTTGAGAGAGAGAGAGAGAGAGAGAGAGGATGGGGAAGAGAAGAGAAGAAGAAGAAAAAAGCTTGCTTGAAAAGCGAGCAAACTTTGTCTGACGGAGAAAGATTAAAGGAGAAAGGTAATCCGAAACCTAGTCTCGTATAAATTTTCTTTAAGTTTTTATGTTCAAAAACATAGTTTAATGAGAATAAGGAGTAAAGGATGTTAGAAATGATTTCATATGGTTGAAATCATAAGAAAAGAAGAAATAAGAAATTAGAAGTTTAGTAAATAAATTTTTTAAGGAAGTGTAAGATTCGTAAGGATTTTGAGCGATCCGAATGAATATTATGAATGAGTAGGTTAAATAAGTAAGGAATGATGTTCTATAACATCAAATTCTAAGAAAAAGTAAAATCATAATCCAAAATATTGATTAAAATGAAGAACGAACGAAGAACATGAAGAGCACGCGAAGAACACGAAGAACGTTGTTGATGGACAAATTTAAAACCATCGTAGTATAATTGTTGTTGATGGACAAGTTTAAAACCATTGCGTATAAGTTAGATGCTTATTGCTTGGTTAGGAAAGGTAGAAACGTTCATGAAGAACGGATTAAAATGGAGCTATAACAAAGTTATGGCGAAAGTTTTGTAAAAGACAAACGAGAATTAGAAAGTTAGTAAATGAACACGAACGTGTAGGGTTTCATAAGAATGTAAGAGAACGTATAAAACGTGAGTCATGAACTCAAGAACGAACGAATTCCGAGTTCGGATGATCGAATTACGGACGAACGAACGAAGAACATTAAAAACGTAAAACGAATGAAGAGCGAAGATTAAGCCAATTGATTGGCATATTAGCGGATTCAGAACGAAGTTCTATCCATGGGTAATCAAAGTACATAAGATAAGGAAGAAAATGGCTTTGGAACGACCTTGTTCCGAGTTATAATGAAGAAGTTATGAGATCGGTAAGTAAGCGTCTCAAAATGAAGTTAACACTTAGAAAAATTTTTGAGATGAAGGGCTTGCACTGCCATGCCACCATGCATTGTAAGGTGGTGATTGCGGCCCAATCGGAGAGCCAAGCTTCTTAACTTCATGGCTACAGCAATGTATGAGTCTTAGTGAAGAGTGGTAATAACGCTACTGTGCTGGTAATGAGATTTTTATTTGCTTTCAATTCTTTGGGGATGTCAAAAGAAAGAAATATGAACATGTAGTTTAACTAATGTAACACTTAATCAAGTGTTTTAAACCTTTAATGAAGGTTGAACGGAAAGATTAAATGAGATTAAAAGAAAAAGAATGTAATTGCGGGTTACGGAACCGATATCCGGGGACCGTAGTCACGATAAACGAATGTGAGGGATTGCTATGATTGTGATTCCTTAGACGTTGAGTGACGAGGATAATGAATAACATTTCGATGTTATGTTATAGTAATGTGAGATGAATGTAAAGCATATAGACGCTGTGAACGCAACATTATTGCGATGAACAATCGGTCTTAGCATACTACGAGTGGTATGGCTTCGACATTCAGAAAGAATAATGAACATGGGGTTCATGAGATGTATAACGATTGAAAGTGATTAAAACCTTGAGTAAAGGTTAAATGAGAGGTTAAGAAATGAGTAACGTGAACGTTGAATACGTAAACGATCCTCGTAAATTGTATTCGCGTTGGACGAACGTGCTAAGTATACCCTGGTTGTATGACATAGACGTTGAAAAAGGTAGTAAATAACATATGAATGGTATCGAGAAAGCTGTGTCGAACGGTAATAAGATTAATGGAAGCCGAATGTGAGTCGGATAAGAATGAGTCCTGAGGTATGGCAATTACTTGCCAGAAATCCAAAAGGAATAAAAAATTGACTTAACGACTATTATAGTTTAATAGTTCGGGTAAGTTAAGATGAATTTAGGTTTTAGTACAATCGTAACCTTTGATGGTTGACATATGGGAGCTGGGCTAAACAATTCCTTCAGAGAGCGAAGGTTTATACGAAACTGGCAACCGATCTAACTCACTGTGATGGCAGTGTAGATGAGATGGGAACTTGTTTGTGGGAAACCACTCAGAGTACCATATGGACTACCAGCAGAGAAGCGATGTGTGCTGAGTCCTAGAGAAGTTATAAGACGAAGATAAGAATGGAAATTATCAAAGATGAAGAACGTTTTGAGTAAGACATCTCCGTATGTCATGAAGCCGTAAACCGGTAATGAAAGTTAGTCGCGTAAAATTATATTGCAAGAACGCGAACCCTAAGAAGTAAAGTTAAGTAAACCAATGTGTAAGTCAAGTATATGACTAATTGGTGTATGTGTTATTTCCTTATGTGTTATAGGGTTTGAAGGAAGCGGTTCGGCGTAAGTCATAGTTGTCTTGTAAAGGCAAGTTTCCTAACTTCATTCATATTTCAAATGAATGCTAGTTTCTTAAACTTCTTAGATGTTGAACTTGAGAAGTTTCGTTTATGTGCTAATGTGCGATATTTGTACAAGGTGGTAGAACGTATGAGGCCTTGTGCCACAATGTGAACACTTCGATGTTTTTATTAGATGAATTGTTCTGTGATTAACTGTTCAATAAGAGAATGCTCTGTTCATACATGATCCGTTATTGTTAAGTCTGTGCTAATGATTCTAGCCAAATAGAATGTGTATGAAAAAGGTAGAAGAATGAAAGTATTTTAAAATGAAAGTGAATATTGTTTTAAAATGATAGGAATCGAGATTATTCCTTTTATTCAAGCTGCTTCATAACCTTTGTTCGGTTATTGAAGTCTTAAAAGAATGTTTGAATTCTTGAAGATGTTTGTTCAACTGTGATGACTTGCTGGGCAATTGAATGCTCACACTTGCTTTAAATGAAAAACATTTTTAGCGAACGATGTTAGAAGAACTTAAGGATCTCGTAAAGATCAAGCTGACAGTATCCAGATGAAGTTCCATTTAGAATGTGGATGAGCGAGAAGATCAAATGAAGACTTGTAATATAAAATAAGTTAAATGAACTATTATGTATCCTTAGTGGCGGATGAAAGTCACTCTTCTAAGATGGAATGAATAATGTATTTATCATTATTTATAATGAAAAAGGTTATATGGTTTTTAGAACCTGGGATTTAAGAGTGTATGTTGTTATATTTCAGTATATAATGATGTATGTTTGGAAGAAGATGGGATCGTGACGTACGGAATTCGGGTGTGAAGATAGACCGAATTTTGGGGCGTTACAATTCAAGTGTTTAAGTCTTACTAGGACTACTTATTGGTTTTATATTAACACTATTCAATATCTTATTATATTCATTTCATTTGATTTAAAACACTTTTTACGTTCATTATCACTTATCACGGTGTTTCGACGTTTATTCGTCACACGCCCAATTTGTTTCTCTTGTGTGTGCTTAGTATGCGTATTCAACTTATCTAATGTAACGCCCGAGAAAATCGAATTTTTATGACAATTAAATTTTTATTTGATTATGTGAATTAAATGAATTTAATTGATTTATTTTGTGAGTAAGCCATGTGAAGGTCATTCTATGACCTAGAATGTGTTTATGTGGTTAGTAATCTGGCTACGTGCTAGAATTAATTGTTTAGAATTTCCAGGACGAAAATAAATGTTTTTCGAGAAATTCCCGTAAAAACACTATTCTTCCGTTTCTGCTCGGGAAATTATTTTGAAATTTTGAGAAACGCGTAATGATAGGATATCGAGATAAGATGAAATATCTAATAATATTTCATTTATGGCAAACGAAGTTTTCGCCTGCGAACTTAAAACCTAAGGGTTGAGTAGAATGATTTTCGAGAAGGAAACGAAATGCGTAGAATGAATTGCGTTATGGTTAAAGCTGGTGTTATACAATTATGATACTATTTAGTATCTATGTATAATACGATGAGTTAATACGGGGTACAATACGATTATCGTACTAGTATTATACGGAGAGAATACGTGAATTGTACGTATAGAATACGATTTGTATTATGGAATTAAGTTAAGACTTAATGTTAATTCATTTGGGTTGGATTATGTTTAGTCCAATCAATTGAATGAGCAAGCCTAAGGGATTATTGTGTTAAGCCCAAAGCAAGAAAACCGAACCATGGATCGAACCAATGGGTCATTGAATGGGTAAAACCCATGGGGATGACCAATGGGCAAGGTGGGCCGGCCACTTGGTGTGCAAGGCAAGATAATCACTTGGTCACCAAGTATTTTACTTGGTGACAAAGTGTTGAATAATAAGGAGGTGGGACATTTGACCAAAAAGCCCTTCCTCTTGTTTTCCTATAAATAGGAAGCCTATGTTGGCCATTTGATGTTTTTCCAAGACTCAACCAACATATTTGAGATAGAAAAAGTGCTAGACTTAAACCATTCTTCTACCTTGAAGCTTTTTCCTTAGAAGTTTATCAAGATTGTTAAGGTAATACTCCTTAATTCTAATTCCATCTCTTTTGGTTTTCTTTTATCATGAAGAATCATAAATGGGTGGTGTATGTCTAGTATGGTGGAATAAGGATGACTTACCATAGATTCAATCTCTATAAGTCATGAGATCATAAAAATTATAAGGGTTGTTATAGCTTAAAATCATGAAATTATTGATTGTTGAGATTGATTGTTGATAAACAATTGAACTCCATCAATACGTTAATATGTGCATCTTGCTTGGTTAGGATGTAGATATGAAATCCATGGAGTATTTCATGTGATTTGGCTTAGAGAACATTAGTAACGAAATTATGGCGAATTTCACGGAAATAGATGTTAAACGTCGAAAACGTAGAAATTCCGGATTGGTGGTCGAAAGTTGCCGTGAGACTTGAAAATGTTATTTTTCAATGTCATCACATGAGATAAGGTATTTAAGAGTTGTGGACTCACGAATCGTCGGATTCTGACTTAAAACGAAGAAAATGAGCATTGAACGCTCATTAACGTTTATGAACGCTTAGAAAATGAACTCAATAGTGAATTTAGAGTTAACAGATTCGAAAGTGTCGAATTCTCATATGAACACGTAGAGTATGTCATTTATGACGTGTAGGCTTTTGAACGGACCAAATTGGACTTATAACGAAGAAGTTATGAATCTGGGAAACTCACCAAAAATTTTATCTGTGAAAATTATATAGATGCGAGGTCATGCCGTGGCACCAGACAATGTGTTAAATCTTGCCGCTTCTTCTTACGCCAAGACACGGTGTAATGGGTTAATGGAAAGTGGTGGCATGCATTTACCATCGATAGAAAAAGTCTCGCATGCAACATAGAGACCAAGCATGGTATCTTTAATCGGCGCCGCATGATCGCCAGCCTTGAATCTTGAAAAAGTTCACGCCGGTGGCGCGCGCAAAGCGAGGTATTTGTTGAATGACTTAGGTTTGAACTGCAATTGTTTAGAGACTTAGAAGAGTAAAGTTTATGCACTTCATAAGTGTATTACAACTATTCCTATACTACCTATACTAATGTATATGGTATTGAACTTAGGAATTAAATGCATGTTAATAATGTATGAACAAAGATCGCAACATGTTATTAATGAAACCCAGTCGGGAAATAACGTTGGTATTTTGCCAAGGATGATAGAGTCTAGTTAATAAAGGAAGTTGATTAATAAGTCGGGACGAAGGGTAATAAGTTGAGTTGACTTTATTAATGATATTAAGTTAACAAAGACATAGAAGAGAAAGAAGTTGGTAGGAACAATGTGAATAATTGTTTGATAGCTAATTACGGTGTGCTATGTGAATATGTCATGTAGATTCTGTAAAGGCTATGATCAGTCGATTAAGTTATTTGAAGACGCTGAAAGACAAGTTTTCTTAACGCTTGTCTAACCTTCAAGTTAGTCAAGTTTTATGTGATTCATTGTACTGAATTGCATGACTGGTTTTAAAGAAAGGGTCGATGCCAGATTTAACTCGGCTAGACTACTCGTAAGATATAGATGGATTGATATTCATATCCTTCTATATAGAAATGTTAACGCTATCCTATGCCAACTAATTGGTACGGATGTGATGGTAAGGTTTGTCTATGAATAAACAAAAGTATTTTTTTATCGATTATTCGATGGGCACGCGAGTTTGCCAAATGTTAAACGTAAATACGTTTAACGAATGAGTGTTAATCAACATAGAGTACTATAGCTGATCACCTAGAAGTGCTCGTAAGTAATGCAGATGTACAGCCTTAGTGCTGTGATATCCTTTTCAAGTATGAAAACAGAAAGCTACTGTTCATGGTCTATTGACCGGTTCAGAATTCCTAATCTACTCTATACTTTGGGAATTGATGATACGAAATGTTAAAGTATTATTGTTTCATAATACTTCATAACTATTTGCTCAGTAATGTATGAATTGTTATATAATTCACGAATGTGGTATTACTGTTATCCTTTGTTAAAACTTGCTGAGCTTGTTATGCTCACTTCTTGCGTGAATTATATAATCGCAGTTAAGGATGAACGTTCTAAGAATGCTAAGAGAGATAAGGGCAAAGCTAAGATGGATGCTTAACCATCGTGTAATAGATTAGTATGTTTGTATGTATTATACATTATAAAAACGAACGATGTAATCGGTTTATGAACTTGGGAAGGATTATACTTTGATTCTAATAAGAAGATAGTAATTACATTCAATTTGTTATATTTCAATGGAATGATTGTATAGTTATGAGTACCGTGTAGCACCATATGTCGGGTTGGAGGATACCCTAATTTGGGGGCGTCACATGTTGGTATCAGAGCATTAGGTTATAAAACTTAAGGGGGGAAGAACCTTAGGCTAATAACCTCGTAAGGAAGGTAAAGTCCGAAGAAAGAAATTCTAGTTGAATGAATTAATAAGGTATTGAGAAAACTCAGTACCAAAAGAATTTAAAAGATGGAAATTAATCTTAAATAAATTAAATGTGATTTGTGCTTATACTATTATGTATTATGTACTAATCAATGTGTTATGTGTTATTTAGATGTTGATCGATAGCATGATTTATAGAGACATTCACGTTGTGAGTGAAGAGTCAGTGAACCAAGTGGAGGTAGTACCTATGCCAGTGGCGGAGGTACCGTTAGTGGTTCTAGAAGACTCGGATATTGAGGAGTACATCTCTGAGGAGCAATACTCCGAGGAGACGATGGGAATATCATCATATCTAAATATGATGATAGACGTGGAGGAGGAGATGGAGGTAACATCGATTAATATTGTGGTACCTACTCAGGAGCCAACACCTCTGGATGCAATGAGATCATTGTATCTGGCTGTTTTGGATAGGAATGTGCATCTGCGCACGGTGGTGCAGATACAGAATGAGGAGATAACTGCCCTTTATGAGGCGAAGGAATCTGCAGAGGCAGATTTTGAGTCAGAGCACGATGAGAAAGTGCTTATGACGGATAAGGCACGGGACTATAAGGAAGAGGCCTTAGAGCTTCGAAAGAAATTGGTTGAAAAAGACCAGAAGATAGCTAGGATGTCATACATCCATGAGTACGCTCATGAGGATTTCAAGCTGAAAATTGCTTGTTATTTCATTGAGTCCGGGCAGACTTGACATACCATAAGTTAAGATATTGTGTCGATACTGGCAAATCAGAAATATGAGAATGTCGTTCGACAGTGTTAGTAGATCGTTAGATCTTTTTGTATATAAGTAGTGACGTAAAGCCCTCTTTTGTATAATTAAAGGGTAGTCTTTTTGTAAATCCCAATTTTTGTAGAAGGCAATAGCGGGATAGTATGTAATAGCTTTTTGGCTGAGGGAACATGATGTAAATAGTTTGACTATGAAAGCATATTAATATAATGAAGTTTTTATTTAATGTGCTTGTTGTGGTATGAGTTGTTATTTGAGAATGATAACTAAGTAGTTAAATAAATAATAACGAAACTTTATTTATTTAATCAGAATTATCTGCCAAGAAGGAGACAACGTAACCAAGAGGCCGTCTCATAATGAAAATCAGGGGGGGTCCTAATAACCCTATGCAAGAGTTCGTTAATTTATTAATGATTGCATTTAACCAAGTTGGGAGAGGGATTCCTGTAGCACCTAGGGTAGCAAGAACAACTACCTTTAAGGAGTTTAAAAGTGTGGGTCCTCTGGAGTTTCGAGGAACGACGGATCCTTTAGAATCCCAGGCATGGGTGAAAGAGATTGAGAAGGCGTTTGTGATTACAAACGTAAGTGAGGCGCAAAAGACTTCTTTTGCGACTTACATGATGAAGGGGGAAGCCAACTACTGGTGGGAGGCTCACCAGGGTGGGGCTAGGACTGAAGCTGTTACGTGGGAACAATTTAAGAAGGTCTTCTTCGAGAACTACTTCCCTGCTTGCATGCAAGGTAGGATGGAGATTAAGTTCTTAGAACTTAAGTAGGGGATATGATTCCCTCAAAGATGTTTGCCAAATTCAATGAATTGGCGAGGTTTGCTCCACATCAGGTGGGATACTGGAAGAGAGAAAGCCTTGAGTTTGAAAGGGGCTTAAAACCTTGGCTCTATAGTAGAATATCGATTTTCCAGAGTGCTTCCTACGGGACCATTCTAGAAAACGCGATAATAGCTGAAGGTGGTGGTGAGGCATTGTCTCTGTATCACAAGGAGCGGAAGAACAAGAGTAAGTTGGAAGGAGGTAGTAAGGCTGAAGTTGTCAGCGAAAGCGGCAACTTGCCTAAAAGGAAGAGCTTCAACCCTGGGAATACTAGGGTAAAGCAGGGAGATCCTAAGAGGAGGATGGAAGCATGTAAGACATGCAGAAAGACTCACATGGGAGTCTGTTTAAAGGGGAAATCAGTCCGCTACAACTGTGGACAGGAGGGGCATTTGTCACCCAACTGTCCTAACCCTAAGAAGAACCAAGGATGCTTTGTCTGTGGGTCGTTGGACCACATGGCAAGAAATTGCCCGAAGAAGGGTTTAGAGGGAAATAAGGGTTCTGGTAGTGGTAAATTAGCCATTACTGGACCAACACCATCGGTGGGTTGACCCTCGCCCGTACGTTTAATATGACTGTCCAAGATGTGGTTGCATCAACGGATGTGGTAGCAGGTATCATTCCGGTCAATGAGATAAATGCTTATGTGCTATTTGACTCGGGTGCTACTTGTTCTTTTATAGCATGTGAATTTGTTAAGCAATTAGGTTTAATCCCTGAAAAGTTACCAATACCTTTAGACGTTAAGGTGGAAAACGAAGAAATAATCCCCATTGAACATATTCATAAGGATTGTTGTGTTAATATTAGAGGAATAAGTTATCAGTAGATTTGGTACCGATACGGTTAAAAGAATTCGATGTAATTCTTGGTATGGATTGGTTGGTTAATCATAAGGCGATAATAGATTGTCATAGGAAAATTGTAAACCTTCGGCTTTCTAAGAAAACCAAGGTAGTGTTCTTCGGTAATAAATCACCGAGACGCTCTTGTTGTTTATCGATGACACAAGCTAGGAAGATTTTGAAGAAAGGTTGTGTAGGTTATCTGTGCCATGTTGTGGATACCCAAATAGTGGGAACATCCTTGGACCAAATACCTGTAGTGCAAGAGTTCGCGGATGTATTTCCCGAAGAGTTACCGGGTACTCCACCGGACAGGGAGGTTGAGTTTGTAATTGATCTGTTACCGGGTATGACACCAGTTTCAAGGGCACCATATCGGATGACGCCAGTTGAGATGAAGGAGTTAATGGTTCAATTACAAGAACTATTAGACAGAAAGTACATTCAACCGAGTGTGTCTCCTTGGGGAGCACCGGTATTGTTTGTAAAGAAAAAGGATGGGTCGTTAAGACTTTGTATCGACTATCGTGAGTTGAACAAGTTAACGATTAAGAATAAATACCCGTTGCCCAGGATCGATGATCTATTCAATTTGTTGAAAAAAGCAAAGTATTTTTCTAAGATAGATTTGCGCACGGGGTATCATCAGTTAAAGGTGAGAAAGGAGGATGCACCTAAGACGGCGTTCAAAACTCATTATGGTCCTTACGAGTTTCTGGTGATGTCGTTTGGGTTGACTAATGCGCCAGCCGCACTTATGGATATGATGAACAGAATGTTCAAACAGTATTTGGACAAGTTCGTCGTAGTGTTTGTAAAAACCCAAAATCCTAATAAGACTCGTATGTATAAAATCCCATTATATAAATAAAATTTCTCCGTTCTGAATGTGTTATGTGTTAATATATACTTGGTTTTACAAATTTGGCAAAATAATTTTTTGTCCAAAAACGTCGTGCTTGACACCTCGTGCTTAAATTTTTTTTCTATATTCAGACTTTTCGGTAAAATTATTTTGACAAGTTGCTTTGTCGTGCTTTCATTGACAAAACGCTTTGTCGTGCTTGTTAGGATTAGTGAGAAATTAGGTTAAAAACCCTAGATAAACAAACCCTAACCTTAATTAGCAAAACCCTAACCCTAATTTGTAAATTAAACCCTAATTAGCTAATTAAACCCTAATTAGATTATCTTAACACCTAATCATGGTTAGTAAACTTCAATTAGGTACTAATTAACATTACTTAACATTCCTAATCATTAGAAACAAAACCCTAATCAAGATTAGTGAAGATTAAAGCCAAATTAAGCTACTAAACAAACCTAACTAGCTCACAAGGAGGTTAGGAGTCACCATTGCAAGTTCCAAGGTAGCACATGACATGCTTGTAACTCCCAAGCATCACCATAGTCATCAGATCTGATCTTTGTAGAGGCAAGTTGCTCAAAAATGAACAAAAAGCCAAGTTGAAGAATTCTATAAATAGGAACCTTAGGGCTAAGCAAACTCACGAAATTTCTAAGCTTAGATACACTTATAAACCTACCAAATCAAGCCTGGGTGATAGCAGCAACAACATCAGAAGCTAGAATCAAAAATTGTTCAAGAAAAGGTATAAACCCTAGTTCATAATTAGCTCTTTGATCCTATGTTAGATTTGTTGTTTAGATGTTTAGAATTATGTATTAGTATGTTAGAAAGTATGTTAGATTGGTAGAACATGTTTTCATAACATCTAGATTCCTTAATTAAGTGTTTTAAGAAATTTGGAAATTTTGAAAAACTAAGTCTGGCAGTTGAATGTCAGAGCCTATAGATTCATATGTGTTTATGTTTGGTCCGTTAATTGTTTGGTATTTGTAGCCTGTTAGTAGGTCTTTAATCTGGAAAAGAAAACAGGTTCATTTGAACCATAAATTTCAAGTTATAGGCAGTCAAAGTGGGTTGACCGTTCACGGATTGTAGTTTTCTGGGTTACCTAGAAAGCTCAAAAACATTTGAACCGGCTACTTTGACCAATCTGTTTAATCATCTTCTGTTTGTTATTTTTGTAAGATTTTGTTATAGATCAATACTCTGTTATATGTACTACATATCTATGATCTTTAATTGAACAAACAACGTATAGGTTTACTGGAATTAATGGTCAAAAGTCGTTGACCGAGCTTGACCAAGTTTTCTGTGTTTTCCAGAAAACTGAAGAACACGAAGAACAGTGTTTGGATGTACTTTGACCAGCATAAATAGAGACCTTAGATTTATGCTTTGTTCATGTTAATGTTATATAAATGTACCCAGACATATATACTACATGTTACAACAAACATTACACACATCAAATATACAGAATCTAAGATATTTAAGCCACAAAATCGTTGACCGGCCATGACTTTTGTTCTGGGTTACCCAGAAACTCAAGAACAACTCTGACAGTGACTTTGAGCCTCTATAACTTCTTGTTATATGTAGGTTAAAGCCTAAAATTTGTTTCATGTTATACTACTGTATGAGTACTACAACATCAACTCTTGAACAAACTAAAACTCATTAACAGTAGCCTTAAAATTAATGGTCAAACCAAATACCTACCAACCGCCATTAACTCAAACATTTGCCTAAAAACTCAAGAACACCTACAAAGGACACTTTTCATCACATCAAGGGCTTTAGCGACAGAATGTAAATTATTGTTCTAAAAATAAATTATAAAAATTAGAAATAATTAATAAATAAATATAAAAATAGTTTTAAAAATTATATTAAATTATTATAAATAAATTACGATATTTTTACATAAATTTAATAATTATTTTATATTATTTTGATATTATTAATAATAAACTTATTAATAAAGAAATTAGAATAATTATTTATAAATACTAAATAATTATGGAAAAATATTATTAATAATATAAAATTATAATAAATGAATATAAATTATTTAAAAATAATAATCAATGTTTTTATAAAATTTTAAGTAAATATTAATTACTTATAAATAGAAATAAATGATTTAAAAATCAAAATAAATGTTTTAAATACTTTAAAATTTCTAAAAAAAAGTATTATAAAGGATAATTAAATTTTATAAATAAATTTTAGACCATTTATCAAAGGTATTAAACACAAAACCCTATTAATCTAACCCGATATTATATAAATGTTATAATTGAGTATTGTTATCAATACTAACGTGTTAGATTTATATATATATGAACTTCGTAGGTATTTATTAACGATTGAATAGCAGAACTTGACTGATCTACGCTCAGGCAAGTTCTCTATCCTTAAATCTTTTATAAAGGAAATTTCTTAAACCCTGTTTATTCATTGAACAAGATTTTTATCTTGATATGCTGTTGATATAATATACTACACCTACAATTGAATTGCCTTCTTATTGTAAAGTTATTGTTATAGCTCCAGCATAACTAAGAAATGAATTGTTTATTCATATGATAATGTTTATTGAGCATAAATTGTTGAGTCAAACCAAATTGTTTTGGTAAGACATCTTATACTGAAGTTGGGTATCTCGTAAGGGATTGAAAGTTAGTCAATTCATATATTGACATTTAATGTATTTTGAGCACTGGTAGGAAGATATGCATACTCCTAAGATGTTGGATAGGTTAATCCCCTATCTCATATCTGAACAAAATTTCTAAGTCTGTGTGACTGACAGAAATAAAGAAAATTCCAGAAATGGTTGAAATTAGAAATCCAAAAATGGTATAACTATTAGTCGAAATTTGAACTATTATATTTCTTCAAGTCCTATATTGTTATAAATACAAAACTTGCTGAGCATGTCGTAGCTCACCCTTGCAAATTGTTCTCTTTGCAGTTTTAGATGGTAATCCTGGAACTTCTGGAGTAGATAAAGGGAAGCGTCCCTACATTGATTAGATTATATTCTTGTCTGTTTGAATACCTTGTAATAAGAACTCATTATGAGAATCATGTAATCGAATCTTAATATTATGATATATACATAGATGTAAAATTAGACTTCTTCAAATATAGTTGAGATCCTTGGGAACTATTTATCTGAGTGAGGGTATTAATAGCATGGACTGTTCATGTTGTTATTGATACTCTGGATTTCGGATAGATAGTTACTATCGATACGATAGTATCAATTCGTTTGGCTTAGACTATACATCTGGGTGAGGGTATTAATAATATGGACTGTTCATGTTATTGCTGATACTCTGAATTTTGGATAGCTAGACTCTAGTCACAGATACAGTTCATATATCCAAGTGAGGGTATCCAAACACAGTAAAAGTTCTCTTAAGAATTGATAAATCAAGTATGGGAGACCGTGAATTTTGGATCTATGGGAATTATATCTGCTAGTCCCTCTATTTAATGTAATCTTATAATCAGATACCATGGGTGTATAGATTTAAAAGCATTATGTTGATTTTCTGTAAACACCATATCAGATACCATGAGAGTATAGATATGGGGGCGTTACAATGTTTATTGATGATATTCTAGTCTATTCAAAGACGCCAGAAGATCATAATGAACATTTAAGGATAGTGTTGGAAACACTAAGGACGGAAAGGTTGTATGCGAAATTCACAAAGTGTGAATTTTGGCTTGAACGAGTGCAGTTTCTAGGACATGTTATTGATAAAGATGACATTTCTATGGATCCAGTAAAAGTAGAAGCAGTTAATGAGTGGGAGAAACCAAAAACGCCAACCGGGGTTTGGAGTTTTCTAGGGTTAGCGGGATACTATAAAAGGTTCATTCCGAACTTTTCTAAAATAGCTACTCCGTTGACAAATCTGACAAGAAAGTCGGTGAAGTATGTGTGGACTGAAAAATATGAGAACAGTTTTCAGGAGTTGAAGAAGAGGTTAAGTGAGGCACCTGTATTGTCCTTACCAGATGATACAGGGAACTTTGTAGTATATAGTGATGCTTCGCATAAAGGACTGGGTTGCGTGCTTATGCAGCATGACAAGATCATTGCATATGCGTCACGTCAATTAAAGGATTATGAGAAGGTCTATCCTACTCATGATCTGGAATTGGGAGCTGTAATTTTTGCCTTGAAGATATGGAGGCATTATCTATATGGTGAGAAGTGTAAGATATACACGGACCACAAAAGTCTGAAATATATCTTCACACAGAAGGAGTTGAACATGAGACAGAGAAGGTGGTTAGAGTTAATAAAAGATTACGACTGTGATATTTTATATTATCCGGGAAAGGAAAATGTAGTAATCGATGCGCTAAGTAGGAAGGGTAGAGAGAAACTGTCAATGTTAACTACTCAGAATGAGTTGATAACAGTGATGGCAAGCATGGAGTTAGAAGTTAAGTCACCGGAGGAAGCGGTGGAAATGCTATTTTCCATGGAAACCCAACCGACCATAGTGGAACGGGTTAGGGGAGTACAATTGAGCAACGAGGAATGCAAGCAGATGAAGAAGAGGATAAAAGATGAAGAGAAGACTAAGTATAACCTCGATAAGGAGGAATTACTTCGTTTTAAAAGGAAGAATTTGGTTTCCAAAGGATTCCGAATTAAAGGAGGAATGTTGGGTAAAATCTAATTACGCACAGCACGCAAGTATACGTGGTCAAGAAGTAATAAAGTGATAAGTTGAGTATCGTTCCCACAGAGAATTAGTTAATAAAAATCACCAAGTACTAACCCGTAACCAACTCAATCTTATTTAAATGAATGAATTTCAAATTATATAAATTAAACTACTATTGAATTCCACTAATTAAATTAAGACTATGGAGATTTAAGATCACAACTTCACTTATTACTTCATTTAAGTTAACACACTTCTCATCAATTATTCTCTATCCCAAATTATTAATCAAGAACACTAAAGTAGTATTAACCACCTCTCGATGCACTAATACCGTATTAACGTCAATCCACAATTAAGATAGAAATCCGTTAAACACCTTAATCAACTAACCCACTATATCTCTATGTGAATTACAATTGAAGAAGGTTTAAGAACAAGTTCTCTCCCGATTACATGCAATTAATAAGCATATCTCTACCTTAACACTCATCAAGTTTAAGCTACTAACATAATTCTGAACACATGCTATCATGATTAGATCTAAATCAATACTTCATCTCTCGAGTTCATATAGATTATCACGGTAATTGATGGCCAATCAATTAAATAATTAAGTCCAAATCACAATAGAAAATCCTCACGATAGAACATAACAATTGATAACGAAGCATATTAAAATAAACTACACAATAAGAAGATCCATTGTAATCTCAAACAAAGAATTAGCTCATTGAATTAAAACTAAGAATCCACAATTGAATAAACAATAAAAGACAAAGATAGAAGAAGATGAGAAGATATAATCTATTGTCTGTAGATTTGATTCTCTCTCCTTGCTCCTACTTTGAATCTTCAATGGTCTCCAAGTTGCTTCAATCTCCAAAACTCATAATAACTAGGGTTTTGATCTAATTTACTCTAATCTAATCTTATGGAATTCTTCCAATTTTTTTTTCCAATCCTTCTAAATCTCCTCCTTTTATATGTCTCTTTATATGTCTTTAAGTCCTCTTGGGAGTCCTTGAATCAAACAACTCGAACCAATCCTTTTCGGACTCAAATTCGGACAAAATCTACTCTTTCTGCGCATAGGCAAGCCTTGGCTTGCTATTTGCCTTGTAAATAGCAAGCCCCGGCTTGCTAGTGGCCTGCTATTCCGCCCAGACCCCCAGCCCCAGCTGGATCCTAAGGCACAAAAGAGCAAGCTCCGGCTTGCCCCCAATCTGCCAATTATTTTTCTGCTGCAGCGTCTTCTGGTAAAACGGCCATAACTTTTGATTCGGGAGGAATTACGGGGCCTGACACCTATCAAATCGAAGATATCGAGGAGATCTACAACTTTCATTCTTTGAGTTTTGAGAAATAACGAACAGATGAAGGTAGAAATTGGATTGGAAGTGACTGATATGCAAATGGCCACCCAAAATAATGAAGTTCAACGATGTCCGTTGGTAGAAATGTCATAACTCTTTCATCCGAACTCCGATTGGAATGATTCAAGATATTCCGGAAAGCTAAGAAGACGCTCTACAATATAGTCCAAGTTTTAAGCCAAGAACATAAAATGAACATGAAAGCACAAACGATATCCGGATTGCTTTTCTTTGCATTTTCCTACCGATTCTTTGCCAATAGTCGCTCACACCGCTTCCAAACGTATAACCTACAACATGAACATAAAATTCATGAAAAGTAACTAATAAACACGAGTTTAAGCAAATAATTCAAGTAATAGATACTGGAGAAGTAGGTATAAAACCTACTTATTAAGGAAATAATGATGGAGGCTCATAGTTCGAGGTACTCGATACATCCCGGTAGTATGAAGATATATCAAGACCTTTGTTAGAACTTTTGGTGGCAGATCATGAAAAGGGAGATAGTAGAATACGTTAGTAGGTGCTTAACTTGTCAAAAAGTTAAGGCTGAACACCAACGACCTAGCAGGTTGTTGCAACTGTTAGAAATTCTAGAGTGGAAATCGGAGCAGATCACAATGGACTTTATGGTGGGACTTACAACAACAAGAAAAGGATACGATGCTATTTGGGTGATAGTGGATCGATTGAAGAAATCGGCTCATTTTCTACCAATAGGAGTTAGGTATAACCTAGACCAATTAGCTAAGCTGTATGTCAAGGAAATTATTTCCAGACATGGAGTACCTGTTTCGATTATGTCAGATCGTGATCCACGATTCACATCGAACTTCTGAAGGAGTTTGCAAGAATAAATGGGAACGCATTTAAGATTGAGTACGGCGTATCATCCTCAGACGGATGGTCAGAGTGAACGGACAATTCAAACACTAGAAGATATGTTAAGATCTTGCGTTATGGATTTCAAAGGGAGTTGGGACGAATATCTACCGTTGGTGGAATTTTCGTATAACAATAGTTTTCACGCTAGTATAGGCATGCCGCCTTACGAAGTGTTGTATGGAAGAAAGTGCCGAACTCCATTGTGTTGGGATGAGGTGGGTGAACGTCGGATGTTGGGACCTGAGATGGTATAGCAAACGGCAGACATGGTGAAGATAATACGTGCTCGATTAGTTGTGGCCCAAGATAGGCAGAAGAAGTATGCAGATCCTCACAGAGAAAAGAGAGAATTCGATGTAGGATCTTTTATTTTTCTGAAAGTATCGCCTTGGAAGGGGAAGATACGTTTTAGAATGAAAGGAAAGTTAAGTCCAAGGTTTGTAGGAGCTTTTGAGATTTTAAAAAGGATAGAAGAGGTGGCTTATGAATTAGCCTTACCTCCAGAAATGGAACACATTCATAATGTGTTTCATGTGTCTGTGTTGCGTCCTTATAAACCGGACTATAAACACGTAATAGAGTATAAATCTATCCAGATAGAGAAAGATTTATCTTATGAGGAACTTCCAATTCAAATTATTGATAGGAAGGAACAAGTATTAAGAAATAAGGTAATACCTTCATAAAGTAAGTTATGGAGAAACCACAATCTTTGAGAAGCAACGTGGAACTCGAAAGTAAAATGAAGGAAGATTTTCCTCATTTGTTCATGTAATTATAAGCTAGATTCTTGGGATGAAATCCTTATAAGGGAGAGAATGTAAAGCTTAGAAAATCGGATTTTTATGACAATTAAATTTTTATTTGATTATGTGAATTAAATGAATTTAATTGATTTATTTTGTGAGTAAGCTATGTGAAGGTCGTTCTATAACCTAGAATGTGTTTATGTGGTTAGTAATCTGGCTACGTGCTAGAATTAATTGTTTAGAATTTCCAAGATGAAAATAAATATTTTCTCGAGAAATTCCCGTAAAAACACTATTCATTAGTTTATGCTCGAGAAATTATTTTGAAATTCCGAGAAACGCGTAATGATAGGATATCGAGATAAGATGAAATATCTAATAATATTTCATTTATGGCAAATGAAGTTTTCACCTGTGGACTTAAAACCTAAGGGTTGAGTAGAATGATTTTTGAGAAGGAAGCGAAATGCGTAGAAGGAATTGCGTTATGGTTAAAGCGGGTGTTATACAATTATGATACTATTTAGTATCTATGTATAATACGATGAGTTAATACGGGGTACAATACGATTATCGTACTAGTATTATACAGAGAGAATACGTGAATTGTACATATAAAATACAATTTGTATTATGGAATTAAGTTAAGACTTAATGTTAATTCATTTGGGTTGGATTATGTTTAGTCCAATCAATTGAATGAGCAAGCCCAAGGGATTATTGTGTTAAGCCCAATGCAAGAAAACCAAACCGTGGATCGAACCGGTGGGTCACCGAATGGGTAAAACCCATGGGGCAACCCATGGGGATGACCCATGGGCAAGGTGGGCCAGCCACTTGGTGTGCAAGGCAAGATAATCACTTGGTCACCAAGTATTTTACTTGGTGACAAAGTGTTGAATAGTAAGGAGGTGGGACATTTGACCAAAAAGCCCTTCCTCTTGTTTTCCTATAAATAGGAAGCCTATGTTGGCCATTTGATGTTTTTCCAAGACTCAACCAACATATTTGAGATAGAAAAAGTGCTAGACTTAAACCATTCTTCTACCTTGAAGCTTTTTCTTTAGAAGTTTATCAAGATCATAAAGATCGTTAAGGTAATACTCCTTAATTCTAATTCCATCTCTTTTGGTTTTCTTTTATCATGGAGAATCATAAATGGGTGGTGTATGTCTAGTATGGTGGAATAAGGATGACTTACCATAGATTCAATCTCTATAAGTCATGAGATCATAAAAATCATAAGGGTTGTTATAGCTTAAAATCATGAAATTATTGATTGTTGAGATTGATTGTTGATAAACAATTGAACTCCATCAATACGTTAATATGTGCATCTAGCTTTGTTAGGATGTAGATATGAAATCCATGGAGTATTCCATGTGATTTGGCTTAGAGAACATTAGTAACGAAGTTATGGCGAATTTCACGGAAATAGACGTTAAACGTCGAAAATATAGAAATTCCGGATTGGTGGTCGAAAGTTTCCGTGAGACTTGAAAACGTTATTTTTCAATGTCAACACGTGATATAGGATATTTAAGAGTCGTGGACTCAAAAATCATCAGATTCCGACTTAAAACGAAGAAAATGAGCATTGAACGCTCATTAATGTTTACGAACGCTTAGAAAATGAACTCAATAGTGAATTTAGAGTTAACGGTTTTGAAAGTGTCAAATTCTTATATGAACGCGTAGATTATGTCATTTATGACGTGTAGGCTTTTGAACGGACCAAATCGGACTTATAACAAAGAAGTTATGAATCCGGGAAACTCACCAAAAATTTTATCTGTGAAAATTATACAGATTGAGGTGCAGCGCGTATGGCTGACCAGACAATCGTTAAATCTTGTAAGCCATGTACCGGCATAGTGTAATGGGTTAATAGAAAGTGGCGTACAATACCACTAACTAATAGAAGGAAGTCTCAACCATGCATTGTAGACCAAGCATGGCAGCAGGTAGTGCTAAGCGGCGTCATGGCGCCAGTCTTGAATAGAAAGTTCACGCCGCGGCACGGGTGCAGGGTATTTGTTGAATGACTTAGGTTTGAACTGCAATTGTTCAGAGATCTAGAAAAGTAAAGTTTATGCACTTCATAAGTGTATTACAACTATTCCTATACTACATATACTAATGTATATGGTATTGAACTTAGGAATTGAATGCATGTTAATAATGTATGAACAAAGATCACAACGTGTTATTAATGAACCCTAGTCGGGAAATAACGTTGGTATTTTGCTAAGGATGATAAAGTCCGGTTAATAACGGAAGTTGATTAATAAGCCGAGACGAAGGGTTTTCCTTTGTTAAAACTTGTTGAGCTTGTTATACTCACTTCTTGCGTGAATTATATAATCGCAGTTAAGGATGAACGTTCTAAGAATGCTAAGAGAGATAAGGGCAAAGCTAAGATGGATGCTTAACCATCGTGTAATAGATTAGTATGTTTGTATGTATTATACATTATAAACAACGAACGATGTAATCGGTTTATGAACCTGGGAAGGATTATACTTTGATTCTAATAAGAAGATAGTAATTACATTCAATATGTTGTATTTCAATGGAATGATTGTATAGTTATGAGTACCATGTAGCACCATATGTCGGGTTAGAAGATACCCGAATTTGGGGGCCTCACATCTAATATATCATTTATTCATGTTAAACATCATTATACTTCATAATATTCATGTTCTATAACTTAGAACAACATCTATTATCGTCAACATCACTATACTTGTGTATGTGCATGTCCGACGCCCTCCGATTGCCTCCAAATACGCATCAGTCACAACGATGACCATTTTGACTACTGTTCCCGACCTTAAATTGAAAAACTTAAAGAATAAAAGTTGTAGGTATATTCGTCCTCTTTCCGGATCATCTTGAATCACCTTAATCGGAGTTTGTATGAAAATGTTATGGCCATTTTACTAAAATAGGTCAAAACAGTCACACCTGACATAGTTTGGGTGCAGCTGTGCCCAATTAAGCCTTGGGCAGCAATAATACCCCTAAATGACTTAGGGCGCAGTAGCTACGCTACCTCATTAGCATAAACGGGACCTGAAGCTACTGTTCTTCGCGATTTTTGACCCCTTTTCGCCTACTAATCTTCATAACTTGAGTTATACACATCCAAATTAGTCCGTTTTCAATTCTATAGATTTGTAATTCATAGAAATACAACATAATAGAATTCTAACAATTTATAAAAATATTAACCAACCTAAAATTTGACCCAAAACACATGTTCATACTCTATTTTCAAGTTTTAAACACATTTAGCGAATTCATTCGCTACGAATTCGTTTATCAACCAAATTGGTCCATTTAACTTTCGTTCTTTTCGTTTTTCAATGTACTAACAACTTTTATTATCAATTTACAGTTTAGAGTATGAATTCAAAACCAATTTTGACTCCAAAACAAACCATGTAATATATATAAAACCAAAACTTAAGTTCTTCACCTTCAAACATGTTTTCATGAATTCGATACTTCAAAAATCACGTATAGACAACATAATACAGATTATGTAATCCCAATACACATAAAAATTAATTTCTCAATAATTAACCCTAGAACTTCGATTACAGAGAACTTAGAAAACAAAGCTAAGAACTTGAAACTTTAAAATAGATTACTTACCTTTAATTAGCTAGATGATTAGAGAAGCTTGATTAATCTTCTACCTCTTCTTTGATTCTCAAAATTTTTCTTCTCAATTACAAAGAATTCTCTCCCTTTCTCTAACCCTCTCTTCTGTGTTCTTAACATTAGAAAAAGAACACGTAAAATAAACTGACTCCCCTCTCTTTCACGTACATTAGTTACAATACGTGTCAGTTACAATAAACCAAAAGCCATAAGGCTGCGTTTGGTTACACACAATTTCCCCTATACTAGATTATTTTAATAATATTATATTATATAGTTTTTATTTGTCACACCTGCAAAAAATTTACATAACTTACAATAATAATTATAATTTTTATTATAATTCTTCTGATAATTAATAAATAATCATATATCTAATTTAATTAATAAATTAGACTTAAACATCGCTTTATTTAATTTACTTATTTTCTTTAGTATTAAACAACTCATTTAATTTAATTAATTCATTAAATTAAATCTTCAAAGAATAAAATTTACCTTTGCTTTAACTTAATTATCATCCATACATAACTAAATTATTATACCACAATTTCATAAATTATTTATTTTTTTCTCAATAAATAAATTATTTAAAATATTTATTTAATTCAATAAATATTTAAAATAATTACCAAATTCATTTAATTCTTCAATAGTTAACTTAACTATTAAACCTCACTTTCCTAATATATGATATATATATATATATATATATATATATATATTCACACACCGATCACATATTTCAAAATATATATACATATATATATACATACTCAAATTCAAAACATCTCATAATAAGAATTTTAATTATTAAATTCCTATTTTAATAACTTATAAAATTTCGGGTTGTCACATCCTTCCTCTCTTATAAGGATTCCGTCCTCTAATCACCAAACCCTACCTTACTATGGTTTTCACAAAATCTCTTTCACAATTATCGTTGAATAACTTCAACACGTTACTTTAATATAGGTTTTATATTTCTTACTCCCACCATTCTTCATAATAAATTCTTGTAAGTTTTATTTCATAACCTTTACTTAGACTCAATTATATTTGAGTATTACATATTCTTTAACCCATTCATTTCCTTTTCTAAGGATCGTTATCATAAACACTCGGGATATTACATTCACCCATTCTTCTAAGAATTTCGTCCTCGAAATTTTATTTATTAATCTTCATTCATTCAATCTATCAAAATAGATTTTATGTTAATACTTTATTCATTCATTGGGTTCTATAACCACTTCTTTCCACAAAGATCTTTCTACAATTATTAAACTTTTCTATTAAAGGTTTCACATTATTCTTTGATAACTCATCTCCTTCTCATTTAAAAATTTCTTTTCTCACTTATTCAATATATTCATCATTCAGTGTCGCATTCTACAATTCACTTCTTTCTAAGAAATATCATCCTTACCACATTCACCTTTTAGAATAGCAAGAATCTTCCATAATTGCTCAATAATTGGGAAGCAGTATGAATAACTCAGGAATTTAAAAGATTCCAAATTATGCTGAGGGTTATAAGACCTTGAACTACGTCCACGGTTATAAGTACTCTTTCAACTTAAACCTTAACAGTCATTAGACTACAGGGACTCCCGTACTTAGGGTGTTAAGTCCTTCGTATGATGTATTGTGCACAAACATTTAAACGTTATGCGTATGTCCATAGTTATAAGTAATCTTTCGACTTAAACTTTAACAGTCATAAGACTATAGGGACTCCCGTACTTATGGTGATCAGCCCTTCGTACAATGTATTGTGCACAAACATCTAAATGCCTCCGCGTAATCCCCTATAAAAGGGTTGTTCATCTCAGCTTTTCAACATCTGAATCCGCACCAAAATAATTTGGTTTGGCATAACTTTTCAAGAAACGCTTGAATTTTATGAACATCTTTCAATAATCGTCTAGCTGAATCAAATAGCATAGACTTCTACAACAATTCGGACATCAATAAAAATATACATATACATATACATATATGTATATATATTTTCATATCTTAAAGAAATCTCAAAATCTTTTTATGACGTCATGATACCGCATCGTTTTTACAATCCATTTGAGTATTCTGTCATTTGGTGATTTTATCATACTACATCATACCATAGTGGGCTGAAGATCCTTAGATCACATCCAACACTAAGTAATACTGCATTGATGACTCCATCGTTTTTATCATCTCTGCACCAGGTTCCATAATGCATTGATGATAAAAAAAAAATATATTTTGATATATTTCAAATTATTTTTGTCTAGCCAAAGCAATTAGCATGATATACTGAATAATAAGTATTATTTTTTAAAATTCATTGGTTTCATCATTTGATCCAATATTTTTTTCTCTAAAATCAAAAGTATAAACATCAAAGACGAAGTCGATAAATTTCAAAGTCTAGCATAGCTAGTAGATTTAGAATATCCGGTATCCATCAACTTAAATCATTACTCCATTACTTCATTAAACCATTCTATCAATCTTCAACTTCATAATGCTCTCCTATAACCATTTTCCCCCAATATAGTTCATCAAACTTACTGCACATTGGAAGTTTAGAAACTTGCCACAATAATATAAGTTTAAGAACTTGTCCTAGTCGGACCATAAACGTCCATTCACGAGGGGTTCAAAACATACCATATTATTATGAGTCACAAACTTACCATATGCATTAGTTTTAAGAACCACACCTAATCCTAATAATATCTCGACTAATCTTAATAGTTTCTAACTATCAAATATACACTTGAGAAAAGAATCACCTTTTTTCGCCACATATATACATTGATAATATGACACCAACATTCCAATGATTATCAATGTGATAAACCGAGTGCAAAACCACAAAACCCTCACCCATACAAAGATTTGTACAACTTACCATCATACGAGTCCTCAATTGAAATCCCACCTAACTCTATCTTACTCTTAACTTGCTCTTTACTCGATACGAATTCCTCGTATCACATCATCTATAACTCCTCATGAGTTATCTTGTACTATTTCATAGTACATCATCTTCATAGCATCAAGCTATAATTATTCAAACATTACAGACCATCTTTCCTTTATAACTTAAACAGATCACGTTGTGATCTTATTCTATAATCACCTCCCTTAAAATTCTTTTCTTAACTCGTGATCGTTTTGTTTTACGATCCTCTTTCTTTCCTTTTTCATCATTTACGATTTCATTTATGCTTTTAATCTTATAGGCTTTGTCTATTCATCATTATTCGTTATCTTGGCTATTAGAGTTAGGCAACTCCCATTTCTTATCTTTATATCTCTTCAAGATTCTTCTTTGGATTTTCTTGTTTATATAACACTTCTTCCCTTAAGAATTTCTAACTTCATTTACATTGCTCAACATTTCATTCGAGTTCCACATTTTTATCATTCGTATCCACTTTCTATTCTTGGTACACATAGAGTCTCTAATTGTTTCAATATGGTACGCTGAGTGGTTTCCCACAAACAACCAACAAACTAGGTTCTGAGTAGCTAGTTCGTATATACCTCCGCTCTATAAAGGAATCGTTTAGCCCAAATACCACACATCAACTATTAAAGAGTAAAATTGTACCATACTTAAATATAATTTCTTATTCTTAACTTCTTTATCACTCTCTTCTTATAGACATTGTCTATTTATTATCACCTTACATTCTTATTATTAGAGTTGGGTAACCCCACATTCATATTCCTTATAACTCTATGAGATTCTTCTTTGAATCCTTTCACGCACGTTTTAATCCCTTCTATATAAATTTCGTAAATTTCTTCTTATTATACAAACTCTATTTGAGCGTATTCTTTTATTATCTTCACCTCTCTTCTCTAAGGTTATAGCCTAAGGTACTCTTACCTAAGGTTTCTAACCTATCAGCTTTGATACCAACTGTAACGACCCCAAAATTTATACAATATAATTCTCAATTTCGGTCGTTAATAACACATCTAGCTTTTGATTTTACATCATTATTCGATGTTAAACTATATAAAATGCGGAATAATTTAAACTTTTATGTCCTTTTACTTTAATTCCCTGAATCAAAACCTTTATCATCTACATGTCTTTGAATCAATCTTATTTTATGATTCACTTTATCACTGTTATTATATAAAATTTTACATTTCAATCCGATAACCTTTACATATCAGATAACTCTAACTTTAACTTTACAACTCAACATAAAACTATACATCATAAAACATTTAGTACATCTCATGAATCTTAATCATGGTATTAAGAAATAACAACTTTAGCTAAAATATTAATCTTTGTGTATTATTTCTGATCCACGTCGTTCAAGTAGCACATATAGTGTTACCTTCAATCCTTAACTCAGCAAAATGGTTATTTGCAAGGTTGAGCTCGATGTTTCAACAAAATCTAATAGTTTTCATGCATCATGTAGCACATAATAACATGCTCAACATATATCTCATAAACATTGGACTAACATAACATATATCTTACAGTTCATATAACAAGTATAAAGATTGAGTTCCTTACTCAATCAGCATACTTTACTCAATCAACGTAGTCATAAGTTGACTTTAACATTTCATACATTCAACATATATATAACACATCATGCTCTTTGCAATAAAGATTTAAAATAGTTAATCACCAAGTTCACATAGCAAATAGGAACTGGAAGACTTGCCTTGATCGTTGTTTACCAATAACAGTTTAACAGCTTACAGTTATCTGCACTTCACGTGCCCTACACAATTATATAATCATGCACATAAACTATTAGTCACATAGCAACGCATATTAGTTGTAATGTAAACTTTACTCTACATCTCATAACCCTTCCTATTATATATACACAATGTTCAATTTTATTGTGTTAACTTTCAACTTATATCTCATTGTATTTCATATTCGAAGTTCATTTAAGTGTTTAAGTTTTCCTAGGACTACTTATTGGTTTTATATTAACACTATTCAATATCTTATTATATTCATTTCATTTGATTTAAAACACTTTTTACGCTCATTATCACTTATCACGGGCGCTTTAACGTTTATTCGCCACACGCCCAATTTGTCTCTCTTGTGTGTGCTTAGTATGCGTATTCAACTTATCTAATATATCATTTATTCATGTGAAGCATCATTATACTTCATAATATTCATGTTCTATAACTTAGAACAATATCTATTATCATCGACATCACTATACTTGTGTATGTGCATGTCTGACGCTCTCTGATTGCCTCCGAATACACATCAGTCACTAAGATGACCATTTTGACTACTGTTCCTGACCTTAAATTGACAAACTTAAAGAATAAAAATTGTAGGTCTATTCATCATCTTTCCAGATAATCTTGAGTCACTTTAATCGGAGTTTGTATGAAAACGTTATGGCCATTTTACTAAAATAGGTCAAAACAGTCACAACTGACATAGTTTGGGCACAATGCGCTAATTAAGCCTTGGGCAGTGCAGTTCGTCTACAAAGGCAAATTATTTCTAGCAATGACTTAGGGCATACATCGCAATAAACGGACGTAAACTACAAGCTTATTCGCGATTTTGACCCTTTTCTCTCCTACTAATCTTCATAACTTGAAAGTTATACACATCCAAATTAGTCAGTTTTTGATTCTATGGATTCGTAATTCATAGAACTACAACATACTAGAATTATAACAATTTATAAAAACATTAACCAACCTAAAATTTGACCCAAAACACATGTTCATACTATATCTTCATGTTTTAAACACATTTAGCGAATTCATTCGCTACGAATTCGTTTCTCAACCAAATTGGTCCATTTAACTTTCGTTCTTTTTGTTTTTCAACGTACTAACAACTTCCATTATCAATTTATAGTTCAGAGTATGAATTCAAAATCAATTTTGACTCCAAAACATACCATGCAATATATATAAAACCAAAACTCAAGTTCTTTGCTTTCAAACATGTTTCCATGAATTCGATACTTCAAAAATCATCTATAGACAACATAATACAGATTATGTAATCCCAATACACATAAAAATTAATTTCTCAACAATTAACCCTAGAACTTCAATTACAGAGAACTTATAAAACAAAACTAAGAACTTGAAACTTTAAAATAGATTACTTACCTTTAATTAGCTAGATGATTAGAGAAGCTTGATTAATCTTATTCCTCTTCTTTGATTCTTATAATTTTTCTTCTCAATTACAAAGAATTCTCTCCCTTTCTCTAACCCTCTCTTCTGTGTTCTTAACCTTAGAAAAAGAACACATAAAATAAACTGACTCCCCTCTCTTTCACGTACTTTAGTTACAATAGGTGTCAGTTATAATAAACCAAAAGTCATAAGGCTGCGTTTGGTTACACACAATTTTCCCCATACTAGATTATTTTAATAATATTATATTATATAGTTTTTATTTGTCACACCTGCAACCAATTTACATAACTTACAATAATAATTATAATAATTATAATTTTTATTATAATTCTTCGGATGATTAATAAATAATAATATATCTAATTTAATTAATAAATTAAACTTAAACATCGCTTTATTTAATTTACTAATTTTCTTTAGTATTAAACAACTCATTTAATTTAATTAATTCATTAAATTAAATCTTCTAAGAATAAAATTTACCTTTGCTTTAACTTAATTATCATCCACACGTAACTAAATTATTATACCACAATTTCGTAAATTATTATTTTCTCAATAAATAAATTATTTAAAATATTTATTTAATTCAATATATATTTAAAATAATTACCAAATTCATTTAATTCTTCAATAGTTAACTTAACTATTAAGCCCCACTTTCCCAATATATGAATATATATATCTCTTTACACCAGATCACATATTTCAAAATATATAGCACATATATATACATGCTCAAACTCAAAACATCTCATAATAAGAATTTTAATTATTAAATTCGAATTTTAATTACTTATAAAATTTTGGGTTGTCACATAAGCACACAGCCTAGTCCTTTATGCGATGCGTTACTATACACCACAAAATTTCTTGTATCATCAGGTGCTGAACTCAACCTCTTCTTCAATCCTCGAAAACTTTCCTCGCACATCTCTGTCCAAACAAACGTAACCGCCTACCTAGTTAAGTTCGTCAACGGAGTCGCGATCTTGGAAAAGTCTTGAATAAAACGCCTGTAGAAACCTGCCAATCCTAAGAAACTCCTTACTTCTGACGGTGTCTTCGGCTGATCCCAGTTTATTACTGCTTCAACTTTTGATGGATCCACCGAAATTTCGTCCTTATCAATAACGTGACCGAGAAACTGTACACGTTCCAACCAAAATTCACATTTTGAGAACTTAGCATACAACTTATCTTTTCTCAATGTCTCCAACGACACTCTTAAGTGTTCCACATGTTCCTCTTTGGTTTTGGAATATACTAATATATCATCAATAAACACCACCACAAATTTGTCCAAAAATGGTTTAGACACCCTGTTCATCAAATCCATGAACGCTGTAGGTGCATTGGTTAAGCCAAAAGACATAACCAGAAACTTGTAATGACCATATCGAGTTCTGAACGCTGTTTTTGGTACATCATCCGGCCTCACCTTCAACTGATGATAACCACTCTTCAAGTCTATCTTAGAGAAATACCTCGCTCCCTTCAACTGATCGAATAGGTCATCGATTCTAGGTAATGGCTACTTATTTTTAATCGTGACCTTATTCAATTCTCTGTAATCAATGCAAAGCCGCATTGATCCATCTTTCTTCTTCACAAACAAAACCGGTGCTCCCCATGGCGAAACACTCGACTGAATATACTTCTTATCGAGTAACTCTTGCAATTGCACCATCAACTCCTTCATCTCTACCGGGGCCATTTTGTATGGTGCCTTAGATATCGGGGTCGTTCCTGGTAGTAGGTCAATCACGAACTCGATTTGTCGATCCGGTGGAAGACCCGACAAATCATCTAGAAATACGTCTGCAAAATCTCTTATAATCGGTATCTCTTCTAACTTTGCACTCTTCTTTTGTGTATCAACTATGTAGGCTAAGTATCCTACACATCTTTGTCTCAACAACTTCTTGGCTTGCATCACTGTCAGACAACTTGCTTGTCGAGGTGACTTGCTGCCAACTAACACAGCCTTTGACAGAGTCATAAGGTTAACACACTTCCTTTGACAATCAATTACTGCTCCGTAATTGAATAACAAATCCATTCCCAGTATAACATCAAACTCACTAAGTCTAATTGGTATCAAGTCCACCATCATCTCGTGACATTTTATAACCACTCTACAATTCCTATATATGAATCTAACAGGAATCACTTCCCTATTCGCAATGTCAATGCTTAAGGGAAATTCTAATTCTTCATTAGGCAAATCTAAGTTCTGAGCAAATTCATCAGATATAAATGAACAAGTAGCACCCGAATCAAATAGTACATAAGCATTAATACCATTAATCTAATGATACCGACACCACATCCTTAGATCGCACAAAGATCCTCGCACGGGCCATATTGAAAGTCCTCGTAGTAGGTCTTGATTGACTTTCTTTGGTCCAAAGGATAGTCAATGCACCACCACCAGTTGTTGTTTCCCTTTCCGCCACTTGCACTTCCCGCTGGCTTCTTAGGGCAATCACAAGCCATGTGATCTTTTGAACCGCAGGAAAAACATGCTCCTTTCTTCGAACTAAAATAGTTCGGTGCAATATGTCCCTCCTGACCACAGTTGAAACACACTCGCTTTCCCTTCAAACATACTCCAGTATGGTTTTTTCCACACGTTGCGCAAGCTTCAAACTTTTTCTTTTGTTGATTTCCCTGTTGTCCTCCCGCAGTCGAATTCTCGCCCCACTTCCTCTTCTGACTGTTACTTCCAATGTTACTTCCACCAGCCTTATTCTCATTCTTATTCTTCCTCTTCTTCTGTTCTTGATTGTACTTGGTCAAGGCATTGTTTCCACCTTCCGCGATAATTGCCTTCTCCAGTACAGCCGCAAATGTATTCAGCTGGAACATTGAGACCTTGTTGTAATGCCAGGGCTTCAATCCTTGTTTGAAACTTCTCGCTTTACGCTCGTCGGTATTGACTTGATAAGTGGCAAACCTTGCCAACTCGTTAAACTTTGCAGCATACTCTGGCACCGTCATTGTTCCTTGCTTCAACTCCAGAAATTGCACTTCCAACTAATTCTGAGAACTCGCTAGAAAGTACATTTCAAAGAACATCTCCTTAAATCTATCCCACGATATCACTCCTTGTTCCCCACGTACCTTATTTTCCTACCACCAGTAGCTAGCTTTAGACTTCAGCATGAATGTTGCGAACGCAGTCTTCTGATCTTCATTAACTCTAACAATGTCAAACACCTTCTCCATTTCCATGATCCAGGTCTGGGCTTCCACTGGATTCATAGACCATTGAAATGCTGCCGGTCCAACCACTTTGAATTCCTTGAAGGTCGTGACTTGAGCTTGTGGTTGATTTGCAAGTGCACCCGTCAACAGAGCTACCAACTGCTAAACCGGATTAGCGTTGGTCTCGTTGTTATTATTAGTAGACCCCTCAGAAGGTGCTTGCTGTCATGGTTGTCTTTTTCTAGGAGGCATTTTCTATTAAAATATATGCTTATTAGTTCCTTACTCAACTTCTTGGGTATTTAAAGTTTAACTTAAACATTCCAAGATTAAAGCTATAACACATAGCATTTCAAATAAACTCTAATATTTTATTCATTCATAAAGTTTTAGAATATACTCAAGATAGCATAACTGCTATATACATTCACTTTCCTGAACTAGACAAGTTTCAGGATCACATACTCATACTATCCCTTTATTTATCTCAAAATAAGGGATTCATAGTTTATTTATTCACATAATTAACCACATACTATTATCACTCTTATTCTATCTAGGCATATTAAGACGTTGTAAGGCTTCTCGACGCTCTTCCTCCATGATGTGATACGCCATTCTACGATCCATCACGAACCACGGTGAGTCTTCAAACTGAGGTGGGTAATAATAGACTCGATCCTGGGCCCTATCAATCGCAGAATTAAAAGCGTAATCCATCTCCTTCATCTTGGCTTTCTTCACTTGGACTTTAGCTTCAGCACGGTCTGCACGTTGAGTCGCCTTCATCCAAGCATCCTCTGCTCTTGTACGCTTAGCTGATTCCTCCTTGAAATCATCTTTCAATTTCTCTATGTCAGTCTTCATCTTTTCGTTTACTGCCAAAAGGTCTTCATGCTGACCCTTGGTATGAACTAGGTCCCACTCTGTGTTTCCAAGTTTTGAGTCGAGTTCCTGAATCTCTGCATCCTTCTCCTCTATCGCAGCATGATGCATCTCAACCAACTCCTTCAGCTCCTCAACCTTGTCCTGTAACTCTATGTTACGGTCGTACAGAGCGTCATACATCTCAGCTGATATGAAGTTTGGTGGAAACTCCTCAGGATCCTCTTCTTCATCCTCCTCTTCTATCTCCTCAGAACTTTCCTCCTCGGGATCGGTCACAGGCATATCCTCCTGGATCAACTGTTCCCGCACAACATGAATATCCCAGGGTTCATCGTCTATAGGTATCTGAGGTATTGCTTCCCTAGCTGGACTGGATCATCCTTCGTTTGACATCCTGACAACAAAATATTTTAAGTTTTACTTAACATTTTTCGATACTCGCGAGCACATAAGTTATTAACACATAGCACATAATGTCTTTTGATATTTAGCTTCAATGGATACCTTAATCCATTTCTTAAACTCGATAAGAGTTAGACATCTCTATATTTTATGTCTCCTTAAAGGTTACTTCCTAAGGTTTCCCCACCTAAGGTTCATAACCTAAAGCTCTGATACCAACATGTGACACCCCAAAATCCAGGTACTCCATTCCCACAGAATTTGGTGCTCACTATCCAAAACCATTATATCTAACTACCCATCATAAAGGATAAAGACATAATTTAAATAACTTAAACAATAATCTTTCCCATTAAAAGGTTACATCATTATTTTAAAAACAATCCCATGTAATCTAACCTTAGATTTATTACATCAGTTTGCGGAATACATCATAAAATAAAACAAGTCTTGTAACGTAAAACATTTAAATAATTTCTCATAAGTCTTCAGCACTTGGACAATTTTCCATTTCATTTGCTAGTAGACGGCTCATCAACTTTCTCTACTTTAGCTGCAGTGTTAATTGCAAGAGTGAGCAAACAAATGCTCACTGATATAGAAAGTAGCAATGATAGTAACATGAGAGTGAACAATAAAAGCTGAACAATAAGGAACTTGTTCTACAAATCAAAATAGAAAACAAGTTCGAACTTTAATTATCTGAGGGTCTTAAGACCACGAACTATGTCCCCGGTACTTAGGTATTATTACCCAACCTTAACAGTCATTTAGACTATACGGACCCTTCTTAACGTACTTAGGGGGATCAGCCCTTTGTACCATGTATTGTGTACAAACATCTAAACGTTACACGTACACAATCCCTTATGTTAGGGTTGTTCGTCTCAGTTTGGATTTAGAATTTCCGCACTAAAGAAAGTTTAGTTTGGAACTAGCTTATCAGTGTTTCTAGAATTTTAGAACACTATTCAATTTCCATCAATAAAGGTTTAATATAGAATGTATAACTGAATAAGGCTATCAAAGTCAAAGATCGGATATCAACAATATATGTAATTGAATAAACATGATATACATGCAAAATGCTATAACCAAAAGAGTTAGAACAATCTCATTTGAAACGATGTATTTAAATAATATATGCTTTGAATAATAACATCAAGGTTTAGAAAAGTAAAACTCGCTCGAGGTAACGACTTAGGTTACAAGAGCTTGTACAAATATATTCAACATAGATGAGGTTTGCTCAATTTTAAGAACTTGTACATTAATAATATAGGAATGGAAACTTGAAAGCTTGCTCAATTGTTAGGAGATAAGGTTTAGAAACTTGCTCAATAATAACAAGGTAGAGTTACAAAACTTGACTTGATTGTAAGGTACACAAATGTAAAATAATCTCCAATTACCCTACATACATCATTGAAATCGCAAAAACAATTAGTTGTATGAATATTAGCTTTAGGGTTTAAACCATCATTTAGGTCATAACCCTAACCTAGAACCTAACCACGTAGGTTAATATACTTAACGAATCTGAAATCTAATTACAAGCCAACATAACCTAACTGTTCATCTCTAACCTTTGAAAACATCACATTTGGTTTCATTTTATAACTTATTTAAATAATTATTTCAAATCTTTACACTTTGCATTACAACACATTGAAATCTTTTATTATAGTTTCTATTATGCCTTAACATCATTAACATGCTTGCTTAGCTAACATAAGTCCATTATACATGACCTGCAAATAAGCAGACTTCACTGTCTTGCAGACCAGTAGGTATGGCAGCATTATTATATCTTAAGCCTCGACCTACAAGAATCGCTTCCTAAGACAACAGGTTGCTTTGCCTTAACACTTGGTAATCATTTACTACCGACGCACGTATTGAGGCAGAGAGACGACAGTGAACAGTAGTCATTTTTAGCCCAACTAACACGAAATTCACCCACCAAATAGTGATAATAACAGGTAAAAGTGATATAGAACTATCACAACTATGTTTGTGAACATATTCCACCAATTAAAACAATTTAACAACAATTTAAGTTAGGTTAATTTCTCAAATTTCATGATTTTCATATAAAACTCAAATTTTGATATTCATCCCCAAAAATCCACACTGCGAATTCAATACATGGCCAATTCGCCTCATTCAAATTACGTTATGCTCATTTCTTAATAAACTAACATATACAAGCGTTAATTTATAGTTTAACATCCAAATTGGCCACTAAAATTGACAATTACTCAAGCCATATGCAAAAATACACATACTGACATTATTTCTCTCATTAAACAAAATTAGCATACAATTTCCTTGTTTAAACATAAACTCTAGCATTATATCACATATATCCACCATAATTTAGTTACATAACAACAATTTTGAAAGAATTAAAATTCATAGAACATAAACAAACTTGCCGTAAATTATAAGTATATATATATAATACAAGGGTTAGATAGAATACCTTTAATATACTTAATAATCCTCATAAACACTTGAAATTGCTTAGGTTTTCTCTCAACCTCTCAAGTTCTCTCAGAAACCTTCTTCTCTCTCGATTCCTACGCTCTCTCTTTTCTCTCAACTCGCTTCTTACAAATTTTAGGAGAAAAATAAGACGCAAAAAGAAAATAAACTGATATGGCTTAACTCCCCCACGATCTCTATCAGTTAAAAAAAAACAATGCACCTTCATCCGTTAAGTTAGACCAAAGGCCACAAGGCCACAAGGCCTTGTTTGGCCATACACCAAAACCCCCAACTAGATTATTTTTATATTATTTATATTATATAATTACTTTGTGTCACACCTTAATTTAGTTAATTTAAATAACCTTAGTTTAGTTGATTTAAATTAACTTATAATAATAATAATAAAAATCTTATTATCATTATACTTATAATTAATAAATAATTATATATCTAATTTAATTAAAAACATCACTTTATTTAATTTATTTATTGCTATTAAATTAAAAATTCATTTAATTTAATTATTTTCTTACATATTAAGCAATTGATTTAATTTAATTATTTCCTTAAATTAAATCCTTCAGATAAAATTATCATTACTCAACTTAATTAACATTAATCAATTTAGTTACTAAATTAATTCACCACAATTCATTAATTATTTATTTTTCTTAATAAATAGATTATTTAAAATATTTATTTAATTCAATAAATATTTAAATTAAATTATAAATTTCTCGATCGTTACAATCTTAGTCATAATATTCTTTACTGAGCTAGTTGAGCTCACCCTTTGCTTTCATTGTTCTCTTCAGGAAATGAGAACATAGTCGGGACTAGTCAAAGAATGGAGTGATGGTCCGAGATGGTGGTTATAGTAGTCCTCACTATTTTATAAAATAGTGTGATAATAATTTTAATGAGGACTCCATTTGAGTTTGGATATTGTATACGAGACAATATTTGTGTTAAAACTCTCAGCTACATTTTGTTGTATTGTATAAATGAAGTTTGTATTTAATTTTGTACCATGTATTTGGCGACTCAGAATGGGTTGTGTATACCTATTTTGGGGGCGTCACAAAGACAGCAACCGACAACACGATAATAGTCATACCAGTGGAAATAGTCATCAAAGCAGTGATAACCAACGTGCCAGAACTGGTAACCATTTCGGTGGTAATTCTGGCCAAGATAATAGAAGAAATGAGTCAAGTGGAAATTTCAAAAAGAGAAGATTCAACAATGACGGAAAGACATCGACAGTAGCACTAGCACCAACAACCGTTTCTAGGGGGAGAACGACCGCCAGTTAGATGCTACAGATGCAGAGAAGAGGGTCACATCAGTCCAAACTATACATAGCCTTCCAAGGTGTGTTTCAGTTACGGAAAAAGACAGTCACATAGCTCGATTTTGTCCTGTAGCGAAGTCAAGTCCAACTGGGACGGTGACACCAAAGGCGGCTACAGACAAAATAAAGTTGGTGGTTTAAGGGAGAACGTTTTTCGTGACTTCCCAAAAGGCGAAGAACCCGAACGAAGTTATCACGGGTAAGCTAATCATAAACTCTTGTAAAGTCTATGCCTTATTAGAAACCGGTTCTACCCATTCTTTTATTTCACCTGTTTGTGCTCAACGTTTGAACTTGACCCCTAAGAAATTAGACTTTGACTTATCTGTTAAAACTCTGTTAGGAGAAACCTTCATTACATCCACTGTTTATAAATCTTGTTTGATTCAAATCGGCACCCTCACATTACCTCTTGATCTTATCTTTTTAAAAATACTTGCAGTTGATGTGATTTTAGGGATTAATTGGTTAATTACTCATCATACTAAAATTTATTGCTTTCGTAAGGTCGTTAGTTTTCATATTCCTAACCAACCTGTTATGCGAATTCAATCAACCAAACCACTAAAGTCAATCACTATCATATCAAGCCATAAAGCCATTCGTTTATTGAAAAATGGATGTCAAGCTTTTTTAATCTATGTCATGGATTTAAACATAAATACATCAAATTTGAATGGTATTTCTATTGTTAATGAGTTTCCTGACGTATTTTCTGAAGAACTTCATGGCCTACCCCCAGAGTGTGAAATCAAATTTTGTATTGACCTTGAACCCAGTACAAAACCCATTTCCAAAACCCAATATCGAATGGCTCCTATTGAACTTCAGGAGTTAAAAACCCAACTACATGAGTTGTTAGACATTGGTTTCATTCGTCCTAGTACATGTCCTTGGGGTGCACCTATTTTATTCGTAAGGAAGAAAGATGGGAGTATGCGACTATGCATTGACTATCGGGAGTTGAACCATGACACCATTAAAAATAGGTACCCGTTACCTCGTATTGATGACATGTTTGACCAGTTATGAGGTGCTAAATTCTTATTAAAGATCGATCTTCATTCCAGATATTATCAGTTAAAGATTAAAATTGATGACATTCCAAAGACTGCTTTCATAACTGGGTACGGGCATTATGAATTTCTAGTCATGTCTTTTGGATTGACTAATGCTCCTGCTGCTTTCATGGATATGATGAACCGAGTATTCAAGGAATATTTGGATCATTTTGTGTTTGTCTTTATTAATGACATCCTCATTTACTCCAAAATCCGTAAAGATCATGAGCAACACTTGAGGCCGATACTCCAAAAGCTTCGTGAAAACAAGCTATACGCCAAGTTGAAGAAATGTGAGTTCTGTCTTGAAGAAGTAGCATTCCTTGGGCACTTGATATCGAATCATGAAATATTTATTAACCCGTTGAAGATTGAAGCAATACAAATTTGGGAGCAACCTAAATAAGTAACTGAAGTATGTAGCTTTCTGGGCTTAGCTGGTTATTATCGAAGATTCGTGGAAGGATTTTCTCAAATTGCTACTCCATTAACTCAACTGACTTGAAAAGATACAAAATTCGGATGGAGCGACGAATGTGAGAAGAGCTTCCAAAAACTCAAGAGGAGACTCATTTTAGCACATGTTCTGACAATACCAGCAGGTTCGGAGGGATTTGTCATCTACAGCGATGCTTCAGGCAGAGGTTTAGGATGTGTTCTCATGCAATATGGGAAAGTCATAGCCTATGTCTCACGAATATGAGAGGAATTATTCTACTCATGATCTAGAATTGGCAACAGTCATTTTTGTGCTAAAGATCTGGAGGCACTACTTGTATGGGGAAAAAGTGGAGATCTATATAGATCATAAAAGCCTCAAATATTTCTTCACCCAAAAGGAACTCAACATGCGACAACGACGTTGGCTCGAGCTGTTGAAAGATTACGACCATACCATTCAATACCATCTTGAAAAAATGAATGTGGTAGCTGATGCATTGAGTAGAAGATCATATGCGGGTAATATTGCAATGTTGTCAACATAAAGGCCCATTTTGTATGACTTACAAAGGATGGAGATAGAGTTAAAGACTCCAAGCACCCACACGATAATGTCAAATATACGAGTAGAACCGACTTTAATCGATAGAGTTAAAGTTGCTCAAAGCCACAGACCCGGAGCTGATGCCTATGAAGAAGAAAGTACAAGAAGGTGTTATTCTAGAAGCAAGGATCGATGAAAAAGGAATACTTCAAGTCAACTCCAGACTTTGTGTTCCTAACGACTCTGATTTGAAGTACAAAATCATGATGGAGGCACATAACACACCGTTTGCAATCCATCCTAGAAGTAATAAAATGTATCGCGATCTTCGACATACATTTTGGTGGAGCAATATGAAGAGAGAAATCGCGGAGTTTATCTCAAGGTGTTTAACTTGTCAACGTGTCAAGGTGGAGCATCAAGTACCAAAAGGTCCATTGCAATCACTTGAAATTACAGAATAGAAGTGGGAGCACATCAACATGGATTTCATTACTGGTCTTCCCAAGGTTTCTCAAGGCATAAATGCAATTTGGGTCATTATCGATAGATTAACCAAGTCTGCTCATTTCTTGCCTATACGAGAAACTTATTCACTTGAACGTCTTACTCGTATGTACATAAATGATATTGTGAGATTGCATGGTATGCTAGTATCCATAGTTTTTTTATCGAGACCCAAGATTCACTTCACAATTTTGGGTCACTTTCAAAAAGCTATGGGCACTGATCTAGGATTCAGTTTTGCATATCATCCTCAAACAGACGGGAAATCAGAAAGTACTATTTAAATTCTTGAAGATCTATTGAGACTTTGCGTTCTAGACTTCAAAGAAAGTTGGGACAAGTATTTACCATTGGTGGAATTCTGCTACAACAACAGTTATCAAGCAAGTATAGGCATGGCTCCAATCGAGGCATTATATAAACGAAAGTGTCATTCTCCAATATGCTGGGACGGGGTGGGAGAAGCAACGTTGTTGGGACCAGAAATGGTATGCATGACTACGGAAAAGATTCAAATGATCCGGCAACGTATACAAACCTTACAAGATCGACAAAAGAGTTATGTTGATCTTAATCGAAGGGACGTGGAGTTCAATGTTGGAGATCATGTATTTTTACGTGTTGCTCCATGGAAAGGAGTTACGAGATTTGGAAAAACTGGATAGCTCAACCCTCGATTCATTGGTCCATTTGAAATCCTCGACCGAGTAGGAACTGTGGCCTATAGACTCGCCTTACTACCAAGTATGTCTCGTGTTCATAACATTTTTCAATTATCCATGCTACGTAAATATGTGAAAGACCCGAAAAACATTATTGAATTAGAACTAGACGAGATAGCAGAATATTTAACGTATGAAGAGGTACCTTTTAAAATTTTGGATAAGAAAGAAGATATTTTACGCTCAAAGGTTATACCTCAAGTCAAAGTTTTATGGAGAAACCACGATATTGAGGAAATGACCTGGGAGTTAGAATTTGAAATGAAAACAAGGTATCCTCACTTCTTCGACATACCAGGTACGTACATCATTTTTGAGGAAGAAATTTTATAAGGAGGAGTGGTTGTACGACCCCAAATTTTTATGAATAAAGATTTAATTTCTCTAATTATTATTTTGAATAATAAGGTGTTGATTTGATATAATACTTTAGTTATGGGTGATATGTGCAAATTTTGAAAAGTAAGCAAGTTTTCATATAATATTCGTTTGGTCGGGGAATATTCTTTTTGTAGGGAAATATTCGTACGACGGCGCAATAAGTGGTGGACCACATAACGGAATAACTATCGAATATAGAAAGCGACAGAAATATCCTTTTTATAAAAATAACGGAAAAAACTTTTATTGTTAACTGTTGAAATACCTAGTGATAAAAGTACAGTAATACGCGTGGTTGCACAATAGCACACAATATTCCACAGTATCTCTAATTATTGATTCTTACGTAAGAAGTCACTCAGTATTCATTAATTGTCACAGTAATTATTACATAGTATCTCATATTATTGATGCAATTATTGTCACAGTATCATCTGCATAATATTTTATATTATTAAATCAATATTTGAGATGACACGGTTCATATTATTATTTGCATTATTGATAATGTCTAGAAAGTTCTGTCGAGGAAAGAGGTTAGGTTATTTAATTGTGCGCCAATAAGGAGAAATTCTTATCAGAAAGCCTCCTCTTTCTTGTGAACAATCTGGTTGTCAATATTATGAGTTATAATATTAATGATGAATAATTGTTGAAAGATTAAAAATATATGAATAATTGATGAATAAATGGGTAGTGTTTTATTTGATTATTAGGAGATGCATAATTGTTTTCCAAATGGTGTGTTTTTCATAAGTTGGCATATTGTTAATTTCTTTAGGTGGCCCCTCATTTGGTAAGTTTTCTAAAAAGTGTGTCATTCATTTCTTTAAGTTTAGGCAGAACATTATTTATTTTCTTTAGGTGGACCCTCATTTGGCAAATTTTCTAAAAGTTGTGTAATTCATTTCTCTAAGTTTGCCAAAGTGTGGGTTATTCTCAAAGCGTGGCCCTTCAATGGTAAAATTTTCAAAAGAGAATACTGATGGGTTAGGAAACCCGTAACTAAAAAATTCCTAAATTAATGGAGGCTTTCCTCCATACCTCGCCTATAAAAAGAAGGCACATTCAGAAGATGAGATGCACTAGAAGTTTAAAAACTCTTTTACTTCAATATTTAAAGTATAAGTATATTTTGATTGCAGCTAATAGTGCAAGATTTTATCAAGATAATCTCTGTTATTCCAAGTCAAATCTAGTTTCTATTAAGGTAAAAGATATTATTTTATTTCAATACTCGTAAAAAATATTATTTTCTTTTATACTCCATATTATGTAAGTGATATTATTTTATTTCATATTCCTAAATTTAAACTTACTATGGTAAGTATTGCTTCTATAATTCCTGAAATGATTAAAAATCATTAAGTTTTGCTTTTCATCTAATATCATTTCACTGGAATATTGGTCTGAACATTCTTATTAAATTTTAATCTTTTCATGTTGGGGTACTATTTATACGGTACTATTCACAACATAATTTAATTTTCTTTTCTTTTTAAATTATTTCTAATACATGAAGATCCTTCTTGAATTTTACTCCACAAATAGTTATCATGTTGATAATTTTGACATTTTTGAACTTTGGATAAATTGAATTATAAATATCTTATATTTATCCTTTATCTCACTTGATTGAATCTTTATCTCATTGTCATAATCCTCATACTTATATTGTGTTGAAAGTCATCTTTGGCCCGTAGTGCAAAGATGGACTGTTGATTGGTATGATTATGACCAGGAATTGTGTATTGGTATAATCATAACCTTTAATGTTACAGATATGGTTTGTGGTGAAAGTCCTCTTTAGCCGGTAGTGCATAGATGGACAGGTGTTTGGCATGATCATGACCACTGGTGATACTAACGAATATCCTTGGCTCATAGTGCATGGATAATTCATTGATTTGAAATATTTATTGATTGGTGTTACAGGGCTAAAATATTGATGATGGACTTTTAAATCATAGAAGATAGTAGATATCATGCTCTACTTGACTCTTCTAATGGATTATTTTTTCCACTGCAGTTGTGATCTAAAACTTGTTGTCTATTGTATTCTATTAGATTTTTCCCTGTTGAGGACTAAGGATAATTTATTCTACATTTTCTTAGTCATAATATTCTTTACTAGGCTAGTTGAGCTCACCCTTTTCCTTTTGGTTCCACTGTTCCTCTCAAGAGGCGGAAATGTAGTTGGGACTAGTCGGGGAGTGAAGTAGTAGTCCAAGATGGTTATTTTAGTAATCCTCATTGTTTTGTAAAATAGTGTGACAAGAATTGTAATTAGTATTTTATTTGAGTTTGAATATTGTCTACGAGATAATATTTATATTAAAACTCACAACGTATGTTTTTTCGTATTTTACACGATAATTATTTATTGTATAAATGAAGTTGTATTCGAATTGTGTACCATGTATTTGGCGACTCAGAATGGGTTGTGTGAACTTATTTTGGGGACGTCACAGTTTCGGGTATGATCCTACAAGGTGGTGACAATCTCACGGCCTTATTCTGATGGTGATGAAGTTTTGGATTCCAAAGTCATAGTTTATAGCCTGAAAACAAACTCATGGAAACATATAAAAGATCTTCGTTCTCATCTTCAGCTCCAAGAAATGTGGGGTACATTTGTGAGTGGAGCTCTGCGGTGGATGACAATTAAGAATTTGGAATCACTTAGCTACCTTCCGTTTGTTGCTTTTGAACTTGGGGATGAAAGTTACTGGGAGCTTTCACTACCTAAAATTGAGGTTCAGAATTTTAACATAACTGTGGGGGTCTTGGGAGGATGCCTTCAATACTTGCTAACGAGCTCCATGACCATATGAATGTGTTTGGTGATGAACGAATATGGAAAGGTAAATTCTTGGTCCAAGCTATTTCAGTGAAACAACTAGAAGTAATTGGAAGCTTTCACACACTTCGGCCTCTGATTTATTCAAAGAGTGGTAAGGATGTTCTTCTAGAGATGGACAAGAAAAAGATTATGTGGTTAGACCTTGAAAGGAATAAAGTCAAGAATGTTAATATTCGTGGGATTCCCAACATCTTTCACGCAGATGTTTACACTCAGAGTCTTTTTCAGCTCATTGATGATTCTAAATCTGATGTGAAGCAGCAGCAAAATCAACCAGAAGTAGAAGAAGAAGAAGACATGTTCATCGCCATGTGTGTAATATGAAGTTATATTCTTTTAATGTGTTGAAGTGAAATTCTGTTAATGTGTCTCAACCCTTTTATCCTATACTCAATTCTTCTTTCATGTCATGTTTTAATGTCGTTTGTGTGTGTATTATGGAGTGAAATTCAGTTTAGTTTTATCAAAATTGATCTGTTTGATCTTCACTAGTATATTTTTGGATACAAGGAGATGTTACCTTCTTGATGTTTTATCCTCAATTCTCCCCCTTTTCCTTATTTTCTTTCTTTTATCTTCTTCCCTTTGCTTGTTAATAAGTGGATTTTATATCCACGAATTGATGCCCAACTCAAGCTTAATTGTTGTTAAATCTTCATTTTTATGACATTTGTTTATTTGTTTCTTGTTATTTTATGTATAGGATGAGTGGTGTGCTGAATGAGTGAAAAAGAAGGCAATTGGAGCATCAACTTAACAAGTATGAAGACTAAGCAACATCAGTTTGCAGTGAGGTAGCCTGCCAGGGCGCCCATTTTGGCTTTACACCCCCGTTGGGGCGGGCGTTTTCTATGCATATACCCCCGTTGAGGCGGGGGGTCCCGAAAGTTGACAGTCCTGGGTTGGTTCGAATACTGATGGAACATGGTTTTTAGTGCTTAGATAGCAATTGGACTCTAATTGACATGGAATTAGACCAAAACTTGTGTGTTGGATAAATTTGGAGCAACTAACAACAAATTGGAGAGGATCATACAGAGCAATAATCAGAGATTGAATACAGAAATTCATATTGAGCATTAGAGTGAAGATTTTGAAGACGTTCATAGTAATTACGGATTAAGGCTAACGTGAAGGGTGTTCTGAATTATTCTTCTTCGTAGTCTTATATTTGTAATTGAAAGGATGTTATCTTTAATTTATTCAGTTATTATTTCATTTATTATGAACTAATTTACTTTTTAGGCTTATGATGGATCTTTAAGTGAAACGATGATTATGTAACTTTGATTTCCAATTTAATAAGCTATTATCCAGTTTATCTATATTAATTTGAGCTTGAATTTATGAATTGCCTGATCAACAGTTCTTTGTGGACTTGTATGAATTCGAGAGAGGAAGTACGAGTCTAGACTTAGTTAATATAGCATGTGTTCTTGAATTTTGTGAATAAACAGAATCTTGATGAATGTTAAGGTAGAGATATGCTTGACATCACATGTAATTGGATAAAGGACTTAATCTTAAACCTTCTTTAATTATAATTCACATAGAGATATAGTGAGTTAGTTGATTAAGGTGTTTAACTTGTTTCTATTCTATTTGTGGATTTGAGTTAATACGGTATTAGTGCATCGAGAGGTTGCTAGTGCTACATTAGTGTTCTTGATTAATAAACTGGGATAATGAATTGAATTGGAATAAAGGTGTAAAAATCAGAGTGAAGCTTAAGGTGAAATCGTAAGCCTAATTCTCCAATAATTATTTAAAATTCAGTTTTTAAGATTTGTGATTGTTTTGTGATTATATATTTATTAATAATTTAGTTTTTATAATTTTAATCATTGTTTTGGATAGTTTAATAAAATTAGGATTAATAGAAAATTGATAATTGTGAGGTTGAAATTCTGACTAAATTGTCTCTGTGGGAACGATACTCTACTTACTATTATATTACGTGTTGACCACGTATACTTGCGTGTTGTGGGTAATTAGATTTTACCCAACACTTGTCACTAGATTCTTCCAGCACAAAAGCCACATGCACAGGGTATTACTAAAATTTGATGTAATCTTTTGTTCTATATTGCTGCTTTATATGTGATTCTTTTCTTTATGTGAAATTTACTTTTGTTTTAAAGACGAGATAAAGTACATAGAGTGAATGGTAAATATGTCATTTAACGGGTAACATTAGTATGAAAAAATAAAAGTATTCATCCCTTTATATAATCTTGTGATGCCAATAAAGATAATTACATTAGTATGAAAAATTAACTTGTGTTTTAAACCCTTCTTTAATTACATTATATTCAAATTTTTACTTCTGAACTTACCAAGGATATATTGTACATAGTTTGACCTTAGTTTTCTTAATTCTATAAGTTCATGAATCATATCATGTTTTCTTGGTCCAACTATTTTCTAGAAGTGATGATCTTATCGTACAAAAATGATTGTCAATAACAATTACGGGTGTTCATGGTAATTTCACTGCATCTTTAATCGGTTCAAACCTAAGTTATTGAATCCACTACCTGCATTCTGGTTGGACCAAGATACTAAATCCAAGGGCTAACAACCTCGCATCAACCACATTAGCTTGCTTCAAGATCTCGATTGCTTTATCTACTTTTAATCTTCTTTATATCAATAATTTGCTTTTCAATTGAATTGATACTTAAATAGAGCAGGCAAATACTACCTGTATCTCTGATCTTTCTTACTTTTAGGAGTTAACTAGATATAAACCCGCGTTCTTAAGCAGATTATTCATTTTGTTAATAATAAATTTATACGCAAATTAATAAATTAAAATATAATAAGAAGATGGTAGATTGTTGTGCGATGATCAAATTTTGGTAGCATATGTTACATAGAGTCAGTAAAAGTTTTGTGCGTAAATATATATCTAAGTATAAAATTAATCTGATCACTAAACCTCAGGACATTATATAACAAATGTGTGTGTGTGTGTGTGTGTGTATATATATATATATATATTTCTTGATAAAAATGTTTATAATGTAACCAATAGATTAAAAATGGGAACCTCTTTCATTCTAAAGCACTAATAAATATTTAGAAAGTGTAATGGACAATGTCATACATAACACAATGTTATAGTTAAAAAACAAATACATTAACTCAATAGTTTTTTTGTCTATTTTTGGCAATTATAGAGGCACTCACAGTATTACCATAATGCCAAAAAAATATTAATGATGATGAAAATGATTTACCGGATGCTAGTACTTAACAAATCATGCAAAGGTACAATCCAGATAATAGAATACAATAGATGAAGAAGCCATAAATATAAACACTGTGAGATATAGTCCACAAAATGAAGCCATAGTCGCTCCCATTGAATGCACTGTCACCATAATCTGAAGGTCTCCATATAACTCCTTTGCATTTTTAACAGTATTTAGAATTGTTTATAGCATGAGTTTTTGCGTAATAGTTGGTACGTATTTATAGGGAGAAATTAGGTTAAATAACCGAGAATAATAATAATAGCTCAATTTCGGCTGAATGACACTTCTGCCCATTCAAGTTCCCACCCATTTTCAAAATTGTCCCTAAAGTTCAATTTTCGTCAGTTAGGTCCTTAAAGTGGCATTTTGTTTGCGTTTCCGTTCCGCCACTCCAATTTTAACTCAACCCGACCCATTTTGACCAAACCAGACCCAGTTTGACCCAACCAAAAATTTTAATATTTTAAAATATAAAATTATTTTTAAAATAAGTTTAAAAGAAAATTATATTTAATTTTCTTATGTAATTTTTTTGAATAAATATTTTATGAAACTTTACTCATTTTTGAAAAAATAAAAGTTTCTAATATTTTTTCCTTATAATAATAATAATATTTTAGTATAGATTTTAGCATTTTACTATATCAGTTTAATTAGTCCAATTCTACTTCAATTTTTTTTTTTATTTTGTTCGTCTTATTTCAGGTTTTTGAAGTAGTTTATGCAAACACGGTCCAAGAATCCAGACTTGCTTCCTTTTGAGGACGACATTGAGAGACGGTTTCAGAGGTTAAGTAAGTGGATCAAGGAAACAAGAGAAGAATTCGAAAATTCTGAAAAAGAAGAGGTAATGGCAGGTGAAGATCAGAAAGTGTTGAGGGATTTTGCTACACCCAAGGTGACTGAGCTGCAGTCGAGTATCACCAGGCCTGCTATACCTGCAAACACATTTGAAATCAAGCCTGGGACGATTCAAATGATCCAAAATTCAGTTCAGTTTGGGGGATTGGCAAATGATGATCCGAATGAACACTTAGTCAGCTTCCTAGAAATTTGTGACACCTTCAGGTATAATGGGGTATCGGATGATGCGGTGAGACTTAGCTTGTTCCCATTTACTCTACGGGGCAAGGCGAAGAGCTGGTTATATTCTCTACCGCTGGGATCGATAACTACATGGGAAGACCTCGCTCAGAAATTTCTTGCAAAGTTCTTTCCACCAGCAAAAACTGCAAAAATGAGGAATGAGATAAAGATGTTTGAACAACAACACGGGAGTCACTGTATGAGGCATGGTAAAGATACAAGGAGTTGCTCAGGAAATGCCCACATCATGGATTTCCTAAGTGGTTGTAGATGAACACATTTTACAACGGATTGAACGGAAACCTCAGAACCAGTATTGATGCATCTTCGGGTGGAGTGTTTATGGCTAAAAGTTATGAGGAGGCTTACGAATTGATAGAGACTATGGCAGCTAACAACTACCAAATTTCTGACAAAGAAGAATGACACGAGCAAAGGCGCCTAGAGTGTTAGAAGTAGATGGCGAATTCAAGCATACAAGCGCAAATTTCAAAGACTTTCAAAGAAGTTGGGTATGTTATATGACAGGCACGTGTACGCAGTCTGAGAGTTGCGATTATTTGTGAATTGTGCGTGGGTGGGCATCCTACAGATCAATGGGTAATCGACCCAACGTCAGTATAATTTATGGGTAGCTACAACAGAATTCCATAGAATACCTATCAGAATGCTTATAATCAAGGAAATAGGAATCATCCTAACTTTTCGTGGAGTAACATTCAGCATCAACAAGCTCCACGACCATCATTTCCCCCAGGATTCCAAAATCACCAACAACCAGCTCAACATCAAGAGAGGAAGTCAGATTTAGAGGAGTTGTTGGCAAAGTACATAACAAGCAATGAGGCGGCTATGAAAAATCAAGCAATGACAATGAAATCGCAAGAGATGGCCATCAAGAATATAGAGAATCAGATGGGACAAATTGCTTTGGCATTGAACAACAGACAACAAGGGACTCTACCGAGTGACACCGAAAGAAATCCGAAGGGTAATCACGAGCAATGTCAAGCAATTATGTTGAGAAGTGGAAAACAGCTTGAGGGTCAAGAAACAGAAAATTTGGCTACAAAGAAGGTTGACACAGATAGTGAAAATACAGTGGTAAAGGTCAAGCAGGGGGAAGAAAAATAAGTGGAAAAGAGCAAACCAGTTAATGAACCAGTTGTCTATCCTTCCCCACCTTTTCAGCAAAGAGTTCAAAAACAGAAACTAGATAAGTAGTTTGCAAAATTTTTGGAAGTTTTTAAGAAACTTCATATTAACATCCCGTTTGTAGAAGCCCTAGAGCAGATGCCGAGTTATGCAAAATTCATGAAAGGGATTTTGTCCAGGAAAAAGAAGTTGGAAGATTTCAAGATAGTGGCATTAACAGAGGAATGTAGCGCGGTGTTACAGCGAAAGTTGCCACCAAAGTTGAAAGATCCAGGGAGTTTCACTATTCTGTACACGATTGGGAATATGGCATTCAACAAATGTTTGTGTGATTTGGGGGCAAGTGTGAACCTTATGCCGTTATAAGTTTATATAGAATTAGGTTTGCCCAAAGCCTACGAACATCTCATTGCAGTTGGCGGATAGTTCAGTCACGTACCCGAGAGGCATTGTGGAGGACATATTAGTAAAGGTTGACAAGTTTATATTCCCCACGGATTTCATCATTTTGGATTTTGAGAAGGATAAGAACATCCCGATTATCCTAGGAATTTAACGTTTTCAAGGCCATGAAATTCCCTACGGATGAAGAAAAATATTTCAGGATGGATATCATTGATCAGATAATCAGTGAAGATATGGGTAAGAGTTTGGGCAACGATCCATTAGAAATAACACTATTGGGGGAATGAAGAGTTAGATGATCTAGAATTTGTGGACTACTTGCAGATGCTAGACTCCTCGCCACGAGTTAGCAGATTCAAAACACCCTTTGAACCATTGCACACGAAGGTGAAAGCCACAACAAGGATGAAACCGTCATTGGAGGAGCCACCGACTCTTGAACTTAAGCCACTCCCTAAACACCTCAGGTATGTGTATGTAGGCAATTCTAATTCTTTACCTATTATTATGTCTGCTGCACTTAACGAATTGCAGGAAGAAAGGTTGTCGAGAGTGCTGAGGGACCACAAATCGGCTATAGGATGGACAATTGTAGATATCAAGGGAATCAGCCCAACCTTTTGCATGCATAAAATTCTAATGGAAGACGATGCAAAACCGATAGTGGAGCAATAGAGACGACTCAACCCTATTATGAAAGAAAGAGTCAAAAAGAAAATACTGAAATGGTTGGATGTGGGTATCATTTACTCGATTTCAGATAGTAAGTTGGTTAGTCCGGTGCAATGTGTGCCGAAAAAAGGAGGAATAACCGTGGTTCAGAATGATGACAATGAGCTGATTCCGACAAGGACAGTGACTGGTTGGAGAGTTTTCATGGACTACAGGAAGTTGAATAAGGCGACCGCATAAAGATCACTTTCCTTTGCCCTTTATCGATCAAATGTTGGACAGATTAGCTGGACACGAGTACTACTGCTTATTGGATGGATACTCGGGTTATAATCAAATCATCATCGCTCCTGAGGATCAAGAGAAGACTACGTTTACGTGCCCATACGGCACATTCGCATTTAGGAGAATGCCATTCGATTTGTGTAATGCACCCGCTACCTTCCAGCGGTGTATGATGGCTATCTTCTCGAACATGGTGGAGAAAAATGTGGAAGTCTTCTGGACGACTTCTCTGTTTATGGGGATGACTTTGATGCGTGTTTGGAAAATTTGGTAATGGTCCTACAAAGATGCATAGACACGAATTTGGTCCTGAACTAAGAAAAGTATCACTTCATGGTTGAAGAAGGTATAATTTTGGGGCACAAAGTCTCGGCTCATGGATTGGAGGTTGATAAAGATAAGCCGGAAACAATTGAGAAACTGCCTCCACCGAGTTCAGTTAAGGGAATTAGAAGTTTTCTGGGATATGCTGGGTTCTACAGAGATTCATAAAGGACTTCTCTAAAATTGCAAAACCTTTGTGCAGTCTTTTAAAGAAGGATTCAGTTTTTAAGTTTGATGAGGAGTGTAAATTGGCATTCGAGTTGTTGAAGAAGAAATTGACCATAGCTCCCATAATTGTCGCGCCGGATTGGACCATGCCCTTTGAGTTAATGTGTGATACAAACGACTATACAGTTGGGGCTGTTTTAGGTTAACGTCGAGAAAAGGTATTTTATGCCATATATTATGCAAGTAAAACACTCACGGAGACTCAAATGAATTACACAACTACAAAAAAGGAATTGATTGCAGTGGTGTATGCGTTCGATAAATTCTAGGCATACTTGATCGGGACTAAGGTAGTAGTTTATACAGATCACTCGACCATTCAGTACTTAATTTCAAAAAAAGATGCTAAGACATGCCTTATCAGATGGATTCTCCTTTTATAAGAGTTTGATTTAGAAATAAAGGATAGAAAAGGGACGGAGAACCAAGTTGCCGATCATTTGTTTAGGCTGGAAAATCAAGATAAACAAATAGAGGACAAGTGTGTAATCAACGAGTCATTCCCGGATGAGCAATTGTTTGGGATAAATACAGAATTTCCATGGTACGCGGACTACGCGAATTATCTAGTGAGCAACATTCTTCCTCCCGATCTTACAAGATAACAGAAAAAGAAGTTTCTTCATGACGTTAAGTGGTACATGTGGGATGAACCTTACTTATTCAAACAGTGCGCCGATAAGATGATCAGAAGATGTGTGCCTACAGTGAAGTGAAGAACATACTGCATGAGTGTCACTCATCTGCATATGGGGGACATTACGGTAGTGAAAGAACAATGATAAAAGTGCTTCAAGCCGGGTTTTATTGGCCTACAGTATTTAAAGACGCCCATCAATTTGTTAAAACATGTGATAGATGTCAAAGGGTGGGCAACATTTCGAAAAGGAATGAGATGCCACTACAAACAATTCTAGAAGTTGAGATTTTCGATGTATGGGGCATAGATTTCATAGGGCCATTCCCTTCATCACTTAACAATCAGTACATTTTGCTTGCAGTGGATTACATCTCAAAGTGAGTTGAAGCCGCAACACTCCCAACTAACGATGCCAAAGTGGTTCTCAAATTCTTGCAGAAGAATATTTTTACGAGATTTGGCACGCCGAGAGCTATTATAAGTGATGAAGGTAGTCACTTCTGCAACAAATCGTTTACAGCTCTATTGGCAAAGTATGGGGTCAACCATAAGGTAGCTACAGTTTATCATCCCCAAACCAGTGGGCAAGCTGAGGTTTCGAATAGTAAAGTAAAGAGAATCTTGGAAAAGGTGGTATACCCGAATCGAAAGGATTGGTCGCTCAGGTTGGATGATGCACTATGGGCCTATCGGACTACGTATAAAACACCAATTGGAATGTCACCATATCAACTACTATACGAAAAGGCTTGTCACTTACCTGTCGAGTTATAGCACAAGGCTTACTAGGTGATTCGGAAACTTAATTTTGATCAAGCAGCTGTGGGGGAAAAGCGACTACTGCAATTAAACGAGCTCGACGAATTTTGACTTCAAGCCTACAAAAACTCTAAGCTTTTCAAAGAAAAGGTTAAGAGATGGTACGACCAGAAATTCATACACAGAACATTCGAGCCGGGGCAATCAGTTCTATTGTTCAACTCACGGTTGAGGTTGTTTCCAGGCAAGCTTAAGTCCAGATGGTCGGGACCATTCACCATTAAAAAAGTTTTCTCTCATGGCGCCGTTGAACTCTACAGTAGGAATCCATTGGAAACGTTCATAGTCAACGGTTGAAGCATTATTGGGGTGGCGAATTCAAAATGGATGTTATCGCGATCACATTATCCGATGTACCATAAACAAGGAGTAGCCAGGCTGAACGACTTTAAATCAAGTGCTAATTAGGAGGCAACCCAATCGTACATTTATTTTTCATAGTTTTAATCATAACTGTTAGATTAAAGTTTAGCATAATTAGTAATATATAATAAGTTCATTAAGTAATTGTTATATTGTATGAGTCTTGATAATCTATCAACCATACTTGAAATGATTAACAATCATCTAACTTTTATGTTTCATGGCTTGTAGGATGTTAAAATATTCATTAAGGGGAATAACATGAAGGAAAGAGAGCAAAGAACATTAGTTAACAGAGTGCATGCCCACCCCATGGCTCCTAAAGTTTTATACCTTCATTTGAGGGGGGTCTCCCTACCCAACTAACAGATTGCATGCCTGCGCCAGTATGGCTTATATGCTTGTACCCTCACGGGTAAGGGGGTCCTGGAAGTTCAACAGATCAGTTTTGGCAGTTGTAGTCCTTATACATTGTATTCCTTATACCACTTCCCCCACTTCTTCATTCCACACGGCCACTACTTCACCTTCCAAATTGCAACCCAAATTTTTCCTCACATAAACTACCCATCCCCATTACTTCTCCCCACCACTCCAATCCACTTCCCCATTAAACCACACCACCATCCCTATATATTCACACCCTCACAACCTTTCAACTACATCTCACAAGACTACGAATTAGGGCTTTCAGTGCATTAAGAATATAACAACTGCAGCTAAGTGCTTTGGGTTTTATTTCCTCACTTCCTAGTACCATAATAGAGAAAATCTTCATGTTTTATGGAGGATAAACTTCTGTGCACACCAAGTGTTTGATATTTTGTGTGAACCAAGTTTGGGGGAAAATAGTTGTGTTACAGATTACTAAATTCCATGGCGTCTCAACAAACATCAAAACGACAAAGGGAAGAAAGTTCAAGGCCCGTACAACCAACTCAGACCTTTGATCGTCGTAAATTCGTAAGTGTCGCCGCTGCCGACCGATACGACTATATGATGATGAAAGCTCTTACACCGGAGCGGGGGTTGGCACCGGATCATGTCGACGGTGAAATGATGCAACAAATTTATCAGAAAGGGTGGAACAAGTTCACTGAGGAACCTGAGCCAGCTGTTGTTGTAATACCCGAGAATTTCCACGTATTATTAAATGAATATAATAATGGAACTGATATTTCTGTTTATATAAGTGTTATTATTTTATGAGTCGATTAATTCAATTGATTTGTAATAGATCAATGCGTATTAAGAAGTGTGATTTGATAATAAGAATTGTGAAATGCCTTGTGTGGCATATTGTGAAACGAGGAAATCCATTAAACAAATTAAAACGAGAATTAAGAAGATTAATTGTGTTGATCATGTAATTTCATATGTGTAATCAATACGCTCGTAGACATGTAGTAACACTTTTGTGGACATCAATTCATGTCGTGTAAAACAAGTTTAGTGATGAAAATTGGCACTAAATGAAGCTAAACCCAGCTCTTGCATCATCGATCGAGGATCAGATATGTATAATTACAACGTCCGTCCTAAGAAGATAAAATCAAGCAATTGCTTGCCAAAGGGTAAGTTGAAAAAATTAATTTTTCTACTTTAGAAATTAAATAGGACAATTATGTGATATGTGTGACATTAATAAACCATGAAATAAAGTGTGCAATTAAGTAATATTACTTGTTAATTGTTATATTAATTAATTGTTAATGGTTGCGATAGAATATTGATAATGGCAATAATTAATAATATGTGATTGCAATATGTCTATAGATATAATAAGAATTATATAAATTAATGGTTATGGAGATCTATAAATACATTAATCAAGGAAGGGATAATTTATTTATTTGACTTAAAATAAATAAGTAACGTTATTAATATAATAAGGATTATATTGATTGTCAATGGGCATATGAGCAATAATTAAAAATATAAATATATTATATAGTGTGGTGTGACATTTATGTGACTATATATTAAGTCTTATAAAATTTTATTGTATGAGGCAATGTGATTAAACATATTGAAACTATATGTTATAAATACATTATGAAATATCTATGTGACAATATGTATGTGGGTATATATTAAAAAATATACCATGAGCATATTGTAAACTATTATTTTAATAAAATGTATCAGTGTGATAAATTGTACATGGATTATATGTATGTTACATTTCCATATTACATCTACTACCTTGAAACATCAATATCTAAAATTGTAGTTATAGCTAATGTATGGTTGATATAACATAAGAATAAGGTTTGTGCATAAGTATAGTCTAAGTGTTGCTAGAATTCTAAGAATTTGAATTGTCACAAATTGAGTGTCCCATTTACTCCTTCTTCAGTCACGTGAATCACATAAAGGCTATGGCCTATTTTATTTTCTTTCTTCAAAGTTTTCTAGCTGATGATTATGGTAGGGAGTGGTGGTTATGATGAGTTTCAACCACCATCTAATAACTCCTTATTAACCTTCATGCACTCCTTCAATCCATGGGTTTGATTCAATGGAGAATTACTATGTCTGTGTAAGAATTCTTCTATAAATAGCAGACATGTTTATCAATTGGTGTTGCTTGAAGTGTCTGATATTTTCTAAGTAAGAGTTGAAAGTATACAAGTAATCTAAAAGCTTAGGAGTTCAATTGGAGCAAATTCCTTTCACAATTTAGAGGTATAATCTCATTCCTTATTGCCATTTTAAGTTTCTGCTAAACAGAGTTCGTGAGTATTGAAATTCAAATTCTTGAATTCGTGGAATTAGATGTTAATGAGGTTGGGTATAGGTTATATAGTTGTTATATGACCATATAAATATGTTTCAACTGTAATAGAAATGTTTAGAATCAATTTTGTGAGTAATTTCTGTGTTTGGGCTAAATAGCTCTTAAGTTTACTTTGTTCTCGGCTCGAACCGGTATGTAACTATAATCAAGCTTGGATTAACACCGAGGCGCAAATATATGCCTGCTACCGCTCCCGAGTTCGATTTTGAATTATGTTTTACAATCTGTTATAGTGTTATGACATGTACTAGCTTACAAGCACGTGTAAGAGGCATATACCAGTATATTGACTTGATGTGAGCATGTGTTAATAGATTAGCATTCATGAATAATGAGAGTATGTAGTTGGAATGAACTTAGAACTTTAAAAACGAACTTGATATGCATGTATGCCATCGTTATATACTGACTCTGCAACCATATTGGTATGACTTAGAAATGCATGAATAAAACTTTAGATTGTGTTTATGTGATTACTAAGCAAGCATGAACATATGGACTAATTTGTAAACTTTATAAATGAAAATACGACTTTTGAAGTGAATGTTAACACGCTACCTTGAAGGTTAGAATTTGACACTTGTGATCATGTTTGATGTCACTATTAGACTCACTCATGTAGTATAAATATATACATACCATGCTTGTGTGTCATATTTCAAATAAAGTATGAACGAAGCATATTTTCAACTAAAGCGGTGTTAGTTTCACGTATGTGTTATGAATACTCACAAGTATGCCTAATATGAGTTTTATAACTATCTTGGATGTTTAGAGAGCAAGCATGATAGACTTTGTGGTTTCATGACCTTGAATGGCCTTAAATTATTGAAATGATCAATTTAGAATTTTATTATAAAAGAAGGAACCTATATTGAATTGAGAAGCATGAGAAGGCCTTTAACATGTCAAAATATATTATGTATGATTGTGTGCTCAAACTGGACAGAGACCATAAGGCAAAGAAATGAGTTTTGGTTGGGGTAGAGGATTCGCCATAGCGATTCTTGGATCTAAACTTAACCATGGCACAAAATTGCCGATCCGAATCGAGATAGTGAATTCTGGTTTTGGCCAGTTAGCTTGTGAATAGCCTATATTACTAAAAGTAATTTAAAACCTACTGATACATGTATATAAGTGATTCTTAGATGATATGATGGTGGTTGCCTCATAATAGGAAGATCCATGGGTAAAAAGGACTTAACCTTGAGTATTCATAATTTACTTATGAAAAGACTAGGTATTTGATTCATGAGGAATTTATAATCTGATTTGTACCATATGTGCATACTTGAATCGTGTCTAAACTTGATTAATGAATGTGTTAGCTAATGAGCATCTTGTACTTATAATACTCTATACTAGGATTCGAAAGTGTTGATTTATTAACGTGGATAAACTACGCTTTAGGCAAGTATCTGAACTATCCTTTACATTGTGCAAGTTCCCTAAACTTACTATTATTGTGCAAGTTTCCTTGAACTTCACTCTTTGATTGTGCAAGTTCTCTAACCTTACTCAAATTTATATTGAGCAAGTATCCGAACCTTATCTCTTTGAATGCAAGTTATATTACTTTCCCGTTCAATTGAACAAGTATGTTTAAACTCTTGTGATAACTATTATTCATATGGAACTTGGTATTGTTCTTGAATATTGTGAAAGAGTCGATGACATTTGATTCGGCTAGACTATATGCATATTTATAAAACTGTCCAAACCAATTGATTGATGCAAAAATCTTGAAAACTAAGTTGAACAACCCTTATGGTAAGGGGAGTGTATGTTGTTGGAAACCCCAACACATGAATGAATATTATTGTGGTGTTATACATAACTTAGAGTATTTTAGACTGATCATCTATGGTACTTGATTTGTTTGGGTTATTAGTTTAATATTGGTAATTCTAGTAGATGTTCAATAGTCCTTAGTGACTACTCAGTATAAATTATTTATCCAGTTGGATACATTGATAGTCTTTGAATTCATATATATCTGTTGATTTATATTGAATTATCATTCTTATTCCAAGAATTGGTTATATTCACTATTCATGATATTATTCTGAAACTCTGAACTATCTTAGAGATAATACTTCGATAATTCAAACTTGTGATATTATATCCTACACCCTTGTTGTATATTACTTGCTGGGCAATTTGTGCTCATCCTTGCTTATTTAAAACCTTTCAGTTAAGGCAGAACATGGAAGTGTATCTGGGCAGGACAAGGGAAAGGGAAAGGCTACCGACTAGCGTGTTCCTTTTATGTTTAAAACTATTATGTTGTGTTAAGACTATTTTCAGACTATGATTAAGCTTATTAGGATTATGTAATAAGTCTTTAAGTTGATATTATTATGTAATCTATTAAGTACTGTAGGTTGTAAGACTTGGGAGAATAATTATAATAAATCATTGTATATTATTCTAAATTAGATTTTCCGTTGTGAATGTGTTATTTTAGTTATTATGGTATTGCCATGAGAACGTGATGAACCGAATTCGAGCAACCATGTGGAGGTCCGAATTTGGGGGCATCGCAGTTTTCAACGTGGTCAAAGAGTTTTATGCCAACACCAAAGACAAAGCCCCCTTCAATGCTTATGTGCGGGGTCGATTAGTCTCGTTCAGTGCCGACGCCATCAACACCTATTATCAGTTATGAGTGCCTCGACAGTGCCAATACGCTCACCTACGTGATTTTGATACTGACTATGAAGCTATAATCAAAGAAATGACTAAGCCAGGAACAACATGGATCAAGGGTCGGAAAGGAGGCATGGTTTTACATAGCAAGGATCTCAGTCGATATGGTAAAATATGGTATGCCTTCATATGTGCAAAATTGTATCCGTCCCAACACACATCGGACGTGACCAAGGAGAAAGCACTCCTTCTATATGCGATTGTGCAAGATTTCATCATTGATATCGGGGCCATAATCTATTTTTCCATTCGCCGATGCTTACGAGGAAACTTTAAAGGCGGCTTGCCACACCTATCACTCATATGTGGGTTATGTCGCCAAGCGGGTGTAAGATGGTCTGATGATGAACCCACTCAGATGCCGCTTTAGTTACTAGATTCTAGAATGATAGCGCGGTATTCAGTGTGGGCTGGAGGTGATTCCCATCCTTGAGGTATGGGTTTTATTTTTCCATCGGCTTTGAAGGACGAAGTTGATGTTGCAGACACCTCGGAGGATGTGGATGCGACTATGGGAGATCAAGGAACAGAACAGGTACCACAGTCCGAGGCAATATCTAGTCCTCAGTTCCTAAATTTTTAGAGCCAAGTAGATGAGCACAACAAGAAAACACGACGAGAAATGAGGCGGCTCGCTGCTAGGAAGGACCATATGTTCGAAGCAATGAACCTCTCATTCGCTTCATTGAACACGATGCTACAAAGTTTCAATCCTAATGCTCAATTTTTGTATCAGCAACCGGTTCCACTGCCACGATTTCCACCGAAAGTGATTCCGATGAAGAAGAACACCACACACCACCACCCCAGGCTTGAAGAATTACAGGGAAGTCCTCATGTTTTTATTGCTAAATCCATACAATGAGGGAATTGTAATTGTTAAGTTTGGGGGATTTACATTCATGTTGCATATTTAAGTTCATTAAGCTAGGATTGCATAGTAGTTTGTTATTATATTTAGGTTGATCAATTGTTGCATATTTATGTAATCATGTATTTGCATAGTAGCTTAGGTGCATATTTAGTTTTTCTTTAGTTATTTATGTATTCTTGAATTCATGTTATGTTTACTATCAATTTAAAAAAAAATCAGTTAAATATTGTGTTTGCATATGTCCAGCAGTACTGTTGTAGTTCATTTTATTTTGGGCCAATGATGAGTTTGAGATTAAGTCGATAAATACAACATTGATTATTAGAACCTTGATGTAGTTTTGAATTATGACTCGGATTTTATGCTTGTTTGAAACTGGTATAAAAAGGGTAGCACGTAATAATGTCTGTGTTGAATGATTAGTTTAAATTGATATATAAATAGTTTCTAAAGGATAATGCTAGTCTAAATCATAGAAGGACAAAAATAGGCAATGAAAACAACGAATTAGACAAGAACATAAGTTTGGGGGAAAAGGTAGGGTATATAAGCTTTGAAAAAAAAGAGAAAATAATATCTAGTTAAGTCTTGTGGTGGGTTGAGAGGAAATACTCCCCATAAACACGAGCGTGAGATGGAGCGTAAAACGCACTCACCAACCATCTATATAAAAAAAATATGAAGAAAAGATGGGAAATAAGAGTAAAGAGCCCCTGTTAATGAAAAAAAAAAGGAGAAAGCATGAATACCCTATGTGGACCCCTAATCTTGGTAAATGTTTGATTTTAGTTGGAACTTGTCTATTTTTGAAATTTTTGAGTTATTCTGTATGATTCCTAATAAGAAATTGGTTATGTATTGAATTTGAGTCCGTATCAGTTATCATGGATGTTGAACACACACACACTATACCAGTGATAATGGTTTAAGATTTGAGGATTAATAAGGAATTATTTATTGGTTTTGATGATTAAGAATTGTAGTGTTTGTTTGCTTTCCTTGAGGCCGGAGGAATAATTTTGAGTTTATGACACTGTTGGATTAAAAAACATATAAATTAGATGTATTCCATATCATTGCATTGCATTGTGTAACATATTTGTTTTGATTTGTGCTCGAGGACTAGCACGGTTTAAGTTTGGGGGATTTTGATAAGTGGATTTTGTATCCACGAATTGATATCCAACTCAAGCTTAATTGTTGTTAAATCTTCGTTTTTATGACATTTGTTTACTTGTTTCTTGTTATTTTATGTATAGGATGGGTGGTGTGGTTAATGAGTGAAAAAGGAGGCAATTGGAGCATCAACTTAGCAAGTATGAAGACTAAGCAACATCAGTTTGCAGTGAGGTAGCCCGTCGGGGCAAGCCCATTTTGCCTTTACACCCCCGCCGGAGCGGGGGGTCTTCAATGTTGTTTAGCAGAAGGCATGCCCGCCGGGGCGGGCGTTTTCTATGAATATACCCCCGCCGGGGCGGGGGGTCCCAAAAGTTAATTGGAACATGATTTTTAGTGCTTAGATAGCAATTAGACTCTAATTGACATGGAATTTGACGAAAACTTGTGTGTTGGAAAAATTTGGAGCAACTAACAACAAATTATAGAGGATCATACACAGCAATAATCAGAGATTGAATACAAAAATTCATATTGAGCATTGGAGTGAAGATTTTGAAGGCGTTCATAGTAATTGCGGATTAAGGCTAACGTGAAGGGTGTTCTGTATTATTATTCTTCGATGTAGTCTTATATTTGTAATTGAAAGGATGTTATCTTTAATTTGTTCTATTATTATTTCATTTATTATGAACTAATTTACGTTTTAGGCTTATAATGGATCTTTAAGTGAAACGATGATTATGTAACTTTGATTTCCAATTTGATAAGCTATTATCCAGTTTATCTATATTAATTTGAGCTTGAATTTATGAATTGCCTGATCAACAGTTCTTTGTGGACTTGTATGAATTCGAGAGAGGAAGTACGAGTCTAGACTTAGTTAATATAGCATGTGTTCTTGAATTTTATGAATAAACAGAATCTTGATGATGAAAGTAGAATGCACACAAGCCAATCATGTTTGATGATAAATCATATACTTTGTAACAATCTTATTCATTTATTAATAAAAAGTATTAATTTATTAAAGGTTTTTAATTATCTACATGATGTTATTTTATAATATGTGATAAACCCATAGTTTTAAGCAATGCTTTTAGAATAATGATGATGATCATTCTAATGAGATCTAAATTCTTAGAAAGCTTAAAACTAAAATAGTTCCCAATCGTTGGATTACTAAATTGGGGATTAGTGATTCCGAATAGATTGGTACATACGTTGCTTGCTCATTGGATGAGGATGACTGATCTCATGATCATTTGTGTGGAGACACTAAAGCAAGTATGTAGGTGCTTATTAGAGAATAAGTTCAATTGAACGTGGCTCGCTAAGGAATACCTAATGGAGTTTTACTTGTTCATCAATAGGAATTCTCAGTGATGATAGTAATACAAGCAATCCTTGGACTTGAGATCATCATAGTATCTTGTGTATGATGAGTTATACTTTGACTTATTCCTTAAGACTCTTAGGGTATATCAAAGGGTATGTTTGGGTATAATAAGTTGTACATGGAGATAATGTATGATCAATACAGAATCTACCGCTTCTAGTAATAGAAGAGAAATGTCCTATGTGATTCGATAACTGACAACCCAGTAGTCATTGGCCAAGGCATAATGAAATTAGAAAGGAGTTTCTAATTTGCATTATTTGGAGTTGTGCATTTAAGAGTCAAAATATATATAATTAAATAAAATAAGACTTGACAGTAATTCCATGTCTTATATTTAATTGGGACATTGTATGGTGGAGGGATTGAATTGTACGGTAACTATTTACTCAAAGGTTCTTTTATGATTAATGTTGAAATCTATATTATCTGGAAAGTCATTGATCGCTGGGGAGACTTATCCCTATTGTAGAATAAATATTATTTATTTAAATAAATTAATAGTTTAATTTATTTATTTAAATAAGATTAGAATTGTTCTAATTGCTTTATTCACAACCAGTTTAATATGGAGAACCTAAATGGTCACACCATAAAAGGAAGAATAATTATTTAAGAATTTAATGGCTTAATCGTAATAATATGTTAAGTGCATTTAATTTAATCTATGGTGATAGAATAAATTAAATAGCTTAATATTTATTATTTAATATTTTAGAAATATTAAATATATAAATTAATAAGAGGAGCCTTATTAATATTATTACAATTATTATTATTTTAATTTATAAAGAGTTGGAAATTAATTTAATATTAGTACTCTCATTTATTCTTAATAAGATTAAGAGACTAATTAATTAAAGGAGTTTAATTAATTAAAATAAAACTCAATTCCTTAATTGTTAAGGAGAGTTGTCCACATCTATAAATAAGATGAGTCTTATTATTGGTGGGAGTGGTTGTTGACTTTTTCACAACATACGTGATTCTAATTGTTGGAGAGTACGCTCGTTTTCTATGAGAGATAGAAAAACTAGGGTTTTGTCAAACACCCATCTTCTTGAATCTTTATTCTTTCTTGGTGGATCACCTTTAGGCCAAACACTTGAGTGGCTAACGTTGATCAAATGAAGGAACCAAACCCGGTTGATTCAAGTTGAACGCGAAAAGGATTGGAGGTGAACTTGTACCTGAGGAAGCTCGAATCTTCAAGGGTATGATTATTGTTCTTCATATCTTTTCGTTTAATTAATAATTGTGCATAAAGGATAATCCGGGTATATGGTTTGTAAAATTTTAAACTCGATTTTTACATCGCCGCTTATTTAATGCAATGATCATTGCGTTAAATGAATATTACACACCTAACATTGGTATCAGAGCCAAACCTTTATGCGAATTATTAATTGTTTTGATTTGATATGTATATTGATATGTGTTTAGAACAATTTAATTGGGCATAATTTGTTGTATAAAATTTATTTAGAAAAAATAAAAAAATTAACCGTCATCAATTCTAGATATCCGCGATGTTCTTGATTGGTGTCGGTTTGAATTGTTGTATGTTTATATATATGTTATATATATATATATATATATATATATATATATATATATATATATATATATATATATAACATTAACCTTATTGTAATCCGTGAATCTCTTTTTTTGAAAACAGGATCAGGTGTATTCCAAGGCTTTGTTATTTCACCAACTAAATCATGTGATTGTTGCAGGATCTTAAAGTATGTTTTATAATATAATATATATATAAACATATATGTTTCAACAGTGAATTCATGGATTCAAGGAATATGTTATTTATATATATATATATATATATGATTTAGGATGATTACGTGGATGTCGCGTAATTACGTATAATATATATATTATATATACTACATTTCAAAGATATATATATATATATATATATATATATATATATATATATATATATATACTTTTAATAATTTTATAATTAAAATAAAGAGTTTATTTTAATCTTAAAATTAAATTTCATGCTAACTAATTAGAGTTGGAATTGAATTCCATGATAACTAATTGGAGTTGAAAAGGACTCCATGTTTCCTTAAATAAAGGAGTTTATTTAGATATGAAATAAGATTTCATATTATTCAAAATAAAGGAGTTTATTTGTGAATAGGAAAAAGAATCATATTTCCTTAAATAAAGGAGTTTATTTAGATATGAAATAAGATTTCATATTATTCAATATAAAAAGAGTTTATTTGTGAATAGGAAAGAGAATCTGTGTTTCTTTTAATAAATGAGTTTTTTTACTTGGAATTGGATTCCATAATTAATTAAAATAAAGGAGTTTATTTTGATAAATGATTTTGATTAAAATAAAATAGTTTATTTTATACAAAATTGGATAAATTAAAATAAAAGAGGTTTATTTTGATTTAAATTTGAATTAAAATAAAGAAGTTTATTTTGATTCAAAATTAGATTTTATGCTAACTAAATTTGCCCATTAAATAATATCAATATATATATATTGAATGTTTATTATTTATGAGATGAATGTTATTTATTGATGTATATGGTGATGTGTATGATAATAAATGGGATTGATTATGGACTATTGACCAATGTGATTGGATTTTATTTTAGTTGGATGCATGAATGTATGGGTTTTATTAAATGGGGTCTGCGTACCTCGTCTTCTTTAATTTTTCCTTAATGTAAATTCTAACTTCCTCCTATGTACTTCCCCTTGACTGCTGATCAAGGTTTCTATTTATTTTAAAATAATTTTGTAATAGGAATAATTAGAATTAATTTTGAAGAATTAGAGATCAAGGATCAAGAAGCGCTTGAAGACCCGTTTGTAATGGAACCCAGGTTTAAATGTAATAGTTATATTTAAATATTAATTTTTGCACCCCTAGGGTTTTACCTTTTGGTTCACATGGTGGCTCTAGCGAACCAAACTAGAATAAAAGTTCATAATCAATCCTGGTAGAATATAGTATTCTATATGTGCATGCTTATACTATATATATTATATATTATGTAAACATGCTTCGCATGTTAATTAATATGACGTGTATTTTATATATATATATATATATATATATATATATATGTGTGTGTGTGTGTGTGTGTGTGTGTGTGTGTGTGTGCATGCGTGCTAAACAAGATGAGACAAATTAATAACAAACCCCTCAAATATTTTATATTAAGTTGTAACGTTCAAAGATATTTGGAATATCGAACGTCGCCTTCTAGCATGATAGAAACAATAGTATTGAATATTTAATATGAGTTTGTTGTGCACACACAAGGCAAGTATTAAATATTTAAGATGTTATTTTTATTACATATGATGTTTATAAGAAATTGAACATTACTGCTTTGTTGTGCACACACAAGGGCTGTAGTTTTCTCTTCATTTATATGGAAATGCTAGATCTAACTTAACTTAAATCATTTTAGTTCGGATGTGCACACACTTGACCATTATGATTTAAGAGGTAAAATACAAGGAATTGCATAGTTGATGTAATTGACAAGAGTTGTCTACCTATTTATTTATATATAGTTTGTTGTGCATACACAAGGCTATATACATTTGAAATGGGATCCTTATTAACTAGCAAATCTTTAATTAGATTTTGCCAAACTATATAATTGAGGATAATATAGTTTGAAGAAAATAGTGGGAGATACCAATTTAAAACAAGACCTAAATTATTTTGGTAATTAATAAAAGAATGTATGTTAAAATGTTGTTAATTACAAATTCATTTACAGAATTTTACAATGTCTAAATCACTATCACTGCGAAGCATATTAGATGCTATTTAACCAGACCGAATTAAACGGATTGGTTAAGGAATTTAAGAATAGTTCTCACGGCTGAAAATTTATCTTATGTCCTTAATACACCTATCCCTGCAATGGTTGTAGACAATGCCTCTGAGGAAGAGATTGCTACTTTTAGAAAGTGGCAAGATGATGAATAGTTGGCTCAATGCATCATTCTCGCATCCATGAGTAACGTGCTTCAACGTTAACATGAAACTATGGATACTCCTACTATACTCCTACACATCAAGTAGTTGATGGTGAGGAAAGTAGGACTGATAGATATCAGATATCTAAGGAGCTGTTCCGATCTAGAATGACCAATGACACTACAATATAGACACATGTCCTAAAAATGATCAATTTGATTAAATAATTAGGACAACATGTTTTTGTCATGGATGGAGAGTTGAGCCAAGATTTGATCTCGAACTCACTCTTGGATTCCTTTCAAAATTACTGTGAATTTTTCATATGAACAAGCTAGATATCAGCCTCGCTGATTTGCTTAACATGTTGAAAAATATTGAGAGTCATTTTCCAACCAAGAAAGATCATGTCTTACTGGTAGGGGCCAAAGGATCTTCTGAAAAGAAGAACGATTCAAAAAAGATAAATAGAAAGGCAAAAACAAAGGATAATAAGAACAAAACTGATACGAACAACAAAGGAGTTTGCGTCCACTGCAATAAGCCTGAACACTGGAAAAGAAACTACGAGAAGTCTCTTGTAGAGGCTAACCAGAAGAAGCTTAGTGAAGCTTCGATTATAAATATAGTTTTTTGTTCATGATTGAAATAAATTTTTCTTTAAGTCAAGGTTCTACTTGGGTATTGGATACCGACTTTGGTTATCATAAATATAGATTTATGAAGGGACGAAGTAGAAGTAGAAAGCTAAACAAAGATAAGTAATCCTATGTGTGGAAAATGAAGCAAAGGTTGATGCATTAACCATAGGAACTTATAGTTTAGCACTGCCTACGGGCAAATCTATTAAGTCAATAAGTTGTTATTGTATTCCAGTTCTCGTTGGAAACATTATTTCCATTTTATTGTTGGACAATGAAATCTTTGGTATTATATTTAAGAAAATTTTTTGTTCTATTTATAATAATAATGTTTTGTATAGAACTAGAATATTACTTAATGGATTTAGTATACTTGACTTAAGTGAAAATAATTTTTTATATTGAACAAATTTGTATAAGAAAAGGAGATGATCATTCAAAGAGTTGAATGTGTGTATTTGATGAAATACAAGTATGAATTATTTGAAAGGTTCAAAGAATTCAAAAGTGAAATAAATTGGCAAAGTATTAGGATTCTTTGATCCGATCAAGGAAGGAATACTTGTGCAATGAGTTTCTAAATCATCTCAAATGGTTTTCTCACAATGGACGCCTCCTGATACGTAATAATTGAATGATATATCTAAAAGAAAAAATCGTACCTTGTTGGACATGGTGCGGTCTAGAATGATTTTGCCGACATTCCAGTATCCTTCTGGGATAATGTCCTAGAAATGGCTGTATATCTACGAAAAAGGTAACCTCAAAATCCGACCACAAGACTCCATAAAAGTTATGGACAAGAAGGGTTCTTAATTTTAAGTAAGTTAAGATAAGGGGTTGTCTAGCTTATGTGAAAAGGTTTCAAAGGATAAGCTTGTGACAAGATTTGACAAGTACATATTTGTGGGACATCCTAAAGTAAGTTTAGGGTATATGTTCTATAATCTTACTTAGCAAAAAGGTTTTTTTTGCGAAACACGTTTCCTTCTAAGATAAAGGTGTTTATCATTGAAGAGCTAGTGGGAGGATAATAGATCTTTAAGAGTTCAAGAACCACAAAATATTATAAGTCAAATAAGAGGAACCTGTAGATAGAACTATTGTACCACAAAGATAATCGTAAATCTGGAATAATCATCAAGATACCTAGGAGGTATGGATTCATCATAGATGATGATGATGAGGTACACATCATGGAAGATGATGATCCAGTTACATACGATGAGGTAAGAGTTGTAGACACTCAGAAAAATGGATTGAAGAAATCTTCTTAAAAATGGAACATTCGTTTTGATATGATAATCAAAAGAGTTTGATTTTATCAAAAACAAAAATGAACCTAAAGTGTACAAAAGGGTCAGTGGGAGCGTTGTGATATTCCTAGTATTATATTTTGATATACTACGGATAAGGAATAACATACCAATGCTACAATCAGTAAAGATAAAGTTGTCTAAACATTCCTCCATGAAGGATTTGGAAGAGTATCGTATTTGGGAATACAAATCTATATAGATAGATTTAAGAGGATGCTCGACTTAAAGAAGTCATTTGATGCTAAAGTCGTTTAGCATGGCAAACTCCATGGGATATCTCATGTTGATGAGCCTTGGAGTGTATCTCTCTTAATAGTCCCCATAGACTCATAAAAGAGAGATCGCATGAGTAACTATCATGTATGCAATGAAATGTACGAGACCTGATGTTGATCAGTCATATTCTAGAGAAGTTCATTATGAGTTAGTGAAAAACATCTTAAAGTACTTAACCGACACTAAGGATGTGATCATATTTATGGCGGGTCTAAATTAAAAACTAGAGGGCTTAACAGACTCAAGTTTTTTTTTTGATAGGCCAAGACGACAGTAAATCCACTTTAAGGTAAAGCGTTACCTTGAACAGTGGTGTAGTGAATTGAAAAGGTTTTCAAACAGCAAAGAGTTGCTGGTTTAGTGATAAAGACAAAGTATATAGCTATAAATGAAGCTGTAAGTTGATTGTTTAGATGAAAAGTTCATTACAGAACTAGGAATAGTTCCTAAGTCTCATCTTGGATCTAAACATGTGTTGTGGCACTTTCATTTGATTATAGAAATTATTGAAAGATATGAAATCACTATAGAGATAGTGGTCTCTCAAGAACAACATTACATATCCATTAACTAAAGCTTATCCAACATCAGGATAATCGTCACTTAGAGAAGAAGGGTATGAGATACCATGGCGATTGGATTTAGTGCAAATGAGAGATTGAAAGTAGTATGCACACAAGCCAATCATGTTTGATGATAAAGCATATACTTTGTAACAATCTTATTCATTTATTAATAAAAAGTATTAATTTATTAAAGGCTTTTAATTATCTACATGATGTTGTTTTATAATATGTGATAAACCCATAGTTTTAAGCAATGCTTTTAGAATAATGATGATGATTATTCTAATAAGATCTAAATTCTTAGAAAGCTTAAAACTAAAATAGTTCCCAATCGTTGGATTACTAAATTGGGGATTAGTGAATCCGGATAGATTGGTACATACGTTGCTTGCTCATTGGACGAGGATGACTGATCTCATGATCATTTGTGTGGAGACACTAAAGCAAGTATGTAGGTGCTTATTAGAGAATAAGTTCACTGAACGTGGCTCGCTAAGGAATACCTAATGGAGTTTTACTTATCTCGTCAATAGAATTCTCAGAGTGATAGTAGTACAAGCGATCCTTGGACTTGAGATCATCATAGTATCTTGTGTATGATGAGTTATACTTTGACTTATCCCTTAAGACCCTTAGGGTATATCAAAGGGTATGCTTGGGTATAATTAAATAAAATAAGACTTGACAGTAATTCCATGTCTTATATTTAATTGGGACATTGTATGGTGGAAGGATTGAATTATACGGTAACTATTTACTCAAAGGTTCTTTTATGATTAATGTTGAAATCTATATTATCTGGAAAGTCGTTGATCGCGGGGGAGGCTTATCCTATTATTAATAATAATATTATTTATTTAAATAAATAAATAGTTTAATTTATTTATTTAAATAAGATTAGAATTGTTCTAATTGATTTATTCACAACCGGTTTAATATGGAGAACCTAAAGGGTCACACCATAAAAGGAAGAATAATTATTTAAGAATTTAATGGCATAATCGTAATAATATATTAAGTACATTTAATTTAATCTATGGTGATAGAATAAATTAAATAGCTTAATATTTATTATTTAATATTTTGGAAATATTAAATATATAAATAAATTAATAAGAGGAGTCTTATTAATATTATTACAATTATTATTATTTTAATTTATAAAGAGTTGGAAATTAATTTAATATTAGTACTCTCATTTATTCCTAATAAGATTAGGAGACTAATTAATTAAAGAAGTTTAATTAATTAAAATAAAACTCAATTCCTTAATTGTTAATGAGAGTTGCCCACATCTATAAATAAGAGGAGTCTTATTATGGGTGGGAGTGGTTGTTGACTTTTTCACAACATACGTGATTCCAATTGTTGGAGAGTACGCTCGTTTTCTATGAGAGATAGAAAAACTAGGGTTTTGCCAAATACCCATCTTCTTGAATCTTTATTCTTTCTTGGTGGATCATCTCTAGAGGCCAAACACTTGGGTGGCTAACGTTGATCAAAGAAAGGAACCAAACCCGATAGATTCAAGTTGAACGCGAAAAGGATTGGAGGTGAACTTGTACCTGAGGAAGCTCAAATCTTCAAGGGTATGATTATTGCTCTTCATATCTTTTCGTTTAATTAATAATTGTGCATAAAGGATGATCCGGGTATATGGTTTGTAAAATTTTAAACTCTGATTTTTACACGTTTTCGCTTATTTAATGCAATCTGATTGCGTTCATGAATATTACAAACCTAACAGATGAATGTTAAGGTAGAGATATGCTTGACATCACATGTAATCGGATAAATGATTTATTCTTAAACCTTCTTTAATTATAATTCACATAGAGATATAGTGAGTTAGTTGATTAAGGTGTTTAACTTGTTTCTATCTAATTTGTGGGTTTGAGTTAATACGGTATTAGTGCATCGAGAGGTGGCTAGTGCTACATTAGTGTTCTTGATTAATAAACTGGGATAGTGAATTGAATTGGAATAAAGGTGTAAAAATTAGAGTGAAGTTTCAGGTGAAATCGTAAGCCTAATTCTCCAATAATTATTTGAAATTCAGTTTTTAAGATTTGTGATTGTTTTGTGATTATATATTTATTAATAATTTAGTTTTTATAATTTTAATCATTGTTTTGGATAGTTTAATAAAATTAGGATTAATAGAAAATTGATAATTGTGAGGTTGAGATTCTGACTAAATTATCTCTGTGGGAACGATACTCTACTTACTATTATATTAAGTGTTGACCACGTATACTTGCGTGTTGTGCGTAATTAGATTTTACCCAACATTTGTCACTAGATTCTTGCAGCACAAAAGCCACATGCACAGGGTATTACTAAAATTTGATGTAATCTTTTGTTCTATATTGCTGCTTTATATGTGATTCTTTTGTTTATGTGAAATTTACTTTTGTTTTAAAGACGAGATAAAGTACATAGAGTGAATGGTAAATATGTCTTTTAACGGGTAACATTAGTATGAAAAAATAAAAGTATTCATCCCTTTATATAATCTTGTGATGCCAATAAAGATAATTACATTAGTATGAAAAATTAACTTGTGTTTTAAACCCTTCTTTAATTACATTATATTCAAATTTTACTTGAACTTGCGAGGATATATTGTACATAGTTTGACCTTAGTTTTCTTAATTCTATAAGTTCATGAATCATATCATGTTTTCTTGGACCAACTATTTTCTAGAAGTGATGATCTTATCGTCATGCAAAATGATTGTCAATAACAATTACGAATTGTTCATGGTAATTTCACTGTAAGAATCGGTTCGAATCTAGGTTATCGAATCCACCTACAGCATTGCAAGTTGGACGATATACCGAACCCATTAACAACCTATACCGAACCTGTTAGCCGATTCAGTACCGATTGCTTTATCTACTTTTAATCTTCTTTATATCAATAATTTGTTTTTCAATTGAATTGATACTTAAATAGAGCAGGCAAATACTACTGTATCTCTGATCTTTCTTACTTTTAGGAGTTAACTAGATATAAACCCGCGCGTTGCGGCAGGATTATTCATTTTGTTAATAATAAATTTATACGTGCAATTAATAAATTAAAATATAATAAGAAGATGGTAGATTGTTGTGCGATGATCAAATTTTGGTAGCATATGTTACATAGAGTTGGGTAAAAGTTTTGTGCGTAAATATATATCTAAGTATAAAATTAATCTGATCACTAAACCTCAGGACATTATATAACAGTTGTGTGTGTGTGTGTGTGTGTATATATATATATATTAATTTCTTGATAAAAATATTTATAATGTAACCAATAGTTTAAAAATGGGAACCTCTTTCATTTTAAAGCACTAATAAATATTTAGAAAGTGTAATGGACAATGTCATACATAACACAATGTTATAGATAAAAAACAAATACATTAACTCATTAGTTTTTTTTGTCTATTTTTGGCAATTGTAGAGGCACTCACAGTATTACCATAATGCCAAAAAAATATTAATGATGATGAAAATGATTTATCGGATGCTAGTACTTAACAAATCATGCAAAGGTACAATCCAGATAATAGAATACAATAGATGAAGAAGCCATAAATATAAACACTGTGAGATATAGTCCACAAAATGAAGCCATAGTCGCTCCCATTGAATGCACTGTCACCATAATCTGAAGGTCTCCATATAACTCCTTTGCATTTTTAACAGTATTTAGAATTGTTTATAGCATGAGTTTTTGCGTAATAGTTGGTATGTATTTATAGGGAGAAATTAGGTTAAATAACGGAGAATAATAATAATAGCTCAATTTCGGCTGAATGACACTTCTGCACATTCAAGTTCCCACCCATTTTCAAAATTCTCCCTAAAGTTCAATTTTCGTCAGTTAGGTCCTTAAAGTGGTATTTTGTTGGCGTTTCCATTCCGCCAGTCCAATTTGACCTCAACCCGACCCATTTTGACCAAACCAGACCCAGTTTGACCCAACCAAAAACTTTAATATTTTAAAATATAAAATTATTTTTAAAATAAATTTAAAAGAATAATTATATTTAATTTTCTTATGTATTTTTTTTGAATAAATATTTTATGAAACTTTACTCATTTTTTGAAAAAATAAAAGTTTCTAATATTTTTTCCTTATAATAATAATAATTATCTTTATAACTTTTTTAAAATAATATTTTATTTTAAATAAAAAATTAATATTATTTTAAAATATTAAATATAATAATTATTATTTTCAGAAGATATTTTATTTTAAAATATTAAATATATATATTTTAAATGTTAAATATAATTATTATTTTAAACTTATTTTAAAAATAATTTTATATTTTAAAATATTAAAATTTTGGATTGGGTCAAATTGGATTAGGTTGGGTCAAAATTGGTCGGGTTGAGATTAAATTGGGTTGAAGGAACAGAAACGCCAACAAAATGTCACTTTAATGACCTAACTGACAATAATTAAACTTTTGAGACGACTTTAAAAATGGGTGGCAACTTGGAGGGACAGAAGTGTCATTCAGCCGTAATGATAATATCATAGAATAGTGATTTTAGAAGATAATAATTAAATTAAAAAGGATAATATCAGAACAATTGACATTACCAAAATAGTTTAGATTTTTAGTGATTTAGGGGATTATAAATTCAAAATATTAATGTGGGATTAAAAAGTAGTGATTTTAAGAAATAATAATTAAGTAAAAATAATATAAAAACCATTTAGATTGAAAATGTAGTGATTTAGGGTATTATAAAATCAACATAGTAAGTTATAATTGATATTATTTGTTATTTTAATTTTGTTTTAAATGTTTTAAACTGTATAATATGATGTTGTAATATAATTATAAATGGTATAATATTATGTTGTAATATAATTTAATTAGTAATGATAATATCTCGCATAATTTAGATAGGTATTAATTTTTTTATATGTGTATTATAATATTATATCATACGTGTATTATAATATTATACCATACATGTATGATATAATGTATGTTATAAATATGAATGGTATAATATTAGAAAATAGTGATTTTAGGGTATAATAATTATGTTTAGAAAAGTAGTAGATTTTGTGGATTATAAAATCAACATAGTAAGTTATGATTGATATTATTTGTTATTTTAATTTTATTTTAAATATTTTAAATTGTATAATAATATATTATAATATAATTATAATTGGTATAATATTATGTTGTATTTATAGGAAGAAAATTAGGTTAAATAACAAAAGAGTAATGATAATATCATAACAGTTGATATTACCAAAACAGTTTTAGATTTACGGTGATTTAAGGATTATAAATTCAAAATATTAATTTGAGATTTAAAAAGTAGTGATTTTAGGAGATAATAATTAAATTAGTACTGATAATATTAGAACAGTTAACATTATCATAATAGTTTAGATTTGTAGTGATTTATGGGATTATAAAATCAAAATATTAATGTGGGATTTAAAAGTAGTGATTTTAGTAGATAATAATTAAGTAGCGATAATACAAAAACTGGACTAACGGATGAGCAGATGTTTTGTTATGGGTCTTAAGAAGCATTAATTAGGTAGGACATGTGTTGAATTTTGATGATGACACATGTCAAGTGTGACGCCACCAAATCCGGGTACTCTCAACCCACAGACATGGTGTTACACGGTAATCATAACTATACATTCATTTCATTGAAACAACATCAAAATGATTGTATTTACTACATTGTTATTACAATAATAATAATAAATCATTTCGCAGGTTCTGTAACCGAATACATTCTTCATTTATCATAGAATAATTCTTACAAACATACTAGTCTTGTGACAGCCCCAAATCCGGGTCCCAAATCACCACAGATCTGGTACAATCATTCTATAATTATTGCGAAAGATATAAACATAAATTATTTATACAATACACTTTACACACTATTCTCCAAAATCGAGTAACCTTAACTTATACACAATTCATAAACTATCTAACATATAACATTATTATCAAACTATACTATTACAAATTAGACGTACATTTTATCCCAAGCTGAACTTGGCATTATCCTTTTCCTGTATCCGAACGCATTCGCCTTATCTGCAATGTTTTATCATGATATAGCAAGGGTGAGCATAAAAATTGCCCAGGAAGTTTAAATTTATTTAAGGATATATCATGATTAAAAAAGTCTGAATAATAAGCTGGCTATAATTCATCAATATAGTTATGAATTAGCACGAACAAACTTTTGACTGAACAAGTATTAAACATGAACAAATATATCTTGACCAAACGGTAATGAAGGTGATTAGCCTTTCATACCTGACTTATACATGCAATATGTAAAGAGTATAATTCTACATGGCAATCAGCAATGATTAACCATAAGCATATCTGAATGAAACAACTCTTAGTAGAGTTAAGAAAAACTTGCCTACTTCATTGATTACTGCTATACATTCTATATCGCTTTATCCGATAATTGCTATTAATATTAAAATATTAATATTTTCATGATAAATTATCAAAAGTTATATTTTATAACTTAAAAATATTTTTCTAACACTTAAATCATTTTTATATAATTTTAAATCATTAATTATATTTTTCCATAATTTATTTAATATATTTATTAAATAAACTAATTACCATTAATATTATATTATTAATAAAATTCATCACATAATATTAAAAGTCATCAAAAATAACTTAAAATATTTTCTAATATCATAATATAATTTTTCATCATTTTTATGTATTAAAATCATTTTTAAATAATTTATTTAATATAATAATTAAATAAATTAAATACCAATAATATTCAAAAATATTAAATATTATTGAAATATATTCAAAATAATTAAAAATTCATTTTTTGACTTTAAAATAATTTTTAGGAATTTATTATGTATTTTTAATAATTAAAAATTATTTTTCTCTAATTATTTATTAAAATAATTAATTTTCAAAAATTATCTGTCGCTAAAGGTACCATAGGTGACAAAACCGTCGCTAATGGTGTTCTTGGGCATGTTCTTGAACATTCATCAGTAAACCCAGAAATCAAGTTGGTTAACAAGTTAGCAACTTTGAACACATTTTGATCTGTGATCCTAAGGTTTTCTGGGCTTCTTAATGTTATAAACATATAGTATTAATGTAATACTACAACTATCAACCAAGATCCTGGCCAATACACAACATAAAAGAGAGATCTAAGCTCATCAATTCACTGTCAGACATGTTCTTCAATTTTTGGGTTTTCCAGAATTGAAGAACAACCGAGGTACCCACTTTCCAATCCTTATAACGTGCAATCTGGCTTGTTTTGTGATATCTAGTGGTCCCTACATGTAGTCATGATGTAATAGTACAATCATATAACATCATAGCATCATAACAACATCTCCTACACAAGATCTGGGCTGGTCAAACGTATGGTCAGAAGTTGTTCTTGAACTTTTTGGGTTTTCCAGAAAAGTTCATCCGGCTGATGGTCAACGGTGGTTTGACCTTGCATAACTTCGATCCTGCTATGGATCTAAGTATTTTAAAAGCATGACTCGATAGTGAGTATGTCAGTCTACAGGTCTAATACAACAACATGGTCTAAACATCAAATACCACTAAGATCAAAGGCTTCAAATATCTTGTCAGACCAGATCTGGGTTTCTGGGTTGCCCAGAAACCCATTCCCTTGACTGGTCAACGCAGTTTGACTGCCCATATCTCTCAATCGTTTCATGATTTGGCCATGTTTCTGGTTTCAGATCATAGTCCCCATGACATAGAACACATTTATAACATAAAACAACAACAATCAAAAACAGAGACAGATTTAAGGCCTTTGACATATGGCTGTCAGGCCATTTTTTTGAACTTTTTCCAGATTTTTCAAAACATCAAAATCGTGCATCCAGATGTTATAGATACTTAATCTAACAACCCAGATCACTTATTAACACCCTAATACATAACTTTAACCAACAACTTACAACATCTAACATCAAATCTAAAGATTTCAAGATTTGAGGTTTTTATACCTTTGAAGCTTTGATTCTGATTCTGATCCTTGATGATCTGGTATTTGATAGTTATGGACTGATCTAAGCTTAACATTTGACTCTCTTTCACTCCAACTCTCAAAATTTTAGAGAGAGAATGGTCTTGGTTGATTTTAGAAATAAAGTAAGACTTTTCTTACTTTTAATCTATATAATTGATATAAGTCAATGTATCTAGCAATTCTAGATGGCTGATGTGTTTGATATAGAGCATATGGAGTGGTTAGAGTTGGTCACCAACTCAAATATATGGTAAGATCCACAAGCAACCAGTTAAAGAATGTAATAAGGGCAAATTGGTCATTTTGTACCCCATTTTAATACTAAAAAATGTCATTTGATGCAACCCTTAGTTTTTGACCCTTAGGGTTAAAACCTTAGTTTTCCAAAAATACCAATTTCTAGGATTTTCAACTTAGGGTTTTCAAAATAGAAAATTAATATTTCTAAATTGTAATTAGAATTCTATAATTAAATTAAACTTTCCCATTCGTAAATCAATCTTGTTAATTAGGATTATTTTATCCCAATTAAAATTGATAATTTAGCAATTAAGTCCTCAATTATGCACTAGGGTTTCTGACAGAATAATTAGGGTTTAAAAATTAAAAATTATGGTTTGCTAATTAATTAAGCTTTACCCTAATTAATATTATAATTAACAGCACTTAAGCATTATAATTATCCTTTAAGTTCCCAGATTAAGGTTTCAAATTCCCAGAATCTGAAATTAGGGTTTTCAGATCTGGTATGAGGGTTTTCTAATAATCAATTTAGGGTTTCAAATGAACCATTAGGGTTTTCCCTAATTAAGTTATAATTAATAACGTTTAAACTTTATGCCAGCATTTGCATTCCCAATCTAGGGTTTTAAATTTTTGAATTAGGGTTTCGTATTCTCAGAACTGAAATTAGGGTTTTAGAACCGGTTTCTAGGGTTTCTTATCCATTGCTAGGGTTTTCTAACTGAACGTCGATATTCGACAATAATATTAGGGTTTGACACCGATAAAATTTATCTGGTCATCCCTTGACTCTTAACCACATACTGTACACATATAATACCATATTCACATAATATAATCACGTATACACTTAATCATGTATAATTCACCTAAATCCTTCACAGAATTTTGAAATCCTCAAAATTCCTTCCTTAAAATATATCAAACGCATACACTTATTTTCTGTCTAGGTCTATTATTTGACCTTAAATCCATCATTTAAGATTTTAATAAATTGTCTAATTTCTCGGGTTGTCACATTCACCCCTTCTTCTAAAAATTTCGTCCCCGAAATTTACCTTACACCTTACACCATTCATACATATCATCACATGCTACCCAATACACCACTGACAAGAGTAAAAGTTTTCAAATTGTGTTGAGGGGTCATATAGACTATGAACACATAGTTTTAACGGTATTCATACCGCAAAACAATACATTACTTGGTATATTTACAATCACAAAGAAGGTAAACTACCGTTGCTAGTACTTTAGGTGATTAGCCTATCGTACTCTTACGTCATGCATAACGTATTAATCATGTCTAGCAAATATTTACGCTACTTGATTTGATTATTTTATCCAAACAACATAGTTCACCTCAGTCTTATCATAGGATTCCGCACCAAAATAATTTGGTTCGGGAAATTTCTTTCAATGAACACTTAGAGTTTTCATAAACATTAGTCTAGTTTGAATCGAATAAAGATAGACTCATATCAATAATTCAATTCAATCGAATTATTTAGGTGTAGCCAAACCCCGTTGGCAAATTAAAATTTTGAAAACATTTTCGAGAATGACGTCATGATGTTGTACTGTACTAACAGTCCGTTTGAGGATGTCGTCATCGTATGACTTTGTCTTAACACATCATACAATAGTGGAATAACAATTTTAGATCAAATTCACACTAAGTATTCCTGTATTTACAACTCCATCACCTTTTTATCATCTCTGTACCAGGTTACATGGTACATAAGTGATAAATAAAATATATTTTGATATTTCAAATTATTTGTGTCTAGCCCAAATAAGTAGCATAGACTGTACTTTAAACCGTTTCAAAAATGATTACGAGTCTACATTTTTTTTAAAAAAGCACATAGTGCGTATTTAGCTTGATGTCAAAATTTTGAAGTCTAGCATAGCTAGGAGTTTTGGAAAACTTATGTCTCCATTAATAATCATTTGCTTAACAATCTATCTGTTCCTATAATCCTCAATTCTCCATTCACACACAACTATACCCAGTTCGTCAAACCACACTTATGAGTTCATAAACTTGCCACCATCATATAAGTTTAAGAACTTACCCTAGTCAGACCTTTGGCGTCCATTCGCTGAGGGATTCATAAACATTTCATATAACTATAAGTTAAGAATGTAACATAAGTATGAGTTTTAAGAACACGTACTTAACCCTATATTCTCTACCTGTGACCTATCTATCTGTTATACACATGAGAAAAGAATCACCCTCTTAACATGCATATAGCAAATAGTGCGACACAACATTTCAATGATTATTAGTGCCAGAAACTAAGTGGTTTTTACACCAAGTACAATTCTTCGCCCATACAAGGAATCATACAACTCAGCTGCTACCACAAGTCCTCAATTGAATCCCCACCTAATCTTAACTCCCTTCTCAATACGAATTTCATTCAACTCATATTCATAATTCTTTCCTAATTCTGTACCAATTCACACAGCAATCTTGTTGTAAATTTTCCAATCATCAGATTGATTCTTTTCCTTACTATCACCTTATCAGATCACGGGGTGATCTCATCGTATATATTACGATTCATTTCTATGTCTTGATCGCTTTATTTTACGATCTCCTATCCCTATACTTGTGGTCTTTTAGACTCTATCCATTCACCATTACTGTTCACCTTTATTATCAGAGTTAGGGAACTCTGTATCTTTACAACTCATCGAGATTCATCTTTGAATCTTACCGACCAACTAACTCTATGTCAGATAGATCTTATCCTAATCACCGCGGTTATTGATCTCAGGTATTCCTACCTAAGCTTCATAACTAACAGTTTTGATACCAACTGTGACAGCCCCAAATTCAGGTCCCAAATCACCACGGATCTGGTACAATCATTCTATAACTATTGCGGAAGATATAAACATAAATTGTTTATACAATACACTTTACACATTATTCCCCAAAATTGAGTAACCTTAACTTATACACAATTCATAAACTATCTAACATATAACATTATTATCAAACTATACTATTACAAATTAGCTGCACATTTTATCCCAAGCTGAACTTGGCATTATCCTTTTCCTGTATCCGAACGCATTTGCCTTATCTACAATATTTTATCATGATATAGCAAGGGTGAGCATGAAAATTTCCCAACAAGTTTAAATTTATTTAAGGATATATCATGATTGAAATAGTCTGAATAATAAGCTGGCTATAATTCATCAATATAGTTATGAATTAGCACGAACAAACTTTTGACTGAACAAGTATTAAACATGAACAAATATATCTTGACCAAACGGTAATGAAGGTGATCAACCTTTCATACCTGACTTATACATGCAATATGTACAGAGTACAATTCTACATGACAATCAGCAATGATTAACCATAAGCATATCTGAATGAAACAACTCTTAGTACAGTTAAGAAAAACTTGCCTATTTCGTTGATTACTGCTACGCATTCTATATCGCTTTATCCGATAATTGCTATTAATATTAAAATATTAATAATTTCATGAAAAAATATCAAAAGTTATATTTTATAACTTAAAAATATTTTTCTAACACTTAAATCATTTGTATATGATTTTTAAATCATTAATTCTATTTTTCTACAATTTATTTAATATATTTATTAAATAAACTAATTACCATTAATATTATATTATTAATGAAATTCATCACATAATATTAAAAGTCATCAAAAATAACTTAAAATATTTTTAATATCATAATATAATTTTTCATGATTTTTCATGTATTAAAATCATTTTAAATAATTTATTTAATATAATAATTAAATAAATTAAATACCAAAAATATTCAAAAATATTAAATATTATTGAAATATATTCAAAATAATTAAAAATCCATTTTTGGATTTTAAAATAATTTTTAGGAATTTATTATGTATTATTAATAATTAAAAATTATTTTTCTCTAATTATTTATTAAAATAATTAATTTTCAAAAACTATCTCTCGCTAAAGGTACCATAGGTGACAAAACCGTCGCTAATGGTGTTCTTGGGCATGTTCTTGAACATTCATCAGCAAACCCAGAAATCAAGTCAGTTAACAAGTTAGCAACTTTGACCACATTTTGATCTGTGATCCTAATTAAGGTTTTCTAGGCTTCTTGATGTTATAAACATGCATGTAGTATTAATGTAATACTACAACTATCAACCAAGATCCTGGCCAATACACAACATAAAAGCGAGATCTAAGCTCATCAATTCACTGTCAGACATGTTCTACAATTTCTGGGTTTTCCAGAATTGAAGAACAGTCAAGGTACCCACTTTCCAATCCTTATAACGTGCAATCTGACTTGTTTTGTGATATCTAATGGTCCCTACATGTAGTCATGATGTCATAGTACAATTATATAGAATCATAGCATCATAACAACATCTCCTACACAAGATCTGGGCCAGTCAAACGTATGGTCAGAAGGTGTTCTTAAGCTTTCTGGGTTTTCCAGAAAAGTTCATCCGGCTGATGGTCAACGGTGGTTTGACCTTGCATAACTTCAATCCTGCTATGGATCTAAGTATTTTAAAAGCGTGAATCGATAATTAGTATGTCAGTCTACAGGTCTAATACAACAACATGGCCTAAATATCAAATACCAGTAAGATCAAAGGCCTCAAATATCTTGTTAGGCCAGATTTGGGTTTCTGGGTTGCCCAGAAACCCATTCCCGTGACTGGTCAACGCAGTTTGACTGCCCATATCTCTCAATCGTTTCATGATTTGGCCCTGTTTCTGGTTTCAGATCATAGTCCCCATGACATAGAACACATTTATAACATAAAACAACAACAATCAAAAACAGAGACAGATTTAAGGCCTCTGACATATGGCTGTCAGGTCATTTTTTTGAACTTTTTCCAGATTTTTCAAAACATCAAAATCGTGCATCCAGATGTTATAGATCCTTGATCTAACAACCCAGATCACTTATTAACACCCTAATACATAACTTTAACCAACAACTTTCAACATCTAACATAAAATGTAAGGATTCCAAGATTTAGGGTTTTTATACCTTTGAGGCTTTGATTCTGATTCTGATCCTTGATGATCTGATATTTGATAGTTATGGACTAATCTAAGCTTAACATTTGACTCTCTTTCACTCCAACTCTCAAAATTTTAGAGAGAGAATGGTCTTGGTTGGTTTTAGAAATAAAGTAAGACTTTTCTTACTTTTAATCTATATAATTGATATGAGTCAATGTATCTAGCAATTCTAGATGGTTGATGTGTTTGATATAGAGCATATGGAGTGGTTAGAGTTGGTCACCATCTCAAATATATGGTAAGATCCACAAGCAACCAATTAAAGAATGCAATAAGGGCACATTGGTCATTTTGTACCCCATTTTAATACTAAAAATGTCATTTGATGCAACCCTTAGGGTTTAACCCTTAGGGTTTGACCCTTAGGATTAAAACCTAAGGTTTCCAAAAATACCAATTTTCTAGGATTTTTAACTTAGGGTTTTCAAAATAGAAAATTAATATTTCTAAATTGTAATTAGAATTCTCTAATTAAATTAAACTTTCCCATTCGTAAATCAATCTTGTTAATTAGGATTATTTTATCCCAATTAAAATTGCTAATTTAGCAATTAAGTCCTCAATTGTGCACTAGGGTTTCTGACGAAATAATTAGGGTTTAAAAATTTGATATTTGGGGTTTGCTAATTAATTAAGCTTTACCCTAATTAATATTATAATTAATAGCACTTAAGCATTATAATTATCCTTTAAGTTCCCAAATTAGGGTTTCAAATTCCAAGAATCTAAAATTAGGGTTTTCAGATCTGGTATGAGGGTTTTCTAAAAATCAATTTAGGGTTTCAAGTGAACCATTAGGTTTTTCCCTAATTAAGTTATAATTAATAACGTTTAAACCTTATACCAGCATTTGCATTCCCAATCTAGGGTTTTAAATTTTGAATTAGGGTTTCGGATTTCCGAAACTGAAATTAGGGTTTCAGAACCGGTTTCTAGGGTTTCTTATCCATTGCTAGGGTTTTCTAACTGAACGTCGATATTCGACAATAATATTAGGGTTTGACACCGATAAAATTTATCTGGTCAACCCTTGACCCTTAACCACATACTGTACACATATAATACCATATTCATAGAACATAATCACGTATACACTTAATCCTGTATAATTCACCTAAATCCTTCACAGAATTTTGAAACCCTCAAAATTCCTTCCTAAAAAAATATCAAACGCATACACTTATTTTCTGTATAGGTCTATTATTTGACCTTAAATCCATCATTTAAGATTTTAATAAATTGTCCAATTTCTCGGGTTGTCACGAGTCTATTACACGATAATCGATCTACAATTAGCCTTGCCTTTATCCCTACTGGGACCCTCAGTTCTTTTGGCCTTAGATGCAATCATATAATTCAAGAAAGAAGTGAGCATAACTAGCTCAGCAAGTCTAGCAATATATAATACAAGTACCACGTCGAGAATTATATGATTATTCTTCAATAACTGCACAAGTAGCTATGAAGTACTATGAAACATTAAATAGCACTTTTCATTCTCATAATACCATTCCAGAGTACATATAGTAACTTAGGAATTCCGAGCTGGTCAAAAGACCATGAACATTCTCTTTTGGTTTTCATTCATGAAAAAGGACAATGTGGCACTAAGTCCGTAAGTTCGATATATCTTACGAGCACTTCTAGGTGATCAGCCTATAGTACTCTATGTTGATCAACACTCATCCGTTAAACGTATCTACGTATGTTTTAAATTTTGGCAACCTCACGTGCCCATCGAATAATCGATGTAAAATACATTTGTCTGTTCATACACAAGATTACCTTTGAATCTGTACCAAACAATTGGCATAGAATAGCGTTAAGAATACTATATCGAAATACTTGTAAACAAATCAATCAAACTCTTAGGATTAGTCTAGCCGAGTTAAAACTGGCATCGTCTCTTTCATAAAACAATTTATCCATCTCATATCATGAATCACAGAAAACTTGGCTAACACGAAGGTTAGACAAGCTTTAAGAAAACTTGCCTTCAAGCGTCTTCAAATAAAATTCAACAGTTCTTGATCTTTATAGTTTCTACATAATATATTCACATAGCACACTACAATTAGCTACCAAAAAATCTAATCACATTATTTTTACCAACTTCTTTCTCTTCTATAACTTAATTGAATTTATTTCATTAATAAAACTCGATTCACATTACTATTCCTACTTATGGCTTGTTAACGATCTCATGTCCCTAACTCAATACTCAATAACCCTTGGTTAAATACCAAAGTAGTTGAATATGTTTTACCTTCCCATACTTTACATTCTTTGTTTAATTACTATTAACCAACGTTAAATTACTAAAGTCATCAATATATATATGATATAGGGATGGTCTTACCATGTATACTAAGTATTTACATGTCCCATAATTGTCTTAAAAAAATTGGATTTGGAAATTAACTTGGGCAACATTTCTTCCTTACCGGCGTTGCGGCGTTAGCCTTAAGTACAACATTGGCACTGCGACACCAACTAACAGTAGGCTATTCTCCTAACTGCGGTGCGAGACTTCTCTATACTAGTGGCGCTGTAGCGCCATTGAGCAGTAGTTATTCTCCTAACCCGGCGTTGCGGCGCGAGGTTTATAACTTGGGGTGGCGCTGCGGCGCCTACCTTGAGCCCTTGAAATTTTTTACATTTTCTAATTCAATTCTTCCCGGACTCATAACTTTGTCGTTATAAGTCAGAATTAGCTCATTCAAAAGCCGTTTTCTTACATATACCATGTACTTTGATATCATCTGGATAAAAATAGTTTTTAAATCCGTTAACAATGAATTCATTATCTAACGCTCTATTACGCGTTTATTTAACGTTCATGAGCGTTCATAACTCATTTTCTTCGTTCTAAGTCAGAATTTGACCATTCTTGAGTCCACGACTCTAAAGTACGTTGTTCTAAATTACGCCATCGAAAAATAGGGCTTTTGAATTAAACGGCGAATTTTGACTACAAATCCAGAAATTCTACGATTTCAACGTTTAACGCCTAATCTCGTAAATTTTGCCATAACTTCGTTACTTGTGTTTTATACGCCAAATCAAATGGAACCAATCCATTAATTTATTGTCTATAACCTAACCAAGCAATATGCACATACCCTATACATGATGGTTTTTAATTTATCCATCAAAAACCAAATCAACGATTAATGGTTTCTTCGATTTAAACTTACTTAAACGCTTATGATTCTTACTTATACATGGCTTAACAATGCTTTAATTCACTAATAGACATCCTTATTACTCCGAAAGAGACATGCTCCACCAATTCATACTTCTCTACGAAAAATAAATAGAAAAGGATCGAAGACAAAGGTTTACGTATTATTACCTTAACGTTCATCGCGTTATTGAATAAAACTTGAATGTTTTACTTTGGATGCTCTTGATTACTTGTTAATACTCTTTTCTCTCTCTCAATATATATTGGTCAAATGTTGGTGAAATAACAAATGAACCAAGCAAGCCTTTCTTATATAGAAAAATCAAATGGAGGGCAATTTGGTCAAGTGTCCCACCTTCTTACTATTCATGGCTTAGCCACCAAGTAGACCACTTTACTTGGCTACCAAGTGGCCAACCCACATGGCCTTTTGGGTCCCACATGGGTTGCCTTAATGGGTTTTACCCATGTGGTGATCCATTGGGTCGATCCGCGGTTCGATTTCTTGGTTCGGGCGTAGCGTTGGGCTTGATTTAACCTAACATTGGGCTTTAATATTACTCAATCTTGGGCTTCATTCATTTACTAATTGGGTTTGACAAAGTCTAGGTCCAATAGCTAAAGTCCATTAAGACTTTACCATATACTACTCGTATAATTCTCGTATTCTTTTTGTATACTATTCGTACGATATTCATATTATACGTCACAATAATCTTCATACTATGCTCGTATAATAACTAGTATCATACTCGTATTTCTCACGTAATATAACCCTAATCATTATATGTAATCATTTCATTCTCGAAACTCACTTTCCCTAACCCTTAGGTTTTAAGTCCGCAGGCGAAAACTTCATTTGCCATAACTGAAATATTATTGAATATTCCATCTTGTCTTAGAATTCTATCATTATCCGTTTCTCAGAAATTCATTATTAATTCCCAAACAGAAACGGATGAATAGTGTTTTTACGAAAATTTCTCAGAAAACTTTTATTTTCGTCTTGGAAATTCAAAACAATTAATCCTAGCACATAGCTATGGTGTCACGTACTGCATTTTAGTATATGAGATTAAAAAAGTAGTGATTTTAGGAGATAATAATTAAATTAGTAATGATAATATTAGAACAGTTAACATTATCATAACAGTTTACATTTGTAGTGATTTATGGGATTATAAAATCAAAATATTAATGTGGGATTTAAAAGTAGTGATTTTAGTAGATAATAATTAAGTAGCGATAATATAAAAACCGGAGTAATGGATGAGCAGGTGTTTTGTTAAGGGTCTTAAGAAGCATTAATTAGGTAGGACATGTGTTGAATTTTGATGATGACATATGTCAAGTTATGGTGTCATGTACTGCATTTTAGTTTATTTAATAGATTGTATAAATAAATGTAGTGATTAATTTTCAATTTTGAAAATTACCTCGAATAGCAGATCATAATATATCGGCAAAGTTGAGCTCTGGTGGACTGTTAGAGGAATGATTGTTCTTTTTCTGCTATTAATTCCAGGGGTTCTAGGTTGGGGAAAGAAAGGACATTATGCAATTTATAAAATAACTGATGTAAATTGCTTCAATTTCTCATATCATAATGGGTTCCAATTCTATACTAACAAAAATATAGACATAAATTACTGAAGGTACAAAAATTTAGATATTTATTCATATAACACATTTATCATCAAGTTACAACAAACAAAATTATCAAGAAAAATGCCGATAAAGGTTGGGGTTGGGGTTGGGGTTGGGGTTGGGGTGGGGTGGGGTAGTTTAAATTAGAACAAAGTCTTCAATTCTCGCCACGTCATTTCGCTTGCTCTTCACACTCACTCCAACAATGCCCGCAATAATCACGGGGGTCGTCATATCAAGGAACAACCCATGTTCCACCCTCCAAGGCGGAAATCTCCTTCCGTGCTGCCAGGGCATCCTTAATCGAAGTCTTAAAGTACAAATACATAATATAATTCGGATTGGAGAATCGAGATGCAAAGATACGCAGAGAGAACTGAGATGGAAAAAGGTAAAGTTGCAGATCTATTTGGAAAGTCAAAGTCAAAGACTATACTTTAGTCTAAAAATAGAATAAATTAATAAATTATTAATTAATCGATGCAACTGTTGGCAATTTATACCGAACCACGTAAACAACTTCCTGAATCTGGTCCCGATTATTCGGTATATAATTATTCTCTGTACCGTTACTGAACCGGTATACATTTATCCCGAACTGGTTCGATTTGCCGAAAAACCAAAAATTCTGAATTTTTTGCCCACCCCTAATAACAATACTATCATATTGGCGGAAGTGGTATACATTATTTTTTTTCAATCTATCAATCAATATCTTAAGGTGTAATATATATATATATATATATATATATATATATATATATATATATATTGCAAACGACAATATAACTCATATAAATATTGCATAAATAAATATGACCGTAACTCTTTTTTTTCTTAAATACTAAATGTAACATATATCTGTTGTGTAGATTAAAAGGGCTTTTGTAATGACTTCATTTAGAAATGAAAGAGAAAAAATATTTCTATTATAATTATTCCTAAAATATGACCTTTTTAAAATTTGTTCAATACTTAATTTTAAAGCTTATCCATATTTTACATGAGTTATCAAATTTATATTATATGAACTATTAAACTATAAAATTGGTACTTTTATTTAAAAAGTTTATGAGCCTAGTTGATAATTGATAATCAAAAATTGTTGAGATGTGAAAATTCATTGTCTAATTTGATTAGTGTTTTTATAAAAAAAAAAAAATGAGAGAATGACATATAGGGTAAGTTTTTGAGTTTTATCTCTCGTTTTTCTTAACAAAGAAAATAAATAAATAAAAGATTTCGTGTAATTTGTTTCTATGTAAGAAAACCTTTTTTAAAAAATAATTAGATAAAAAAACTCTTGCTCAACAGAAGAATATTGATCATTGCAAATAATTTTTTAAAAATATATAGTTTGAGCTTCTGAGAGGAGATGCAAGTGAGAAGAATATTATTCATACAATATAGAAAATGAAAGAAATTTTCTAAAATGATTACTTTATCTATAATGGTTGAACAGTTGATAGATCAGAAAGAATCAAGGGTTTACCCTTGATCTTACATATCTTGCATATCTCTTTTAGCAACGATTCGGTCAGTCCCTGGTTCGGTCCGTTGTTATAGATTCGATCCGTCACTATATGTTGTCCGTCGCTAAAAGGTAATACAACGGTTCTCTGATATAGCGACGGATCGAACCGTCGCTCGATCCGTCATTAAAGGGGTAAACATGGTATGTAAAATAAGAGAATAAGCCCTGGACTGATTGATGGATATATTTTAATTATTTCATTAGATAAATTCAGATGGACTTTTGGAGTAATTAGGCATTTTATTTTTCATTACAGAGCTTCAAAATGATGTTAATACTAAAGATAATAATTGTCAATTTTCTTTCTCGCTTTATAATATAATGTGTGTTTATAAAATTTTGGAATATAATAAAAGTATTCAAGTCGTTCCAACATAGATGTGGGCAGATTTCAGGTTATTTGCGAGTTGCTCAACTCAAGTTGCACTCCTGTTTGAATTTATCTCCCATACAAAGAAATAAAAAATATAATTGTTCATTTAAAATACTAACTAACTTATAAGTCATTTATTCTTATTCAGGTTTTTAAATGAATTTATTTTTCTACTTATAAATTGAGTTTTAAATAAAAAAAAAAAAAGCAAGTATTTATAACTTATTTTAAAATAATTTATAAGTCATTTTAAAATAAGTTAATTTGACCAAATATAATGTCTAATGTACCCCTCTTCTATTTTGCCCCTCTTTTTATTAATGTCTTTTTTTAAAAAATGTTTACATTTATTTTAATAAGTCATTATAACCCGAACACCTTCATTACTTGTTTTAACTTAATTTTTGACTTATAAATAAAATTGATGCCGAACGCTTTTCCTTATAAAGTACAACTTAAAATAACTTATAAGTGAACTTATATTTTTACTTATAAATCATTTAAAATAAGTCATTCCCGAACAGGCCCTTAGTATGTTTGGAATTGTTCAAGTAATGCCATTATCAATTTTAAAATTGCCTTTACATATAAGCAATTTTAAAATGTAATTTGTATTTGGAAATAAAAAAAATCTAGAATTAATAAAAAAAAGGAAAAAAGTGTTTAGTATTAAAGAAACCGTAAAAAATAGATTAAGGCCATGTTCGGGAACAATTTATAAGTTGGTCAAACCAATTTATAAATTGTTTTTTACTATTAACGTGTTTGGCAACCACTTATTTTTTGACTTATAAGTTTAATTTTAAGTAAAAAAAAAAGTGATTAATTGTGACTTATTTAAATATGACTTATAAGTCATTTTAAAATAAGTTAGTTTGACCAAATGTAATGTCGATATTTTCTCTCTTTTATTTTATTCTTCTTTTTATTAATGTCATTTTTAGTAATTTTTATATTTATTTTTACTTATAAGTCATTATGAGCACACTTTCATAACTTGTTTAAACTTAATTTTTGACTTATAAGTTAAATTGATGTTGAACGGTTTTACTTATAAGTCACAACTTAAAAAAACTTATACAAGTCAACTTATATATTAACTTATAAGTAATTTTAAAATAAGTTATTCCCGAACGGGCACGACTTATGGGGGAAACAGAGAAGAGAGAGAACAAACATCCGAGGAAAGGGAAAGAAAAAGGCTTTGAGCTTTATATGTATTTCCTCTAAATAATAAAGGATTCTTTATAATAATATACAACAAATAGTATAAAATTACAAGAGTAGTACATCAATAAAATAATTACAAAAATAGTGCAACACAATAAACACGTCATATTATCCAATTTCACAAAAAACCCCTAAATCAAGGAGAAAACTACTCCTACAGAGGCAGTTACCAACCAACACAAACATTAAAAATGCACGACAAAAAAAAAAGAATCCAGAGAAGAAGCAAAATCAGTAACAGAGAAGAAGCAAAGAAGAAGAAGGAGTAGTCGCAATCAAAAGAAAATCAGAGTAGCCGAAACCGGTATGCACGAACAGATCTAAGGATTTCGAAACAGAATCAATATATTCAAACTGAGTTTGCAAACTGAATCTGGAAGATAATTAGAAAGGTAAGTATCTCTTAATCTGAATCTAGATATTGAAATCTCTTAATTTAACTTTGAATCCGACAATGAGTGTAAGATTTTGAATAGTAACCAAAACAAAACTAATATAAGGATTAGTAGTTTTTTATTGATGGCTTTCAAATAGGTATAAACAACGATTGTATAATGGAACTTTGAGATTAGTCTTTGCAGGTTCAATGCATTATTGAGCCGTAGTTATTACACATTCATAGTTTGGCTACATTCATATAAGGGTTTGGTTACCTTGTGTCGACGTCGGGATTTTTTAGTGTCCCTTTTCGTTACTTGTTCTTTGGTGTTCTCATGTTAATGTGAGATTTGTTTGAAAAAACAAGTGAAGAAGGTCCGACATGTATAATGTCGACTTTTTGACTTTAAGAGTCGCTAGTTGGTGTATTTCATTAGTTGCACCAACGCAACCAAAAATGTTTGCACATTGACCCAGTGATATGACACTGCTAAATGGGTCTGTGAAACCAAGATTCATTTGAGTTCGGGGGCTTGATTATGCGGAGGGAAGGTGTTTGGCACCCCCCGACATCCGTGTTGCCACGGTGACCGCCACTTTTCAAGAAACTGTTATATGAATGTGTGTGTGTGTGTGTGTGTGTGTGGATCAATGTGCAATTATTTGAAAGTAATGTTATGCCTCGTTCGCACTTATATACAAAGGGTTTGAATTTATAGAAAAATTCAGTTTTAACTAGATATAGCAATGAAGTTTTGTAAAAAGAGGTTTTTCAAACCCTGTGCTCAATAGTAATTGAGGCCTTTGATACTTCCATTTTATTATTAAATGTTCTAAACTTGTTTGCTTTTATTTTGAAATGTGAAACATCTTGAGAAAATAATATCTGTGAGCCTAAAAACTCCTCATGGGCATGATGACCATCCAAGGAAATTCGAGACATCATAAATAATGTACAAAGTCGCTACAGTTGAAAAATGTCCATCATGGGAATCGAATCTAGATTCAATGAGATCAATCAGTGATCACATGATTCCTAGGCTCACATGATGTTTGCAGTTTGTATGGAAAGCGATAAGTAGTTATATATATATAAGCTATATATATATATATATATATATATATATATATATATACAAAACATGAGCAACCATCACGAAGCAACTCCATGGGGATCGGAATATAAATATATATAAGCGATATATATATATATATATATATATATATATATATATATATATATATATATATATATATATACGGATGATCAAACCACCACGAAGTAAACTCCAGGTGGGACGAAATGTAAATAAAACTGTAAAAGCAATCAATTGCCACGAAGTAAACTCCAGGTAGGACGAAATGTAAATAAAGCTTTAAAAGCAATCAAGCGCCACACAAGTAAACTCCAGTGCATGATTATAAATGTAAATATATATATATATATATATGTGTGTGTGTGTGTGTGTGTATATATATATATATATAAAAGCATAAGCAACGATCGGATGTAAATTCTAGGCTCATCGATATATAATATATATAACAATTATATATATATATATATATATAAAAGTAGGTAAATGCTCCAAATATAAAATCCAGGCTCATCAGATATGTCTGACAATAATTATATATATAAGTATATATATATATAAGCAAGTAAACGCTCCAGACATAAGTCTAGGCTCAATCGAGGCATAACTCCATATATGAAATATATACATACATAAGTATATATATACAGACAAATGAAAATCACGGACCGAAGTCCGGGCAAACGCACACAACGCGACTCTTAATGTGTATAACAGTGTGTGCTAATATGAAAAGAAAGGCTTTATAAAATGTGAGAAAGCTTATAGTGGGCTGCCAAAGTAGACTTCTATGACTCTATGTGGATAAATACTCAGCTTCCGCCGGACAAAAATATAGCTATATGTGAGCTAACAGATGAGGAAACACTCAATATGGGTGTGTACAGAGTAAATTGGACAGGGCTTCCTCGCCTTTCTCTCTCCTTTTCTTTCCTCAAATGGCTGACCCCAAGGTCTATATTTATAGGCCGATGGTCGCAGTGTACTTCACTGGCACCGCAGATTACACTTGGTGGGTCGAGGTGTCCCCGGGCTTCTGGGTCCGTCGTCTCAAAGTCAGTGCAATCAGAATGTCCGCTCGAACTTGCAGAACTTCAATCCGAGCATCCGAACAAGGTATATGTGACCTTCTTTGGACCGCTTGTGTCAAGAGTTACTGATGATGACATGGATTAGAGGTTGTCTGAAGTCGGGAAGAGGGACCATGCCCATAGTCTTCAAGCTTCAAATTCTATTCGCAATCTTGCCACGCGTAATAATCACACTCGGGATTGTAATTTATCGGTTCTTGTGGGACATTGTTGTATGTATGTATGTATGAAGTGTTGAGACGACGCTGGGTGTTGATGTGGCAAGATGACATTTGACTCTTCACGGGGTTATCATGGGTTTGAGTTAAAAGCGAGCGTTGCTTTCGAGGTTACATCTGAGATTGGACTGCTGAAAATGTTTGAATGCCGCAAGGTCATCTTGTGAGTGTGCCTGTCCACCCATTTTTTAGCTCCGAGTCTGAGGGATGAGTGCCTCGGCAGAAGATCTGAGCTTAAAGCTAATAGCATGTATTTGAAACAAGCATTTTCGGAGTTATTGTTAGAATTACAACAACATTCCTTGGGGTTATCGCCAAGGATGAAACTCGGGGTTATCTCCGAGGTTGGAAATGATCCTTCTAGTGTGTGTTCCGGGGTTGGAAATGATGTTCCCGGTGTGTGTCCCGGGTTTTGAGCTTGAACTTCCGATAGTATCCAGAATGGATGTAAGTTGTCTTTCAGGGTTATCTCCAAAAGATGAATCTGCCCTCTTGTAATGTTAGTAACAGGCGTGCAGAAAATTTCAAATGTCTACAGATGCCCCTCTTTATCATATTCATTCAATGCAAGGCATGAATAGGATAAAGAATCCTAGACAGTTGAAATGCAAGTGAAATAAACATGATGCTATGTGTAGCAACATGATGCAAATGTATGATGCATGATTGTCAGGTAATTCTGCTTGGGTGACAATCAGTGATGGCTTGGATATGCGATCCAAGTCTTCAAGGATGTTGACGTTGGGGATATCACCAAAGTCTCGAATCCTAGACATTGGTTTATATTCCATAGAGGTGCCTCTTGTGTATAAGAGATCTGTGGGGATAAAGCTTTGTCTGTTTGAGGATGTGTATAACATATCCCCTCATCCTATCAGAGTTACTTCCAACAGTCTGTTGTCGTCAGGGTTGCCCGACCTTCGTTGATGTGTGTATCACCGGATAGATCCCTGCTGGGTGCATTGTCAAGGTTGCTTGACCTTCATTGATGTATGTATCAATGATCGCACTGCGTTGTAACCCCCGCTGGGGATACTTGTATAAGTTGCTTCAATGGGTTTACTTGCCATCGGCTGACATGACGTCAAGGCTGCTTGACCTTCATTGATGTATGTATCAATGGTTGAGAATGCGCTATAACCCCCGTCGGGGATACGTGGATGCTTGAAAGATGTGCGTTGTGACCCCCACCGGGGATACTTTATCAGTTCGTAACTTCGACGTTGTAACCCCCGCCGGGGAGGTTTAGCATTTCGTGATTTGGCATTGTAACCCCCGTCGGGGAGGTTTAGGGTTGTGACCCTGCAATGACGGCATCAGACCTTTGTGGGGTATTGTCGAGCATGATTTGTGAAAGCTGAGCTCATCGATATAGTATACCCTACATTCAGGCAAATACCAATGAGATGACGGGAGTTCAATTCTGACCCGTACAAAACCAGGATTTCAGGCTATTCCGCTCAATTGCGTAGCATTTTTATTCTTGATTTGGCCTTTTCAGCTTGTGAGACCTCCTTTGCAACTCTAACTGGAGCGAGCCGGAGGTGTGGGACCCACTAGGTGTGCCTCGGTACACCTGCAGTAGCCGCAGGTGGTCCTGCGGCCAACTGTGGCTATATAAAGCCCAAAGGTTGCTTTTATAAGTCATTTTCAAGTTGCGCTGCGAAGGAAATCTGAGAGCTCTTCTTCAGATCTGCTGAGATCGGGCAACTTTCTGCATATTCTGCCACCGTACAAGCGTTCTTCACTATCCTGGTAACATATGCATGTATTTTTTTCCACTTTCTATCCGTTGGAAAATGACTTATCACATGAAATGCATTTAGACACATAGTAGTGAATATGCATGCTGATATGATATGATAAAAAATATTCAACATAGTAAATGTTAGTATTAAACCATGCTGAATATAATGATGTGAAAAAATTTGACTTTTGAAACAGTCAAAGCACCTTTTACTGTCATTTCTTATCATATCTAAAGGACAAATGAGTAAAGGTAGAAAAAGCAAAATAATCCTGGTAATTAGACTACACTTACGAATTTTTTTACTGTGATGTGATAATGCATGTAGGATGTATATGACTGTGTATAGGTGTGCTACTGAATGGCCACCTAGTCATGCCTATGTGCATGTGGATAGTCCCATTTATAAAGGGGGCTATGGAATTTTTTTTCCAAAATGTTGGAATTGAGTAGTCATGCATTTTTAACTCTACTGTAGACGTATGTTAAAACAATGCATGCATGTATGTAATCATAAGATGCATTTTGAAAAGCTCCAGGTAAGAATTTACCACATCCTTTCTGAGGTGATTTGGAGACTTGTTGTCCAGATATTATGGATCCGGATCAGCCAAGTAGTTCTCGTAGGACCACTTCAGGTGTACGAAGGAGGGCTTCTGAAGAGCCTCAACGTTGGTCTGTTAGACAGCCTCGTCGTTTAGTGGAGGCGATGATACGTCCTATCTGGGTTGAAGTGCCGGATGTCGAGGACGAGGAGGAGGACGTACCGATTGAGGTTCCTGCTCCTGCTGTACGTGTTCCCTGTAGGGATTTACCAGGTATTCAAGTGGTAAACCCAGATCTTCTAGGTGACTTGAGTAGGCATCCTTCAGCATACCTGCACGCAAACGAGGTATGAAGTTAGTTCTTTAATCTTCCTTATTTACTATTGATGAGGAGTCAAGGATTCTGATGTTGATCTGCATTTGATGTAGGTTCCCGGCTTCACACAGCCTCGAGGGAACTTGTTCAGATCCACTCCATGTATCAGGCTTTGCATGATGACTATAGAGTGATTGTACATGGTTGGGGATTTAGGGCGCTCTTTTCCATTCTTCCCCGTCGCTATCCCTGGGGTTACCTCAGGGCATTGTCTGAGCGATGGTTTCACCAGACTCAGTCACTCCATTTGCTAGACTGTGAGGTGATGATGACACTTATGGATTAGCGGTTTATCACAGGTATGGAGTTTGGAGGGGATCCAGTGCCTCGCATGGCGGATATTACCCCTACTTCCGTCAGATCCTTGTTGGGAGTTTCGGCGGAGGCGCTTAAGGGCAGGACTGTTCGTATAGGTCCTTTGAGCGTAGATGCTATGAGCGGGCTGTTGAGTGAGCCCATACCCGATGATGTGACAGTCGGGGATCACATTCTTGGCGATTGTTCTGATGATCATTAGAAATCGCCATAGCAGATAATTCCTCTCTCACTGTCCTTCGCTTTGATCAGCGCCACTCGACACGTGGACTGTATAGGAGAGTATGATTGGGGTGCCTACACCTTTGCCTACTTCCTCAGGGGAATGCGCATGCGATTGCAGGGCTTGACCGAGGCGTGGTTAGGATTCTACCCATTTCTGCTGGTGAGTGTTTCTCTTATTTTTTTTCCCATGTACATGTTAAGAGTGTTGACTGACAGCAGATGTTACCTTTGTGTTGGCAGTTTTGGGCCTATGAGAGGCTTCCATGTTTGCGTCCTATGAGCGTGTTAGGTTTAGACACATATCCACAAGGACGGAGATGACAACATTCCATACTGGCGGAGGTCCCTGTTGCTGAGGGTTTCACTCATTGTCGCCTACAACTGGAGTTATTGACAGCGGCTGCCATCACATGGGTTCCCTACTCTGGAGAGCATTTGGGAGTTGGATTTAGGGATGGGTACCCGACTGGAGTTGAGTACGTCATTTCCACCCGCAGGATTCCTCTCTTCACAGATGGAGGATGGGAGCTCTATTTAGGAGAGTGTGCTATCAAGAGCACTACAGGAGAGATTCGTATGCCGATCTTGCCTCCTGTCAGGCGTTATTGGCCTATTTTGCAGTCACCCATCATTGACATCCCATTGTTGGGGATTGGCAGTTTTACATTGTCAGAGGGCCCCTGGACTCAGGAGATGTTCCAACATTGGTGGATCCCTCGTACTATTGGAGCTCGAACCACGCCACACACGTTTATGGGGATATGGTTCGGGATCCGTGATGATGATGGATTGGCTAGCTGTGTCGTAGATCCGACTCATGTGACATGATTGATAGATTGACCCAAAGAAATGGGCCGGACACATCTTTTCATTCAGCATTTGGGCAGAGATCCTTCAGAGGTAGATACTTTTGATCCTTCCAGCTCTGGCGCTGGCCCTTCAGGTGACCCATATAGCTTTGCCAGTGCAGATCCTCCCTTGTATTGGCCTGACTTCCCTGTAGATAGAGATCCAGTGACTCAAGAGGAGTTACATCAGGTGGATAGGATCGATGATGTAGACATCGACACCATTGACTTTTTCTGATGTATTTCTCATTATCTCTTTTAATAGGCCTCTGTTAGCTGCTGCTGGGTAGCTTCGCCCCATTCTCGCTATATCTTTTGATAGGCCTCTGTTAGATGTTGGGTAGCTTCACCCCATTTCCTTGTATTTTAGTTGTGCAGAGATGTATTAGATGATAATATACTTAGGAATGTATGTACAGTTTTCCATTCCCTATATCATATTGTCATCTATTGTATCATGCATATTATTATGTTATGCATATGTATGTATGTCCAAAGATATTCGGCATTGACCCCTGGATGGTCTTATGACACGGCCCGCACATATGTCTTATGCATATGTATGTATGTCCATAGATATTCAAAATTGACCCTTGGATGGTCTTATGACACGGCCCGCACAGATGTCTTCTTCGACAGTTAGCCATATTGATCACACCCCACCATTTTTGTGGTATCTGGTATGCGCTCATGGTATGATAGTATATCACCATCAGACATGGTGATTGTAGATGATTTGCTATAGCATACTATGACCTTGTTGATGTTTCAGGTCTCCACAGGGTTTGTAGAGGGTATGCTAGAGCACTGGGTATCGAATAGGTAGGTTTTCTGATTTGGGACCTAGGAGTTGACTCCTACTTTGGAGGAGTATACACGGTTGACGATGCTGCCGCTGGACAGACCTTGCGTGTATATGGCTATCGGAGACATGAGCAGACAGTTCATGACCCTAACTGGATTGAGACGTAGAGTGGTACAGGATGAGATTACATCCGACCACGTGATATCCCAACGTTTTCTGTTTGACAGATTTGGCTCTGAGGATAGTTATACACGACATTCCGGGGATTTTACTACCATTGACGTTCAGCCAGAGTGGATGTACTACTGTTGTGCGTATTGTCATACGTCTTCATGCCACGGTATATTGATGAGCTGGATATCGGCGTCATTATGGTAGTGAGAGCTCTCAGGGAGGGTCATACCATTATACCAACGATCATTGCAGAGACTCTGAGGTCAACTACATACTGCAGCACTTATCCGGCAGGAGTGTTCACAGGTAGCTCAATCATGTTGTTTGTGTGTTTTATGTCACACTTGAGACCGATTGGTACACTTAGATGGTAGGGGTTTTGTTTCACCCATGATATAGCCATGTCATACTCCTTTCAGCCTGCGGAGTGTACAGATGTTGCATCGTGGTCAACTTTCCTGGCAGGGATTAGGGATCTGTTTGCTATATTGTCGTGTTCAGGGCTTATCCCACCCTACAGCTTCATTACTCATGTTCCGGGCATGGATTATCTACCTCTAACTGGTTTGAGGGGCATGATTACTTACCACCCACTGGCCGTGATGTGTCAGTTTGATCAGTTTCAGGATTTTCATCCTTATGAGGGGGCAGTGAGTCTGAGCTTCGCTTCACATCGTTTATCAGCGGAGGACAAATCTAGGTTATATGCCTGTTGGGATCAGCGAGAGGTGACTGGGTTTTCTGTCAGTCATTCGGATTATTCTACAGAGTATTCTGCATGGATAGAGATAGAGACTGCATTGGCTACGGTAGTATCCACAATGCAGGAGACTGATTTCGATGATGAGGAGCCTATAGAGGAGGTTGACATTCCCATCGATGATTTGACTGATGGGCTGCCAGCATTTGTGATGGATTCTCCCACCCTGAGTTCCACTGTTACTCAGTATTTGGCACAACATTTGGAGCAGAGCTTACATCTGATGACCTATGATAGAGATCAGGCTAGGGCCGCGATGTTGACAGCTCTTGATGGGAGAAATGCCACTTTGTTAGAGAGGGATGAGGCTAGATCAACCAGGGATGCATTGATTGTGGAGCGGGATGCCGCCTTATCTGCTAGGGATGTGGCCATTGCAGATGATGATTGATGAGATCCCGGATGATATCGCTCTTCTTGGCGACATGAGTGCTTACATTGATGAGCATTATGCCACCATGCAGTTAGCCTCTGATCTGCTAGCTCGTGTAGATACCATTAGGCAGGAGCTTGCAGCGTTACCTCCGTCTTCAGATAGGGATGCCATGTTAGATCTGATAGTCCGCATACATATAGATCTGTAGATAGCTTGATATTTTCATGCACAGACTAGCTTAGCCATTTTGTCATGTACAACACATATGTATATATCAAACGGTATTATGTATGGCAGGGAAATATATTTTGATTCACTTCACTTTTAGTTATGCCTTGATACTTGCTTGATATTTGCCTGTTTCTTCAGGGCTTTATGATCTTGATACATTCTGAACTTATCCTTGATAGGTGGACATTGAGACGTCGCAAGATCTCTCTCAGAACGGATCATTGATCTGTATGTATCCCTACCATCTTTGGTGTCTTGGGACTGGTATCTGTATGGAAAAGTAGAGAGGAGGGTGGTTTTTCCTCTCTAAGATTGACCGCACCACAGATGGTCGCCAGTACTTCTATTTATGAGAAGCCTAGTTAATTCCATCTCTTATGGGTTGGTATTGCTCTTTGAGGCACGATCGTAACTTAGATGGTCACCGAATCTTCTATTTGTGAGAAGAGGTTGGATAATTCCATCCCTTTGATCTGAAACCGATGAAAAGTGGTGAATTGGAGGTTGATCCCAGTACCGTGTGACAAGTATTTTTTTATTCTGGTAGGCGTTAGATTGAACCATAAATGGCTGCCTACGTACTTCTATTGAAGAGGAAATCAAGTCTGCGTAGTTCGAACCTGGTGTAAGAGGTTCAACACTGAATACGAAAGGCAGAAGCTTTATTGATGAAGAAGGGTGTAGAAGTATTTTTGTGGTTTTTGTAGAGAAAGGGTAGAAATGTTTTTTATTGTTTTTGTTGTTTATTGCGACTGGGCCATATAGAATATGGTTGCCTACGTACCCCCAGGTATCAGGGAGATGAGGTCGATGTAATTCGCCCCTCATGACAAATCACAGCCAAAGAGAAGTGTGAATCCTATGTGCAGGCTATACAGCGGGGAGAAGTTTGATCCCATAATGGGGATAAACTGTAGGTGTGGAAAAAGTTTGATCCTATCTTTAGGACAAAATGCAAGCATAAAAAAGTTTAATCCCGTCTTCAAGATAAACTGCAGGTGTGAAAGGTTCAATCCCGTTTTCAGGATAACCGAAATTGTATGTAAGATTTGAAATGAAGTGAAACCAGGCTGCTGGTTTGAAGTGCATGTTTCCCTGAGGGGCAGAAGAGTATATAAGAAAGAAAGGGTTCAAAAGCGGAATGACTGGTGAGTTGATAATCAAAACCAGGATGTTTATTTGACGGTAACTTCAAACATAGTACCGTTTCACGGTGTCCGAGTTGATAAGCCGTGGAAATTCATCGCCATCCATTTCTTGCAATCTGAGAGCACCTCCTGTCAATACCTCCTTGACAACAAATGAGCCTTCCCAGTTAGGAGCGAATTTTCCCTTAGATTGATCTTGGTTGTCAATGATCTTCTTTAAAACCAAGTCATGTTATTTGAACTGCCGTAGTCGGACTTTTCTATTGTAGGATCGGGTGATCCTTTGCTGATATAACTGACCATGGAAGATAGCCGCGGTTCGCCTTTCGTCTATTAGAGACAATTGGTGATACCTGTCTTGTACCCATTGATCTTCATATAACTGAGCATCCATCAACACTCTGAGGGATTCCATTTCCGCCTCTATGGGGAGCACTGCTTCCATCCCATAGGCTAATGATTAAGGGGTTGCCCTAGTGGAAGTACGCAGAGAAGTTCTGTAGGCTAATAAAGTCAGAGGCAAGAGGTCTGGCCATCCATTGTGATTAGCGTACATTTTTTGCATGATCTTTTTGATGTTTTTATTAGCCGTTTCAACAGCACCATTCATCTTTGGACGGTAGATGATGGAGTTAAGGTGTTTGATGTGGAATTTTCTACATAACTCCTCCATCATTTTGTTGTTGAGGTTCTTAGAATTGTCTGACACAATAACCTCTGGTTGTCCATATTGACAGATGACACTGTTTTTGATGAAAGCAATGATGACTTCTTTAGTAACCATGGGGAAGGAAGCTGTTTTTACCCATTTGGTGAAGTAGTCGATCATGGTGAATATGAATCGATGTCCATTACTGGCTTTGGGCTCGATGGGCCCGATCACGTCCATTCCCGACATTGAGAAGGGCCATGGCGAACTCATATTATGGAGTTCCCTTGGAGGGGCGTGGATAGCATTCCCATGAATCTGGCATTGATAGCATCTCTTGACGTGATCATCACAGTCAGCTTTGAGTGTAAGCCAATAATGCACTGTTCTAAGGATCTTCTTGACAAGTAGGGGTCCGCTCATGTGAGGGCCACATACTCCACCATGGATCTCATCCATGAGTCTCTGAGCTTGGTCTTTATCCAGACATCTGAGGAGACCTAATCCTGCATCTCTTTTGTAGAGTGCATCTCCGCTCAGGTAAAATTTCATAGCAAGTCGATGAATCCGCCTCTTCTCAGTTAGGCTCACCTCAGACGAAGTGTCCCCGGGCTTCGCGGGTCTTGTCGTCTCGAAGTACGTGCACTCGTGCACTGTAATATCCGTTCAAACTTGCAGAACTTCAATCCGAGCATCCGAATGAGGTATATGTGACCTTCTTCGGACCGCTTGTGTCGAGAGTTACGTAATGACATGGATTAGAGGTTGTACGAAGTCAGGAAGAGGGGACCATGCCCATAGTCTTCAAGCTTCAAATTTTATCCAGTGTACTGCCACGCGTAATTGTTACTCGGGATTGTAATTCCTCGGTTCTTGTGGGACATTGTTATATGTATGTATGTATGAAGTGTTGAGACGACGCGCAGGTGTTGATGGGGCAAGATGACTTTTGACTCTTCGCCGGGGTTATCGCCAGTTTGAGTTGAAAGCAGACGTTGCTCAGGGTTACATCTAAGATTGGACTGCTGCAAGTGTTTGAATGTCGCAAGGTCATCTTGTGAGTGTGCTTGTCCACCCGTTTGTTAGCTCTGGGTTTGAGGGATGAGTGTCTTGGCAGGAGATTTGAGCTTGAAGCTGATAGCATGTATTTGAAACAAGCATTTCCGGAGTTATCGCCAGAACTGCAACAACATTCCTTGGGGTTATCACCAAGAATGAAACTCGGGGTTATCTCCGAGGTTGGAAATGATCCTTCCGGTGTGTGTTCCGGGGTTAGAAATGATGTTCCCAGTGTGTGTCTCGGGTTTTGAGCTTGAACTTTTGGTAGTATCCGGAATGGATGTAAGCTGTCTTCCAGGGTTATCTCCAAAAGACGAATCTGCCCTCCTGTAATGTTAGTAACAGGCGTGCAGAAAATTTCGAGTGTCTACATCTTGGTTTAGTTGTTCATTCTTTAATTTTTCTCCTTCACGTCATGATTATCTATGATTTGTTTATAAACTGAATGAAAACAGTATGTTGGAGATATATGGTTACTAATAACATATATTTTGGTTACTGTATATTATTGATTTGGTCACCATTTACAGAATTGTATTAATTTTAATGTTTCAGTTCTCAAACAGTATTTGTTACACATTTATATTTTGGCTGTATTCATATAAGGGTTTGGTTACCTTGGTTTAGTTGTTCAGTCTTTAATTTGTCACCACATCATGATAATCACTAATTTGTTTATAAACTGAATGAAACCATTGGGTTGAATATGCATGGTTACTAAAAACATATATTTTGGTTATTGTATAATGGTGATTTGGTCACCATTTACAGTATTGTATTCATTGTAATGTTTCAGTTGTCGGACAATGGAGATGATTTCAATTGTAATTTATTTCAACGGGACGTGGACTGACAGTAACCAATATCACAATTTCGAAGTTACTGGCCTACTAGTCCCTTCAACTTATTCATTCACAGAAATGCACAACTTGATATGCAGTGCAATAAGGCTAGACTGCAACATAACAGAATTGTCAATCAAATTTCAGATTAGAAGCAACATTCTTCCGATCAGTGTGACAAATGAAGCAACCTTCAGATTCTATATGGAAATCAGTAGAAAATCAGATGAACATGGCAAGTTTCCACTAATTATAGATAATGAATACAATAATGGAGGCACTACAATCTTACAGAACTTGAGAAATGTAGAAGAAAATAGGATGCAAGCTGAAACGCCAATGAGATTGACACAATGGAATTTTGAACTTGTACTGTTGGCAACACAAGATTACCAAATTGGATCACAATATGCTGAGCAGGTGGCCATCGGAGCTCTTGATCAAGAACAAGACAGACAACAAGACATAACATACACTAGAGAATAATATGATGAGGTTATATCAAATCCGAATGAATTTGAAGTCAAACTACATCAAAGTTACAAAGACAAAAAAATTCTAGCACAAGCAATAAGACTACATTCAATCAGGCAAAACCGACAACACAAGGTTGAAAGAACAAGTGGTAGAGACTTTGTGCTTGTAAGACCCCAAATTTTATGAATAAAGATTATTTTTTTCTCAAAATATATTTTTAAATATTATGGTGTGGATTTGATATAATGTTATAGTTGTGGGTAATATTTACAAATTTTGCAAAGTAAGCAAGTTGTTATAAAATATTCGATTGGTCAGGGAATATTTGTTTTAGCAGGGAATATTCGTACGATGGCAAAATCATTGGTGGACCCCACAACAGAAGTATTGTCAGAGTTAGAAAATGACAGAAATGTCTTTTTATAAAAATAACGGCGAAAGTTTTATCGTTAAACTGTTTAAATACCCTGTGGTAAAAGTGAAGTAATATGTCTGGCGTGGTTGCATAGTAGCACACGGTATTGATTATTGATGCTTACGTGAGAAGTCACTCAGTTATACTTAATTATTGCTACAATAATTGCAGCATAATATCTCTCATATTATTGATTCAATTATTGTCACAGTATCATCTACAAAATATTTTATATTTTTTAAATCAATAATTGAGACGACAAAGTTATTTATATTATTATTTACAATATTGACGATGTCTAGAAAGTTCTGTCGAGGAAAGGGGTTTGGTCACCTAATTGCGCGCCAATAGGGAGAAATCCTTATCGAAAAGCTCCCTCTTTCTTGGGAATGATCTGGTTGTTAAATATTGTGAGTTATAATATTAATGATGAATACGTTCGTGTTGATTAAAGATGAAATTGATATTTCCATTGTGTTGGGATTATTAGTGTTAGTGGAAATTGTCATTTATTTCGATAATAATTGATTTCTGGAGGTTAAATTGACCAATCGGGTAATTAATCGGATAAATGAGCATATAATTGCTATTAGTTCACATGCATATAACTATTTGTTCACATGAATGGAACTATTGATTCACATGATGTACTATTAGGGGAGGTGGTGCAAGTTTGATAATACTTGTAGGGCTAAATTAAAAATGGAGGAAAAGATGAAGGTACTATACTGTAATAATTTGAGCCCCAAAACGTGCAATTATTGAAACTATGTTTTCCTATAAATAGAAGCTCATTATTCTTTCATTCTCACCAATTCACTAAGACTCACAAGAGCAATTATAGAGAGAGAAGCTATAGAGAGAAAGAAGAAGAGTAGTCTGCTACTTCATTATTCCAGTATCCAATCTTCTTCTAAGGTAAAGGGTATTATTTATTTCATATTCAGAAGAGAAATTATTTTTCGTATTCGTATGAATATTATTTCTCGTATTCGTAAGGGATATTATTTTTGTTCAATATTCGTATGAAATATTATTTTCTTCCATACTCTGTAGTATATAAGTAATATTATTTTGTTTCGTATCTCTAATTCTACACTCATTTTGTTGAAGTATTGCTTCTATACTCCGTGAAATTAGTAGAATATCCTTGAAATTTGTGCTTCATCTAGTATCGTTTCACAAGGATATTTGTCTGAATATTCTTGTTAAATTTTAAGCTTTTCATGTCGGAGTACTATTCATGGGTACTATTCATTTATACGGCACTATTCATACGTACGATACTATTCACAAAGTACTATTCATGGGCACTATTCATAAATATGGTACTATTCATAAATACGGTACTATTCATGAAGTACTATTCACGGGGTACTATTTAAAAAGTATTATTCCTAAAGTACTATTCATGGGGTACTATTCACTCTGGTACTATTCACCCGGAGTACTATTCATGACAAAAATTAATTTCTTTTCGGTCCAAATCATTTTTGATAAAATATTATTCTTGAATTTTACTCCACAAAGCAATATCATGTTGACAATTTGGATATTATTGAATTCTGGATAAATTAAATTATAGATCTTTAAAATTTATCCTTACTTTCTTTTAATTGAATTCTTATATCATTGTCATCATCCTCATACTTATATTGTGATGAAAGTCATCTTTGGTCGTAGTGCATAGATGGACTGTTGATTGGTATGATTATGACCAGTGATTATTTGGTATAATCATGACCTGTAATGTTACAAGTGATGTGGATTAATTATTGAGTTGAGTCTCAGCGACAGTTATCGGTATGATTATGACCATGCGTTCTCTTCGGCCAAGGGTGCAAAGATGAATTGTTGTTTGGCATGTTCATGACCATTGGTGAAAACACGAATATCCTTGGCCCGTAGTGCATGGATAATTCGTGGTCGTGATAATAATGAATATCCTTGGCCCCTAGTGCATGGATAATTCAGTGATGTGGATTATTTATTAAGCTGAGTCTCAGTGATAAAATTGATGGTAAAATTTTAAATCTAAAACTTGTTTTCTATTGTATTCTATCAGTTGTTATATTGTTAAAATCTAAGGATAATTTATTCTGCATTATCTTAGTCATAATATTTCTTACTGGGCTAGTTTAGCTTACCCTTTTCTTTCACTGTTCTCTTCAGGAAATGAGAATTTAGCTGGGACTAGTCGGGGAATGGATTGACGGTCCAGATGGTTGTTTTAGTAGTCCTCACTATTCTGTGAAATAGTGTGATAATAATTGTAATGAGATTGAATTTGAGTGTGGATATTGTCTAGGAGACAATATCCGTGTTAAAACTCTCAACTATGTTTTGTCATATTATACACGATGGTTGTATATTTAAGTTGTAGTTGTATTCTGTACCATGTATTTGGCGACTCAGAATGGGTGATGTATACCTATTTTGGGGGCGTCACAGTGCTAGTATGCATAGTCAATGAAAATTGCAATTGGAAACTAAGAGCATCAAAGTTTCGAAAAACAACTATGTTCAAGGTGAGAGAATTCAATGATTTACACACTTGTTCATCCGACATACTGCTTGGAGATCACAGACAAGCAAATAGTGAGATGGTTAGTGAATGTATAACGCATAGATTAACAAATTTGAAGAAAATTTACACACCAAAAGATATTGTGGAAGACATGATGATAGAGTATAATGTGTCCAACTCTTACCAAAAATCATGGAGATCAAAGGAAAAAGCATTGGAAAAAGTAAGAGAAAATCCACACGACTACTCTCTGATCCTTTCATGGTTGCATATGTTGAAAAAAAATCCAGGTAACAATTGGAAACTTTTCATTAAATTTTTATAATTAATCGGTAACCCAATAAAAATGAATTGGTTACCTATGAATGAAGGTTTGGCTACTAACTGTACTATGAAAAAAATATATAAAAATAGTTTTTTGCAGGTAATCAATATCTATATAAAATGTAACTCTTAAATAGTATTTCAGACACCATCTGCACCATATGGAAAAGATTAAATGTTAATTAATTAGATACCTATGATGCCCCCAAATTTAGACCACACTTGTCTCAAATTTGGTTGTCACGTACTAACTCTAATAATAAATCAAGATCTCACACAACGGAGTAATAGAATAAATTATATTATTATAACATAATTATTCTTGTCCCAAAGTCTCGCAACCGTTACTAATACAATACAACTTAAACTAAACATAGCTTAATATAAATAGGTTCTTCTACTACAAACTAATAGTACATTCCTAGCACTATGGAAATAACTACTTCTAAAGCCTTCTCTTTACCCTTGTCCTTGCCAGAGGGTTCACCACGTTCTGCCTTAACTGAAAGTTTTAAGGAAAGCAAGGATGAGCAACAATTTTGCCCAGCAAGTAATATAACAAAAGGGTAATCAATGTAGTTTTAAATTTCTCAAGGGTATATTAATAATGATAGTTCAAGATAGTAAGAAGTATCGATGATTATCAACAATAGTTGCCATGGACAGAAAATATCAATAATATTCAACAGTTAATCAATTTAAGATTTCAAAGTAATGAATACTGAGCAGTCACTAAGGACTATGAACTTCTCCTAGAATTAACAGTGATATTACTGATAATTCTACAAAATGAGTACAACAAGTGATCAGCCTAAAGTACCATATGTCATGCATAACATTTAATCTTTCTTATGTGCGCATGTCGGTTCTCCGACAATATATAATTCCCCTACCAAGACGGTTGTTCATCTCAGTTATAAGAGTCCGCAGCAAGTTAATTTGGTTTGGATAGCTTTCGATCAAATATCAATAGTCTATCCGAAGCAATGGCTTAGATAAATTTCTTCCACAGTATATATATATATATATATATATATATATATATATATATATATACAATTATTGTTCAAAATCAAGGTTTGTAAACAATTTCATTTCTAGACTACGAAGTATTATACTTCCAAAGATTTACTTGTACGATCAATAATAGCACAATTTCAAGTAATGCTCAATAAATAGTAGGGTTGGAGTACTTGTCTCAAGCGTGGTTTACCAAAAATATAGCTTATCAACACTCTTTTGAATCCTAACATAATATAGTTACGCGTATAGGATATTCATTAGTTACATATGCTCATACATGATATGTAAGTTTAAACGCACACATAAACGTCTAACTTAGTCGTATACTCTATACATACTTCATCGCATTTTGCGTACTTATAGCACAAATCAGTTTATAAGACATCATTAAGTCATCAACATAGTTTCAAATCATTGCTTTATAATTTGCAAATACCTATTTGAATTCCACATTTGAAAGTTATAATTACTCATTAAACATTCAACTTTATCACTTAGCATTCTTCTTAAAACATTACATAGCATACTGGTCATATAATACAAGTTAAAGTAACCATATAAGCATGCATTAAACTTCAGACCACAAATGTAAATACTGAACTAAGCTGCAGGATGGCGATTTGTGCCTGTGTCTCTGCTAGGCTTAGGGGATCGGCCTTGATTCTGTTTGTGTTCTAGCTCCCACTGAGTTGAGCTTCGCTTCTCCCGATTTCAAATCAATCTTTATCATACCTAGACACTTACACTTAACATGCATACATGCTAAAGGTCTTTCCATACTTGTATGACCACTTCAAGATCAACCTTATATGTTAGGGACTTTAGTTTAGGATTCTCACAAAATCAAGGCCAAATAGGGTAATGTAATCATCATGCGTACTAATTAGCCTTATGTTCACATAAAGAGGTCACATAATCTGTACTTCAAATGCTCATGGCTTTATGGCTTGATATGAAAATGATTGAATTTAGTGGTTTGGTTGCTTGAACTCATATAACAGGTTGGTTAGGAATATGAAAACTTACAACCTTACGAAAATAATCAATTTTTGCATGATGAGTAGTTAACCAACCAAACCCTAAAATCACATCAAATGCAAGTATCTTTAAAGAGATAAGATCAACAGGTAATGTGATGGTGCCAACTTGAATCAAGCAAGATTTATAAACTGTAGATGTAACGAAAGTTTCTCCTAACAAAGTTTTAACAGATAAGTCAAAGTCTAATTTCTCTGGAGTCAAGTTCAAATGTTGAGCACAAGCAGGAGAAATAAAAGAATGGGTAGAACCGGTATCTAACAGGGTATAGACTTCGCAAGAGTTTATGATTAACTAACTCGTGATAACTTCGTTCGGGTTACTCGCTTTTTGAGAAGTCACAAAAAACCCTCTTCCTGAAACCACCGACTTTATTTTGTTCGTATCCGCCTTTGGTGCCACCGTCCCAGCTGGACTTGATTTCTCTACAGGATAAAATCGAGTTATGTGACCGTCTTTTCCACAACTAAAACATACCTTGGAAGGTTGTGAATAATTTGGACTTATGTGTCCCTCCTCTCCGCATCTGTAGCATCTAACTAGTGGTCGTTCTCCTCCCCTAGAATTTGTTGCTGGTGCTGCTATCGACGTCTTCCCATCATCGTTAAATCTTCATTTCTTAAATTTTTCACTTGAATTATTTCTTCTATTATCTTGGCCATGATTACCACCGAACTGGTTACCATTTCTAGCATGATAATTTCCTCGATGATGGTTATCATTGTTCCGATGGTCGTTGCCACCAATACGATTATTATCGTGTTGTTGGTTGTTCTCTTTTGGTTGCGCTGAGTCATAATTCCGCTCCAATAACTGAGCTCTATTCACTACATTTGAATAAAAACACAATTTGTGAGAAATGAGGTATTGACGAATTTTGGGTTTCAAACCTCTCAGAAACATTCGCGTCATACGTTCCTCATTCTCTACCAAATGAGGTGCAAACCTGGATAACTCCGCGAACTTAGCCTCGTACTGGGATACAGTCATGTTGTTCTATTCTATTCTAATAAACTCTACCTCCTTCATATGACGAATACTTTCAGGAAAGTACTTGTCATTGAACAGTTTCTGGAATGCTTCCCAAGACATATTGAGTGCGGCAGGCTGGGTAAGATTCACATATTCCCACCAGTAATCTGCATCACCACGGAACATAAAGGTGGCGAATGGAACCTTATGTTCCTCCGTGCACCCCAAGACATCAAATATATTGGTAATTTGCTTAACCCTCGTTTTCGCCTCGATCGGATCTGGCTTTCCCAATAACTTTGGTGGTCCCAACTCTTTGAACTGCTTGGTTGTGACAAGTCACGCGTTGGTATCATTTCCACCCGTATTTTGTACATGAGTCTCCCTCGTCTGATTTTGCATGAACTGCAAAAAGCTTCTAAACATCCCATCATTCATCGTTTGATCAGTGATGTTATTTACAAGAGGAACATTGTCGTCCTGTTGCACATTCTCTTGGTTGGTGATTAAAGGTGTCTCCACGGTCTCATTCACTCCATTGTTAACATTTTTAGCTGTCATTCTCAAATACTGCTATAAAATAAGGGTTAATTAAAGAAATTGGTATACCACATAATACCCCTATATTTTGACCGACCAACAAATAAGCTTAGGTAGGACACACTAGCAAAGGATTTACTTGTCTCTCCCCTCCTAGTTCTATTCCCCGATCTCCACCAGAGACCATATCCCTAAGCTCTGATATGTGACGCCCCCAAAATAGGTATATACAACCCATTCTGAGTTGCCAAATACATGGTACAGAAAACAACTACAACTTCATTATTACAATTGTCGTGCAAAATACGACAACACATATACTAGAAGTTTAAATATAAATATTGTCATCTAGACAATATCCACACTCAAATATGTCCTCATTACAATTATTGATAAACTATTTTACAAAAATAGTGAGGACTGCTAAAACAACTGTCTAGAACCATCATTCCATACCTCGACTACTTCCCGCTATATTCTCACTTCCTGAGAAGAAAAATGGAACAAAAAGGAAAAGGGTGAGCTCAACTAGCCCAGTAAAGAATATTATGACTAAGATAATGTACAACAAATTATCCTTAGTCTTCAACAGGGAAAAATCTGATGGAATATAATAGACAACAAGTTTTAGATCAACAACTGCAGCGGAAACAACAATTCATTAGAAGAGTTAAGTAGAGAATGAAGTCTACTATCTTCTATGATTTTAAAGTTCATCATTAATATTTATCCCTGTAACATCAATCAATATACATCTTGAATCAAATATCCATCTTTGCACTACGGGCCAAAGATATTCATTCATATCACTAGTTGGTCATGTTCATCTCAACACCTGTTCATCTTTGCACTACGGGCCAAAGATATTCATCAGATAATCATTCATCTTTGCACTACACGCCAAAGATATTCATTTGATAATCATTCATCTTTGCACTACAAGCCAAAGATATTCAATTATATCACCATTTAGGACTGAGGATGATGAAAAATATCTTAAAGAAAATGAATCCAGTGATATAAAAGATCAAAGATTAGGGATTCGTACTTTGGTTTATCCAAGTTCAAAAATACACCATAATAATCAATTGTGGAGCAGAATTCAAAAATGAAGATCAAAACATGGATACAATCAAAGATAGTAACCATAATAGACATCTGGAACAAAGAAGAGAAAATTTCGTTTTTTGGTGAATATCGTCGTATTTGTGAATAGTGTCATATACATGAATAGTGCCGTATACGTGAATAATAACTCCGACACGAAAAGGTAGAAATTCCACAAGAAAAATCATACTTCGTGAACAGTACTCGTGAATAATATCATATTTGTGAATAATATCGTATATGTGAATAGCAACCTCGACATGAAAAGGTAAAATTTCATAATAAAATTCATACCAATATTTCGATATAATGATATTGAAAGAAATAATATTATTTACGAAGAAAATAACATCCCTTACCTCAAAAGAACGGTACTTCTAACTGGAATATCGAATGTAATGCTGAAGGAAATTTGCACTGAATAGCAACTCTCAAAGTATCTAAATACTCACAAAAATACGCTCGATATTATAGAGAGAGAAAACTTTTGATTCAGGTGTGATATTCAATTCTAACTAAGCACCCTATTTATAGGAAAATGCTAGAACGCCAAAGCAGACTAAATTAATAGAATATTAATTTTTTTTCTACGCACACCCCTTGACAAATTCAGCACTCCACTTTTGAACCAAAAAATTCAACACATTATTCCACCAAAAAACAAGTGGGTCCCACCCATGTTTTTAATAAAAAAAATATATATTTCCAAAACTTTAATAATTCATAATAAATAGCTCTTTTATTAGAAAAATTCGAATATCATGTCTATTCCATAGAAAATTTAATTCTCTACAACTTTGTAGAAGAAAGTTTTTCTAAATTGCAAACAAAAAAATGCCTGAAATCCACATACGGACGATTTTTAATATCTTTATTCTGACAAAATACTGATAAAACACCCTCATTTTGACAAAATACTTATAAAACACCTCATCATTAATTTCTTCATTTATATCTACATAAAATAAATATTTCTTTATCATATAAATTAATAATTAATTATTCACAAATAATATTACAGAATCACAATTATGACAACCAGGTTGTTCCCAGGAAAGGAGTGGGCTTTTTGATAAGGATTTCTCCTTACTGGCGCGCAATTAGGTAACCAAACCCTTTCTTAGACATAACTTCCTTTAAACATTGTCAATAATGTTATCTAATAATATTATTCAAATAATATGAATTATTGATCTGATAATAGGAAATAGTGTGCAGTGATAATTATTGAATCAACAATAATATAAAATATCAACGTAGAAATTATTGAATCAATAAAATAAAATATTGAATAGTAATTACTGTAACAATTATTGAGTAGTACCTTCTTACGTAAGAATCAATAATCCAAAATACTGCGGTAATACCGCAAAGCCATCGCTTTCTTTAATGCGCCACGTGTATTCTTCGTTTTAATCACCGAATATTCCAACAGTGTTAACGGTAACAATTATGTCATTATTTATAAAAACTCAAACTTGTCGTTTTCTTCATCCAACCATTTTTTGTTATGGGGCCCACAAATGGTCATTTGCATTGCATTTAATATTCCCGTGACAACAAGAATATTCCATGACCAAACGAATATTCCCCGACAACAATGAATATTTTATAACCACTTGCTTATTTTGCAAAATTTGCACATTTCACCTATAACTAACCACATTAATCAAATCCACTCCTTACTATTTCAAAATAATTAATAGAGAAAATTCAATTTTATTTATAAAAAGTTGGGGTCTTACAACATATTTACATTAACAGTACTGAAATTTCATTTCAGGTTCCATCACATCCATGGAGTTGGAAAAAATGGTCATTTCAAGTATCTCTTCTTTGCAATAGGAGCATCCATTGAAGCATGGCATCATTGCTTCTCAATCATTTTAATTGATGGCACATTCATACAATTAACCTACGGGGGGACACTCCTCATAGCAAGCACACAGGATGCAAACAGAAACATTATATCGATTGCTTTTGCAGTGGTTGACAATAAAAATGAATTATCTGGGAGATGGTTTTTCGTCAATTTGAGAAATGCTTATAGAGTTAGGGAAGGACAATGCATTGTTTCAGATAGACATGAAGCAATTTGTTCATGGACTTAACTTTGTATTCCCTGATGTCATGCATGGTTCATGCACATACCATATTTTGAAAAATATAAAAAACATATTCAAAAAGAAAGGAGAAAACTCAAAAAAAAAGCATACAACGGGGCTTGTAGAGCTTACACTATTGAACAATTTAACATACACATAGCTGAACTTGATGCAATTGATGCTCGAATAAGGACATATTTGGAGGAAGAGGTTAAACTAGATAAGTGCACGAGGCTCCATAGAACTTTAAGCAGGTACTCAACAATGACTTCAAACATCGCCGAATCTATTAATAATGCAATCAAAGGAATCAGGGATCTTCCAGTTGCGTCAATGATTGAATGCCTACATTGTATGGTTCAAAGATGGTATTTCACAAACAAACAAGCAGCCATATCAACATTCACTACCCTTTCCAAAATAGCTGAGAGAATATTGCAATCTAATATCATTGAATCAAAGAATCTTAAGGTCAGTGATACAACTTTTAAATTATTACATGCATACATACCAAAAGTTGCATTTTTATTTTAAGAAAACCACATTAGTCATTTTTGGTTACTTGTATATACTAAAAAAGTTACCAATAGTACATATGCCTTCAATTTTTTCGAGTTACATAAAAAAAATTATTATACATACTAACTACACCATTAAATTATGTTGTAGTTTGAGACATCAAACCTAGTGATTTTCACTGTTTACGATGTCACCAAATAGTTTATTGTGGACATGGAAAAAGGATATGCACATGTCGTAAATTTCAGTACCATGAGATGCCTTGTTCACACACTGCTATTATCAGCAAAAGGAATTTGAGCTTTTATGAATTTTACTCAAAATACTATTCAAAAACAACTTTGGTAGACACGTATTCAACTTCCATCCTGCCGTTAGATGACAAAGAGAATTGGGATGCGCCAGATGAAATAAGAAATATATGTGTAAAACCACCAAATAAAAGAAGACAAATTGGAAGACCAAAGATAGGTAGGTACAAGCATGGATCTGAAAGCAGACTTTAAAACAAATTCAGTAGATGCCAAGAAAAAGGACACAACAGGAAAACATACAATAATCCACCGATTTTACGACCAAAAAAGGTCTGATATAGTACATCAGCAAAAAAAGTGTAAAAAACTCCTTGATGTTTACTGTGATTAATCAATATCCATATATATGGTAATCATTTTATTGGTGTAAAAAACCGATTTTATCTTGCTCAATATTGAATGATGATTTTTGCATTAATTTCTTTTTAACAGAAAATAATAGGAAAACCACACGACCACTCTGTGATTCTATCTTGAAATAAGAATATACATAAAACACATACATGTGAGAATTGGTTAACTATTATGGAATTTTTTTTATGACTATCTGGTTATCCACAAAACTAAATGGTTACCTTTGGATGAAGGTTTGGCTACCAACTGTACCATATAAAACACACATGTTTTCAATTTGAAAACTGTTTTATATTTATTACCCGTAAAAACTAAAATGGTTACATTTGTTTGCATGTTTGGCTACCAACTAAACCATATAAAACATATACATGTGAGAATTGGTAACGAATAAAAACAAATACATAATTCCATTATAAAAAATTCACAAAACATTTTACAGTCAAGAACCATAACAAATGGTAACGAATATCCCAAAAAAACAAGATGAATAAAAACTTTACAACAAAAATACAGTGACAACCAAACTATTCTTCTCTGATAAATCTGCCAGGGTATTCTGCATCAGAATCGTATCCACCTACTTGCTTGTTCCTTGCATGCATTATCAGGTTAACGCATAATTTCTTGCGGTATTGCATGATGGGAAATGGATTAGGCATTTCAGCAGACTGTTGGTGAAGAAAATGTTCCGCAAAACAAATTGTGAACATTCCGTAATCACTACAAAAACAAACAAAATATAAAACAAATCAAACCAAACATCGTAGTAGATGGAATAATAAAAAAAAATGTAGACAATATAAACCTTACCCCTCAACTTGTTCAGGTAACCCCTCAGCAAATTCAAGATCAATTATATCATGTTCCCCCTTATTGCGATATGGTTCACTATCGAAATCAATATCTTTCCTGCCCTTCCAAAAACCACACCCCCTTATATCAATTATATCATTCAATTTCATCCATAATTATATCATTCAATTTCATTCATTATATCAAAATTCAGATTCAAATTCATTCAATTTTTATCAAACACCCCCTTAGACAATATTATGGGTAGAATGAAAATATAAGGCTCACAAACATCCATAATATTTGTTCGCATGACTGTCCTGTTTAGTTGAAGAGAATTGTAAACTACTAAAAGTCTATGATGCACATCAAAGACCAATAAAAACAAATGCCCATGAACTGTCATGAGAACAGAAAATAAAACATAATCAACGACAACCCATGGTGTATTCACATCTATAAAAAACCACGAATATATTCAGAAACATCACCATCCCCCAACAGAAGAGTCTTATCTGCATTTTTATGACTATATTCCCCATACAAAGTAGACAACTTGACATGAAACCAACAATCTATTGTAGTGACCTTTATTTGAATATTGACAGAGTGCCTAGCCAATTTCCAAAAGTAATACAAACAAATGTTGATATGCTGAACCAAAAATCCATCAAATGTAAACAATTACCAAAAATTAAAACTTTATGATAAAGGTAGCCAAAACAGTCACAACTAGTGACCAAAACAATTAAATAAGGTAACCATAACTCACAAAATAGAATTTTAAAAATGAATAAACTCACATCATCATCAAGCCACTGTCTATGTGTCTTTAACTTGTAGAACAACATTTTAGACGATATTAGGACATACCCAAATCTGAATGCAGGTTCAATCTTATCATGATCTCCCAAAAAAAATTTAATCCTTCAAAATAAAAACATATTGGTTAGAGAGAACAAATAATTTTTTTTTAAAAAAAATAGACTATATAAATCTTAAACTACAAATAACATACCTTTTCCTGTTATTTATGCCAATCTTAAACCATTAATCAAACATAACATCTTCAAATTTTGATGGCATACCCATACAAACATTAGGGAATGCAGACATACCTCTGCGTATTGGTCTAGGAACCATAACAGAAGATATTGAATCAACTGAACCAAACTTCGATGTATATGGACTCCTCAACACAGCACTCTTCGTAGATGCATGGACAGGTCTACCACATGGTTTAGATGCACTTTTCTCAACTTCAACACAATGAAGTATATCCTGTGTCGTTAAAACTATCTTATCAAGTAACGACCTATCTAGTGCTTCAATTTTACTACCCTTTAAGAATATACAAAACAGGTCACAAAAAACAAATACAATATCAAATACAAAATCCAAACTAATTCACCAGTAACAGAAATAATGTAACGAAGTAACCAATAAAAACTATGAAGGTAACTAATGTTGAAAAATATTCGAACCTCAATAGGGGTAAAAACAACGATCTATTTTCCAGAAGACTGACTTAAAATATCAAAACTTGGAATGTCATTATTCTTGGCAATCTGTAAACATACAAAACATTCAATTGATCAATATAACACAAAAATATAACACAAGAAAAACAAACAAAAATGTCTAACCTTTTCATCATCCCCATCAATGTGAACCCCACTAGGGGTAAAAAGAACAATTTCTTTCCTATGAATGTGCCTTAAATTATCAAAAATTGGGTTGTCATTCTTGTTGCCAATCTGTAAAAAAAATAATCAGCATTGATTATAAAAACATAAAACACACACACACAAAAAAAGTAAACATATATGTTAACCTTTTCATCATCTTCATCAATCTGAACCCCACCCAAACCACCAACATCAACATCAATTTTTCTATGAAACTATTTTGCATCATCAGAACCTTTAACTAGCACATCATCTTCAACAGACATAACATCATCATCTAAATCATTAACATTACCAGCATCATCAAGAATGAGAAGTTGGCACTTCCAAATCAGACTAATAAATGATTTTTGCTGTAAAATTGCGATGGTGCTCCTCATAAAATAGATCCCAAATCTAAAAATACAATACATTACATTACGTACACATTAACCAAATAAAAATGGAACATTCATCAAACTTTAAAACCAAAACTATGCAATCAACAGTATCCAAATATATTAGCATTAGTTAACCAAACAAAATCAACAAGTTACCAAAACCAAAATAATCTGACTCTACAATGTAACAAAGTATCTAGTAACCAAATCAGAATATAATAGTAACCAAACCTCCACTCGGAGAGAACATAACTATTGGGAAACTGCATATTTTGATTTGATGTTTAAAGTAAATGCTCATGATGTTATGTAAAGTCCTTCAAGGAATATATGTACAAGGACTTAGTGGTAGATCAAATCTGTTAAGTTGATCTAAGCTTTTAATGTCTATCATTCTGTAAATGAATGTATTTATGAGGAGATCAAAGATGTTAGGTTGATTTATGTCTTGAGTTGTAATAGATAGGCTTCAACAAAATCATAGTCTATTGAGCTGATCGAGAGTTTGCAGAAGTCAAGGCTGAATCGTAGAGCATCAAGGATCGTTGCGTGTCTGCCTTGAAGGGCCTCTCCAGAAATCGTAGAGTGGTCCAAACGTTTTCCGAGCTAACTCAGAGATCGTAGTGTGCGCTTAAAAACGTAGAGTCTACAAGACAAGCAAGTGAAGATCGTAGTGTGCCAAGCCCTTAAGAGAAATCGTAGTGCTCTTGTTTGCTAATTAACGGATCAAGCATCAAGGTGGCAAAACACCATGATCAGAATCGTAGAGCATCATATGTCTATGTTAGGAGCATCGATCCTAGCACATTTATTTAAAGATAAATCCCAACAAATGTGGAATGGGTTATAAACGTTGAAGTCTTCGCCAGTCCCAATGACACGGAATATATCCTTAGTATACAACAAAGAAACGTATTGAAGAAGCTAAGAAAAGTACCATGGGTCAGAGAAAATACCTTTTCAGGTGTTAGGTGAGATGGTAGTCTGTTGTGTCAGTGGGCCAGAATACTAATTAGAAGATGTGCAGAAAAGTCTCTATCAAAGTTTAAAAATGTCAAACGCATTTAATACTTCAACGGATATTTTTAACAGATACATTTCAAGGATCACATATATGCAAAACATCTGTAGATGAAAGAGGGTAAGCAAGCATTGAACAAAACGCTGAAGAACACTCAATGCTAAACTCTCAACTCTATGATCTGAAAAAGAGAAAGCTTGCTCAGCTACTCAGTTATTTCGAACAAGAGCTTAATCAGAATCGAGTAAAGACTAAGCAAAAACTCATCAACTACTAATCAAGAGAAGTAAAGTTCCAAGTCGGAAGGACTTGAAGAGTTCTAAGTGAATCAGAACAACCAAGTCCGCTTTCGACTTGAAGAGTTCAAAAGTAAACTAAGAAGTGCTTCAGATCTATTGGTCTGAAGGAATCTGTGAGATTCAGAAAGTGTAAAAGATATCCTTAGTGGATTTCCTACTCAAGGAGTAGAAGAGTGGATTAGGAACTTTAAGTGCTCTGAACCACTTAAAACTGTTGTGTCTATTACATAACTGCTATAACTGTTATAACTACCTCACTCTCATTAACTCACCATATCTAAGAGGGAGTTCAAATAAATCTTAATTCCGCTGTGTTTGAATCAATAAAAAAACTAACAAAGCATTTAAGAAAGATTTTTAAAATATCTATTCAACCCCCCCCTTCTAGATAACTATTGTGCCTCGGGGAACTAACGATTGGTATCAAAGCAGGTTCTATCAAATAGCCTACAAAGCTTAAGTAGATCCAATGGCACATCTGATAAGCGAATCAAAGACTGGAAGATGCAGCAAGCCACCTATGTGCAATAAAGACAAGTTCGCCAACTGGAAAGTTCGGATGCAAGCATACATGGATTCAATAGATGAAGATCTATTTGAAATTGTTCAGAATGGGCCCTATATTCCTACAAAGCTTACACCAACTCCAGATGACCCAAATAGAATACAGATCAAGGTTAAAGAAGAACGGACAGACAACGAAAAGAGAGCTATTCAACTCGATAAAAAGGCCAAGAACATTTTGTTCCAATCCTTATAAGATGATCTATTCAAAAATGTGGTCAACAGCAGAACAGCAAAAGAGGTTTGGGAAGCATTGTTTATCATGCATGAAGGAACAGAAGAAGTCAGAGAAAACAAGCAATCTCTCCTGACTCAGTAATATGAGATGTTTGCACATGTACAAGGAGAAAATGTCACTTCAAACTACGAAAGATTCAACGTACTGCTCAACTCTCTACGAGCCTATGGAAAGATCTATCCAAATAAAGATCTGATCATAAAGTTCATGAGAGCTGTAGACACTCAAAATTTTTTGCACACCTGTTACTAACATTGCAGGAGGGCAAATTCATCTTTCAGAGATAACCTTGGAAGATAGCTCACATCCATTCCGGATACTACCAGAAGTTCAGTTTCAAAACCCAGAACACACACTGGGAACATCATTTCTAACCCCAGAACACACACCGGAAGGATCATTTCCAACCTCGGAGATAACCCCGAGTTTCTTCCTTGGCGATAACACTAAGGAATGTTGTTGCAGTTCCAGCGATAACTCCGGAAATGCTTGTTTCAAATACATGCTATCAGCTTCAAGCTCAGATCTCCTGCCAAGACACTCATCCCTCAAACCCAGAGCTAACAAACGGGTGGACAAGCACACTCACAAGATGACCTTGCGACATTCAAACACTTGCAGCAGTCCAATCTCAGATGTAACCCCTCGAGAAACGCTCGCTTTCAACTCAAACTGGCGATAACCCCGGCGAAGAGTCAAAAGTCATCTTGCCCATCAACACTGCTGCAAGGCTCGTCTCAACACTTCATACATACATACATACAACAATGTCTTACAAGAACTAAGAGAGTTCCAATCTCGAGTGACTATTACGCCGTGGCAAAGACAATCGGATAGAATTTGAAGCTTAAAGACCATGGGCATGGTCCCTCTTCATGTGATCATAGATTCGATCTCATCAATCTAGATTGATTCTTCGTGATGGATATTTTCAATTTATGGCGACTTGTACATTATTTACGGTGTCCGAATTTTAATAGATGGCTGTCATGCCCATGAGGAGTTCGGCACTGCTGTATATTATTTTCTCGAAGATGCTTCGCATCTTGAAAATAAAAGCAAACAAGCCGAACATTTTAATAATAAAATGGAAGTATGAAAAGGTCTCAATTCCTATTGAGCACAAGGTTTGAAAAACCTCTTTTACAAAACTTCATTGCTATATCTTGTTAAAACAAAATTTTTCAATAAATTCAAACCCTTTGTATATAGGTGCGAACGAGGCCTCACACTACTTTCAAATAATTGCACATTGATCCACACACACACACACATTCATATAACAGTTTCTTAAAAAGTGGCGGTCACCGTGGCAACATGGATGTCGGGGGGTGCCTAACACCTTCCCTCCACATAATCAAGCTCACGAACCCAAATGAATCTCGGTTTCACAGACCCGTTTAGCAGTGTCACATCACTGGGTCAATGTGCAAACCTTTTCCGGTTGCATTGGTGCAACCAGTTAAAAACACCAACTGGCGACTCTTAAAGTCAAATCGTCGACATTACACATGTCGGACCTTTTTCACTTATTTTTTCAAACAAATCTCACATTAACATGAGAACACCAAAGAACAAGTAACGAAAAGGGACAACTAAAAATCCCGACGTCGACAAGTGGCGACTCTGCTGGGGACACCAGTAAGAGGGTTTAAGCCACTATTACAAGCTTTTTAAAACTGTTATATGCTTGTGTGTGAATGTTGCATTTACATTTATGATGAATGTGTACGAATGCATTTTTACTTACTGCACTACAAAATATCTATCCATGATATTAGTGCTTCGCACATGTCATCATTTTCATAAACGGTGAGACACGTTGTATGTGAATGTATGTTGTGTGGTTCCTCCACCAGAGGCTATCCATCGGTGTTTGATTCTTTGGACTCGTAGGAAGACTAATTCCAACGAGGCTCAGGAAAGGCACCACCCAGATTCGCTCTAGTTGAAAGACCGGATTAACTTCCCGTCAAGTAAATTGCGATGATCTGGGAACCTTCATGCCAAAAAGCCGCTAGAGTAACCTTAAGATAGGTCAACCTCTGATAAACCAAACACGGAGGAAAGTCTCTTCATGCTTTCCATTTTCAATTACTTGTAAAAACATTTACTTGTAATTTTATTCCATGTTCATTCTTATGTAATGGAAAATATGAAGATTATTTGTGCATACATGTTATCAATTAACACCCATTTTTGCAGGACAATATTCCTAAAACGGACACATTATGATAACATTTATATTATCCCTAAGACTAAACTACACAAGTTTTTTGTAGGGAAATCATTGGGCCTGTTACCCACTCAAAATCCAAAAAAGGCCACGAGCCTATAGCTAATCATGTCTTCTTCTGACCAATCTAATCCTGTTTCTCGAGAAGAATTTGACGGATTGAGTAAACAAAACACAGATCTGGTTGTTCTGCTTAAAGAACTGCATCAGTCTACTCAGGGTACAAAGATGCCTACACATACAGAATCCTCTTCACAAGGAGGATCTCATGGTTTGGAAAAAACAATTCCAGAACCTCAGTTGGATACGACCAACAAAGACCTTGAAAACGCCCATCTCAAAGGAGATCCAGACACTGATGATATCAGGAAGAAGGTCCTCCAAATGGAGGAAACTATCCGTGCTCTCAAAGGGATTGGAACCCGTGGAAGTGTCTCATATACTGACCTTTGCATATTTCCTGGTGTTCATTATCCAGAGAAATTCAAAACCCCTGATTTTGAAAAGTATGACGGATTAGGGGATCCTTATACACATTTGAAAGTGTTCATTAGAAAACTTGGATCTTATGCGGAAAATGAAAAGCTCAGAATGCAGCTGTTCCAAAAGAGTTTGACTGGAGAAGCCCGTTCATGGTATACCAGATTAGACAACTCCAAGATCCATAGCTGGGAAGAGCTAGCTCACGCCTTCCTCACTCAATACAGTTTTCAATCTCAGATGGCTTCTGACCTATATCAAATTACCAATGTCAAGAAACTGTCTAATGAGTCTTTCAGAGAGTATGCTCAAAGGTGGAGGCGCCTTGCTGCTCAAGTTATTCCTTCCATGACGGATTCAGAAATGGTCATAACTTTCATAGACATACAGGAAGCTCCTTTCTATGAGAGAGTTTTAGCTGGTATTGGCAAACCATTCTCTGAAATGATCAAGCACGGAGAGATGGCTGAGATGGGATTGAAGTCAGGTAAAATTCAAGACCTAGCCGCTCTTAAAGCAGTTTCTAAGCACATCCAGTCCGGATCTTATGGAAACAACCCCGGAGGGTCCATAAAAAGAAAGAGGAGGATGTTTCCATGATACTACAAGGTCAAAAAGGCAATCAGAACATGCCTATACAGAGGAGAAACTATTCCCCTTTCCAAACACAGTCTTCAAACCCTCCATTACCTAAAAGTGGAGAAGTAAAGCACCCTCGAACGTTCACACCCTTACGGGACTCGCTCGAGAATATTCTTGCTCTTCTGACTACTCAGAAAAAAAATTACACGTCTTCTTCCACCAGCCAACCCTAATGGGAGGGGTTTTAATGCTACTCGGAAGTGTGCTTATCATGCCGGAGCACCTGGACATGATACTCAAGATTGTTGGGCCTTGAAACACAAGATCCAAGATTTAATAGACAATGGTGAGATCGTGGTCACCAAACCAGATCAACCTCATGTGCAAGACAACCCTCTTCCTCAACACAAAGAAGAAGAGGTCAACATGATTAGTTGGAGCACTGGACAGAGTTCCAGTTTTAATGGTGAATCATCCCAGACCATCAAAGACGGTGTTGACAGATGGGATTATGCAAAGTTCCAATTTGCTATGGAACAAAAGATGAAAGCTCTTTGCAAGCAAATTGAGCAATTGGCAGAACTGGTGACCCACCAGCATCAAGTCACATGCCAATTAATCAGCCAGGAGCATGCCTATCTCCTTCCTTTTGTTATGAATGCTCCACCATCACCTTTAGAAAGTGAAGCTATGGAGGATAAGGTTGCAAAGAGAGCAAATGCTAAAGCCCGTTGGGATTTTGCCAATCAGAGGGAATTTACCTATCTGGGTCAATCTATGGAGGAGATATTTCAAATGTTGATCAATGAAGGAAGAAATACCTCCCTTCTACCTCTAACAATCCTCGTTCAAGACGGTTCAACTTCGATGGAGTATGTCAATATCATTCACATTCTCGCGGTCACAGCACAGAAGAATGCTGGGCACTCCGCCATCTCATTCAAAATCTCATTGATAGCGGTGTCCTGCAGATGGTAGACAATGACACTGTGCAACTCAAGAGTGGGGATACCTGTCCTACTAGATGGAAGGGATCAATAGCAGTTATATCTGTTGAGGATGATGAGACTGTCAAAGCATTTCCCATACAAACAATTCAACTTAAAGGGGCTGACAATCCTTTAAAAGTGGCGCACAGAGCCAATTTCTTTGCCTTTCGACCACAATATCCTGTTTGTCGACACACAAAGTTCCATGGAATTATGGAGAAGTTTGAAGGATCCACGTCTCATACTATCTTTCGATGTGAAGGAAAATCCACTGTATCTTCCTCAGAGGGTGATAAAGCCTACTCTCAAAGTAAAGGGGAAGATTCCCATGGAGAAGATTGAAAAATTCATCTGCACTATGGGCCATAATGAAGCCAAGGTGGTTTTAATCTTAAAAGAAGCTCCACATCAGATATCAATGTTGGACTTCGTTTTCTCTTCCGAGGATCACCGGAAGATCTTATTGAAGGTTTTGGAAGAAGCCTACTTACCGAAATCAGTGGATGTGGAAAAATTTCAACATATGGTTGATCACATTTTCAATAACAATGTGATATCCTTCACTGATGATGACATACCGCCCGAAGGGACCGGTCATTGCAAGCCATTGCATATTGCAGTTTTGTCCTCCGGGTATATGCTAGCTGGAGTTTTGATAGATGGAGGTTCGTCTCTAAATATCTGTCCTTATGCCACCTTGGTGAAGATGAATGTCAATCTCAAACGGATCCAAAGCAGCCATACGGTTATCAAAGCTTTTGATGGATCCCGACGAAATTCCGTCGAAAAGATTGAGCTGTCAATTAAGATTGGTCCAAATACATTCAATGTATCCTTGCACGTCCTCAGGATAGATTCGGGATACAACTTTGCTATTGGGGAGACCATGGATACACATGGTTTGGAGCCGTTCCTCCACACTACATCAACTCAAATACATTATCAACAACAGTCTAGTCACTGTCAACGCTGAGCCAGAATGTCCTGAACAAGGAGATTTTCCAATCACCAGCTTCAACTCAGAAGTTGAGCCGACTAGTTTTCATACCTTGGAAGTGAGTAACATAAAATACCAACCTATTGGAGCACCACTTCTCATACAAAAGATTTCTGCCGAGATTATGTCGGCCACTCAAGAAATGATGTCATTGGGTCATCAACCTAGACAAGGGCTTGGTAAAAATTAGCAGGGTATTAAGCACTCTATTCACGTGTCCAGTCAAATTGGGATAATCGGCCTAGGCTATTCTACTAGTTCCAGTCATAGGAATCCTCATAAGCATAAGCAGGTTCCTCAAGCTTCTGCCACACGACGATTTTTTCCATCTGCACCGCGTGAGATGATACAGTCTCCAGTAAAGGTGTTAGCCCATGTTATGGCTATGCTGTTTCCCAAACCAGTACCATTCAAAGCAAAAGAGGTGCTGATTCCTGATCCTGAAGTGGAAGAAAAGGACCGAAAACGTAAACACGACATCGCCTTGATGATGTTAGGCATACGCATCATTGTCCATGATGAACATACAAATAGATATACACCAGACGATGATTGCCCAGATGTCATGGTTATCATTCAGGAAAAGGAAGACAATGACAATCCCTCCGTCACTGCAGTCCATCAGGACTTTGCCCTCGATAATTGGAGCAACACTCCATGCATTGGTCGACGAGGGTAAAATGGGCAAAAAATCCCTCTGCCATGTAGATAACTTTAATTGCTTACTTTTCTATACAGTATTAGCAGTTATTTTATCAAGTACATGCTAACACTTTTGTATGATTAAACAGTTTCATATATTAAGTGAAAGCATATTTTGGTTTCAGGACTCTGAATTTATATGTGCATGTACTTTTGGCGATGAGGTGCCTTCTTCTCCACAAGAGAGGCTACGTAACTTTTATGCAAAGTTGGACTAAGACTTGATGGAAATACAAGAGGACATTGAGACACCTCAGGAGATTAAAGATGGGTCGCAGACAAACCTAAACCCAACCTTGACCAAACCACTTCTTTCAATCTTGGAACCTTAGAAAACCTAAGCTAATCCAGTTGGTTGGACCTCACCTCACCCCAAACCAACGAAATGACATGGTTGCACTATTAACCCAATTCCAGGATGTGTTTGTATGGTCTTATGAAGACATGGTGGGTTTGTCCACTAACATTGTTCTTCATCGCCTTCCCATTAAAGAAGGATTCAAGCCCGATCGGGCGAAAACTCGAGGCGATTGAAACACGAGTGGAGTTTAAAGGTTAAAGAAGAAATTGTGAAACAATTTCAAAGTTTGCATTATTATCATGGTGTCTACATATCCGGAGTGGATATCCAACATTGTTCCCGTGCCTAAACACGGAGGAAAGGTGCGAGTTTGCGTGGCTTACCGGGATTTGAACAAAGCTTGCCTTAAAGATAGCTTTCCCGTGCCCTTTATCCACATTCTCGTTGACAATACTGCTCAATACGGCATGTACTCCTTTGTGGATTTCTTTGCGGGGTACCATCAGATTATGGTCACTGAGGAAGATCATGAGAAACCTGCTTTCATCACGCCTTGGGGAACCTTTTGCTACAGACGGTTGTCATTCGGCCTCATCAATGCTGGGGCAACCTACCAGCGAGCTATGATGGCTCTTTTCCACGATTTAATGCATAAAGAGATAGAGATCTATGTGGATGACATCATTGTCAAATCCCGAAAGGAGGAAGACCACTTAGACCATCTCAGAAAGCTATTCAACAGGTTGCGTAAGTACAACTTGAAGTTGAATCCAGCCAAGTGTGCCTTTGGTGTTAAAATCGAGCAAGTTGCTAGGTTTCTAATCGACCACAAAGGGATTGAATGGATCCTACCAAAATCCGAGCCATCAAGGAAATGCCCATTCCTCGAGACGGAGAAGAGAAATCACGAGGGATTTTTGGGAAGAATCAACTTCATTAGCAGGTTTATCTCTCAACTCACAGCAACCTGTGAGCCCATCTTCAAATTATTAAGGAAGAACTCCTCCATGAAATGGAATGATGAGTGTCAGAAAGCCTTCCTTACCATTAAAGAGCAGCTGGTTAACGCTCCTGTTTTGGTACCACCCAGGGATGATGTTCCCCTGTTCATGTACCTGTCCATTAATGACAATGCCATGGGCTGTATGCTGGGACAAAAAGATGATAGAGGCCAAGAACGAGCTATCTATTACCTCAGCAAAAGATTCAGCATCAGTGAACACAAGTACACTCTGATTGAGAAGACTTGTTGTGCTTTAGCATGGGCTTCCATGAGGTTACAACATTACCTCCATGGTCACACAACCCATCTCATATCCCGTGTGGATCCTCTCAAGTATGTGTTCAGTAAGCCCATACTGAATTGTCGGCTGTCCAGATGGCAGTTGATCCTACAACAATTTGACATCGTCTACGTGACGCAAAAGTCTGTCAAAGGTCAAGGAATTGCGGATCAACTGGCCGCCGCACCTGCAGGGGATTACAAACCCTTAGAAACATACTTCCCCGATGAAGGGGTAATGGCAGTTCAGCAACACCATCAGTACGATGCATGCCACACATGGAAAATGTATTTTGATGGAGCTGTTAACACAGAAGGCTCTGGAGCTGGAGCAGTTCTAATATCCGGTACGGGGGAGCAGTATCCCGTCGCCATCAAATTACAGTTTGTCAGCACCAACAACACAGCTGAGTATGAAGGCTGTATCATGGGGCTAAAACTTGCCCGTTCAATGGGCATCAGGCGGTTAACTGTCTTTGGGGATTCCGAATTGGTAATCAAACAATCCACGAGAATCTATCAAACCAAAGAATTACATTTGCTGCCTTACCATCGGCAAGTTTTACAGATGGCTTTGGAGTTCAAAGAAATCTCCTTTCTACACATTCCTCGTAATAGGAATGATTTTGCGGATGCACTAGCAACGTTGGCCTCCTTGATTCACATACCTGACAAGGAAAACATGCCAAGCATCACATTTGCCCTGCAAAAGGCCCCAGCTTATGGGAACTATGTTGGAGAAATATCGGATGAGCTACCTCCTATCCACAACCCTTGGTATCAGCATATCAAGGAATATCTGCGAGATGGATCTACACCGCACGAGGCGAGCCTAACCGAAAAGAGGCGGATCCATCGACTTGCTATGAAATTCTACTGGCGGAGATGATGCACTCTACAAAAGAGATGCAGATTAGGTCTCCTCGGATGTCTGGACAAAAGACCAAGCTCGAGGCTCATGGATGAGATCCATGGTGGAGTATGTGGCCCCACACATGGCGGACCCTTACTTGTCAAGAAGATCCTCGAGCAGGGGCATTATTGGCTTACGCTCAAAGTCGATTATGATGATCACGTCAAGAGGTGCTATCAATGCCAAATTCATGGGAATGCTATCCACGCCCCTCGAGGAACTCCACAATATGAGTTCGCCATGGCCCTTCTCGATGTGGGGAATGGGCGTGATCGATCGGGCCCATCGAGCCCAAAGCCAAGAATGGACATCGATTCATATTCACCATGATTGACTACTTCACCAAATGGGTAAAGCGACCTCCTTCCCCAGGGGTTACTAAAGAAGTCATCATTGCTTTCATCCGAAAACAATATCGTGCATCGATATGGACAACCAGAGGTCATTGTGTCAGACAATGCTAAGAACCTCAACAACAAAATGATGGAGGAGTTATGCAGTAAATTCCACATCAAACACCTTAACTCCATCATCTACCATCCAAAGATGAATGGTGTTGTTAAAGCGGCTAATAAAAATATCAAAAAGATCATGCAGAAAATGTCCGCCAATCACAAAGGATGGCCTGACCTCTTGCCTCTGACTTTATTAGCCTACAGAACTTCCATGCGTACTTCCACTAGGGCAACCCCCTACTCATTAGCCTATGGGATGGAAGCAGTGCTCCCCATAGAGGTGGAAATGGAATCCCTCAAAGTATTGATGGATGCTCAATTGGACGAAGACCAATGGGAACAAGACAGGTATCACCAATTATCTCTAAAAGATGAAAGGCAAATCGCGGCTATCTTCCATGGTCAGTTATATCAACAAAGGATCACACGATCCTACAATAGAAAAGTCCGACTACGGCAGTTCAAACAACCTGACTTGGTTTTGAAGAAGATCATTGATAACCAAGATCGATCTAAGGAAAATTCGCTCCTAATTGGGAAGGCCCATTTGTTGTCGAGGAGGTATTGATAGGAGGTGCTCTCGACTACGAGAAATGGATGGCGATGAATTTCCACGACTTATCAACTTCGGACACCGTGAAACGGTACTATATGTCGAAGTTACCATCAAGCAAACATCCTGGTATTGATCATCCAATCACCGGTCATTCCGGTTTTGAACCCTCTTTTTACAAACTCTTCTGCCCCTCAGGGAAACATACACTTCAAACCAGCAGCCTGGTTTCACCTCATTTCAAACCTTTCATACAATTTTCGGTTATCCTGAAGATGGGATTGAACCTTTCACACACTGGTTTTATCCTGAAGACGGGATTAAACTTTTCTACGCTTGCAGTTTGTCCTGAAGACGGGGATCAAACTTTTTCCACACCTGCAGTTTGTCCCCATCATGGGATCAAACTTTCTTCTCCCCGCAGAGTATATAGCCTGCACATGGGATTCACACTTCTCTTTGGCTGCGATTCGTCTTGAGGGGCGAACTACGTCGACCTGATCTCCCTGATACACGGGAGTACGTAGGCAACCATATATTCTATATATGGGTCATGATAAACAAAAAAAAAAACAACAAAAACATTTCTACCCTTTCTCTACAAAAAAAAAAACAACAAAAATACTTTTACACCCTTCTTCATCAATAAAGCTTCTACACCCATCTACCTTTCACATTCAGCGTTGAACCTCTTACACCAGATTCGAACTACGCAGACTTGATCTCCTCTTCAATAGGAGTACGTGGCGACCCATTTATGGTTCGATCTAACCCCTACCGAAACAAAAATACTTGTCACAGTCTTTGGGATCAACCTTCAATCCACCACATTTCATCCGCTTGGACCAAAGGGATGGAATTACCCAACCTCTCCTCACAAATAGGAGATTCGGTGACCATCTAAGTCTGCGGTTGTGCCTCGAAAGAGCAACACCAATCCATAAGAGATGGAATTAACTAGGCTTCTCACAAATAGAAATCTTGGCGACCATCGTAGTGCGCGGTCGATCTCGAGAGAGAAAAGCCACACTCCTCTCCACATTTCCATACTGAAACCAGGTCCCAAGACACCAAAGATGGTAGGGATACATACGAGATCAATGATCCATTCTAAGAGATCCTGCGATGGCTCAATGTCCACATATCGAGGATAAGTTCGAATGCATCAAGATCACAAGGCCCCAAGAAGAAAGCAGGCAAATATCAAGCAAGTATCAAGGCATAACTAAAAGGGAAGTAAATCAAAATATATTTCTCTTGCCATATATAATATTGTTTGATATATACATATGTGTATACATGACAAAATGGCTAAGCTAGTGCATGCGGGAAAATATAAAAGCTATCTACGGATCTGTGTGTATGCGGACTATCGATCTAACATAGCATCCCTCTCTCGAAGAAGGTAAAGGTAAAGCTCACTCTCACCCAATGGTATCTACACGAGCTAGCGGATCGAGAGGCTAAGCTGCATGGTGGCATGATGCTCATCAATGTATGCACTCATATCGGCAAGGATGCCGATCGTATGGGATCTCAATCGAAGTAATCTTCTCTGCAATGGCCAATGGCCACATCCCTAGCAGATAGGGCGGCATCCCGCTCCATAATCAATGCATCCCTGGCTGATCTAGCCTCATCCCTCTCTAATAGAGTGGCGTCTCTCCCATCAAGAGTTGTCGACATCAGCACCCCTAGCACGATCTCTCTCATAGGTCATCGGATGTAGAGCTCTGCTCCAAATGTTTGTCTTGAATCTTGAATAATAACGATGGCACTTTCGGGGTGGGAGAATCCATCACAAATGCTGGCAACCCAGCAGTCAAGTCCCCATCGATGGGAATGTCAGCCTCCTCCATAGGCTCCTCATCGTCGGAATCAATATCCTGCACTGTGGATACTACCATAGTCGATGCAGTCTCTGTCTCCATCCATGCTGAATACTCTGCAGAATAACCCGGATGACTGACAAAAAACTCAGCTAGCTCTCGCTGATCCCAACAGGCATACAACCTGGATCTGTCCGCTGATGATAAGTGGCGAGAAGCGAAGCGCTGACTCAATGCCCCCTCAAATGGATGGAAATCTTAAAACTGGTCAAACTGACACATCACGGCCAGTGGGTGGTAGGTGATCATCCCTCTCAAACCAGCTAGAGAGAAGATAATCCATGCCGGAGCATGAGTAATGAAGTCAGAGGGTGAGCTAAGCCTGAACACGCGACAATATAGCAAATGGATCTCCAATCCTGCGCCAAAAAAGTCGACCAAGATGCAACATCTCAGTACACTCAGCAATTTGAAAGGAGTATGACATGGCTATATCATGGGTGAAACAATATCCATGCCATCTGAATGTGCCAATCGGTCTCAAGTGTGACATAAACCACACGTGCGTGACAGCATGAATCGAAGTTTGCCTATGAACACTCTCTGGATATAAGTGCAGAATATATGTGGCCGACCTCGAGTCTCTGCTGCCCATAATCATCGGTATGATGGTGTGACCCTCCCTGAGAGCTCTCACTGCCATAATGACGCCAATGTCCAACTCATCCATATATCTGTGTGGCATGTAAAGACGTATGATAATACGCATGCGATGTGCGATATCTACTCTACGCGAAAATGATGATCCTCCGGTGTGGTGAAATCCCCGGAATATCGTGCATAACTATCCTCAGAGCCAAATCTCTCAAATAGAAAACGTTGGGATATCATGTGGCCGGATGTAATCTCGTCCTGTACCACTCTACGCCTCAATCCGGTGAGGGTCATGAACTGCTCTACTCATGTCTCTCGATCGCCATATGCACACTGAAGAGTCTATCCCAATGGCGACATCGTCAACCGTGCATACTCCTCCAAAGTATGAGTTAACTCCTAGGTCCCGAATCGGAAAACCTGTCTCTCCGGTACCCAATGCTCTAGCATACCCTCCACAAATCCTGTGGGAACCTGAAACATCAACAGGGTCATAGTATGTTGCAACAAATCATCTACAGTCACCTTGTCTGGTGGTGACATATTATCATACCATGAGCGCATACCAGATGCCACCAAAAATGGTGGGGTATGATCAATACTGACTAAATCGTCGAAGAAGACATCTATGCGGGTAGTGTCATAAGACCATCCATCCAGAGGTCAATCTTTGAATATCTCTGACATACATACATATGCATAACATAATAACATGCATGATACAATAGATGGCAATATGATATAGGGAATGGAAAATTGTACATACATTCCTAAGTATATCATCATCTAATACATCTCTGTACAGCTAAAATACAGGAAATGGGGCGAAGCTACCCAACATCTAACAGAGGCCTATCAAAAGATATAGCGAGAATGGGGCGAAGCTACCCAGTAGCTAACAGAGGCCTATCAAAAGAGATAACGAGAATATACATCAGAAGAAGTCAATGGTATCGATGTCTACATCATCAATCCTGTCCACCTGATGTAACTCCTCCTGAGTCACTGGATCTCTATCTACAGGGATGTCAGGCCTATATAAGGGAGGATCTGCACCGGCAAAACCATATGGGTCACCTGAGGGGCCAGCGCCAGAGCTGGAAGGATCAAAAGTATCTGCCTCTGAAGGATCTCTACCCAAATGCCGGATAAAGAAATGTGCTCGGTCCAACTGCGGGTCAAACTGTCAATCTGTGTCACATGAGTCGGATCTCTGACACAGGCTAGCCAATCCATCATCATCACGGATCCTGGAACCATATCCCCCATAAATTGTGTGGCGTGGGTCTGAGCTCCAATGGTATGAGGGAACCACCAATGCTGGAACATCTCCTGAGTGCAGGGACCCTCTGACAATGTGAAACCGTCAACCCCAACAATGGGATATCAATGACGGTGATCGCGAAATAGGCCAATAACGCTGGCGGGGAGGCAAGATCGGCATCTGAATCTCTCCTGTAGTGCTCTTGATAGCACGCTCTCCTAAATAGAGCTCCCATCCTCCATCTGTGAAGAGAGGAATCCTACGGGTGGAAATAACGTACTCGAACTCCGATCGGTACCCATCCTCAAATCCAACACTCAAGTGCTCCCCGAATAGGGAACCCATGTGATGACATCCATTGTCAACAACTCGGTTGTGAAGGCGACAATGAGTGAAACCCTCAAAGAACAGGGACCTCCTTGAAGATGGAATGATGTCATCTCCGTCCTCGTGGATAGGTGTCTAAACCTAACACGCTCATAGGACACAAACATGGAAGCCTCTCATAGGCCCAAAACTGCCAAAACAAAGGCAAACATCTGCTGTCAGTCAACACTCTTAACTTGATACATGGGAAAAGACAAGAGAAATACTCACCAGTAGAAATGGGTAGAATCCTAACCAAGCCTCGGTCAAGCCCTGCGATCGCATGCGCATTCCCCTGAGGAAGTAGGCAAAGGTGTAGGAACCCCAATCATAGTCTCCTATACGGTCCACAGGTCGAGTGGCACTAATCAAAGCGAAGGACACCGTAGAAGAGTTATTTGCTATGAAGCAGAACCTAATGATCATCAGGAACAATCGCCGAATAATGTGATCCCTGACTCTCACATCATCGGGTATAGGCTCACTCAACAGCTCGCTCATAGCATCTACGCTCAAAGGACCTATACGAACAGTCCTGCCTTTAAGCGCTTCCGCCGGAACTCCCAATAAGGATCGTGACGGCGATGGGGTAATATCCGTCGTCTGAAGGCAATTGGATCCCTCCAAACTCCATACACGTGATAAACCACCAATCCATCGGGCGTCATCATCACCTCACAGTCCAAGAAATGGAGTGACTGAGTGCGGTGAAACCACCGCTCGAACAATGCCATGAGGTAACCCCAGGGACAGCGATGAGGAAGAATGGAAAAGAACGTCCCGAATCCCCAGCCATGTACAATCTCTCTATAGTCATCATACAAAGCTTGGTACATAGAGTGGATGCTGAACTAGTTCCCTCGAGGCTATGTAAAGCCGGGAACCTACATCAAATGCAAATCAACATCAGAACCCTTTGCTCCTCATCAATATGAAATAAGGAAGATTAAGATCTAACTTCATACCTTGTTTGTATGCAGGTAGACTAAAGGATGCCAACTCAAGTCACCCAGAAGATCTGGGTTCTCCACTTGAATACCTGGCAAATCCCTACGGGGAACACGTGCAGCGGGAGCATGAACCTCAATCGGTACATCCTCCTCCTCCTCGACATCTGGCACTTCAACCCAGATAAGACGTATCACCGCCTCCACCAAACGACGAGGTTGTCTAACAGAACGAGGTCGAGGTACTTCAGAAGCCCCCCTCCGTACACTAAAAGTGGTCCTGCGAGGAACTACTCGGCTGATCCGGATCCATAATATCTGGACAACAAGTCTCCAAATCACCTCAGAAAGGGTGTGGTAAATTCTTATCTGGAGCTTTTCAAAATGCATTTTATGATTACATGCATGCATGCATTGTTTTAACATACATCTATAGTAGAGTTAAAAATGCGTGACTACCCAATGCCTACGTTTTGGAAAAATTTTGCCATAGCCCCCTTTGTAAATGGGACTATCCACATGCACATAGGCATGACTAGGTGGCCATTTAGTAGCACACCTACCAACAGTCATATACATCCTAAATGCATTTAATACATCGCAGTAAAAAATCTGTAAGTGTAGTTTAATTACCAGGGTTATTTTACTTTTCTACATTTACTCATTTGTCCTCAAATAGGATAAGAAATGACAGTAAAAGGTACCAATTTGACTGCTTCAAAAGTCAAATTTTTTCACATCATTATATTCAGCATGGTTTAATACTAACATTTACTATATTGAATATTTTTTATCATATCATATCAGCATGCATATCCACTACTATGTGTCTAAATGCATTTCATGTGATAAGTCATTTTCCAACGGATAGAAACTGGAAAAGAATACATGTATATGTTACCAGGACAGTGAAGAACGCTTTTACGGTGGCAAGAATATGCAGAAAGTTGCCCGAACTCAATGAGTGCGAAGAAGAAGCTCTCAGATTTCCTTCGTCATGCACATGACTGAAAATGACTTATGAAAGCAACCATGGGAATACATACCCACGGTTGGTCAGCGAGTCCACTGCTGCTCTTCTGAGTGTACCTGCGGCACCCCTATATGGGTCCCACACCTTCAGCTTGCTCTAGTTAGAGTTGCAAAGGAGGTCTCACAAGCTGAAAAGGCCAAATCAGGATAAAAACGCTACGCGATTAAGCAGAATAACCTAGAATCCTAGTTTTCATGGGCAGCAATCTGGTCCCACATCTCACTCATTGGTATTCGCCTACATACAAGGTATACTATACCAATGGCCTCAGCTTTTACAAATCATGCTCGACAATACCTCACAAAGGTCCGATGCCATCAGTGCAGGGTCACAACCCTAGAAGTATCTGCGGCGGGGGTTACAACGCCGAAGTTATGAAATAATGATGTATCCCCGACGGGGGTTACAACATCGAAGTTATGAAATAATGACGTATCCCTGGCGGGGGTTACAACGCCAAAGTTATGAAATAATGACGTATCCCCGGCGGGGGTTACAACGCCGAAGTTATGAAATAACGAAATATCCCCAGCTGGGATTACAACGCCGAAGTTTACAAATCATCCACGTATCCTTGGCGGGGGTTACAACGAAATTCAACCATTGATGCACAAATCAATGAAGGTCAAGCAACCTTGACATTATCTCAGCTGATGGCAGGTAAACCCATCGAAGCAACCTTCCCCAGCAAGGGTTACAACGCGATGCAACCATTGATACACACATCAATGAAGGTCAAGTAGCCTTGATAATGCACCCAACGGATCTGTCCGGTATCCACATCGGTGATACACACATCAATACATCTTGGTCAAGGAACCCCAACAAAGTACATACTTTGGGTAGTAACCTCATCGGACGGACCGATGATGGGATATGTTATACACATCCTCAAACAGACAAAGCTTTGTCCCCACAGATTTCTTGTACATACGAGGTACCTCTATGGAGTAAATGTCTGTGTCTAGGATTCAAGACTTTGGTGATAGCCCCAACGTCAACATCCTTGAAGACTTGGATCTCATGTCCAAGGCATCACTAATTGTCATCCCAACAGGATTAGCCCGTAATCATTCATTCATGCATCATACATTTGCATCATGTTACTGCATATATCATCATGTTTATTTTGTTGCATTTCAAGTGTCTAGGATTCTTTATCCTATCCATGCCTTGCATTGTATGAATATGATAAAGAGGGGCATCTGTAGACACTCAAAATTTTCTGCACACCTTTATTTACTAACATTGCGGGAGGCGATTAATCTTTCGAGATAACCCTGGAAGACAGCTCACATCCATTCCGGATACTACCAAAAGTTCAGTTTCAAAACCCAGAAAACACACCGGGAACATCATTTCCAACCCTAGAACACACACCAGAAGGATCATTTCCAACCTCGAAGATAACCTCGAGTTTCGTCCTTGGCAATAACACCAAGGAATATTGTTGCAGTTTCGGCGATAACTCCGAAAATGCTTGTTTCAAATGCATGCTATCAGCTTCAATCAGACCTCCCGCCGAGGCACTCATACCTCAGACCCGGAGCTAACATCAGGCAGACAGACATTCTCAAAGATGACCTTGCGGCATTCAAACACTTGCAGCAGTCCAATCTCAGATGTAACCCTGAGCAACGTCTGCTCTCAACTCAAACCGGTGATAACCCCGGTGAGGAGTCAAACATCATCTTGCCACCTCAACACTTGCGCATCGTCTCAACACTTCATACATACATACATACAACAATTTCCTATAAGAACCAAGGAGTTCCAATCCTGAGTGACTATTACGTGTGGCAGCACACCGGATATAATTTGAAGCTTGAAGACCATGGGCATGGTCCCCTCTTCCTGACTTCGTACAACCTCTAATCCATGTCATTGCGTAACTCTCGACACAAGCAGTCCGAAGAAGGTCGTATATACCTCGTTCGGATGCTCGAATTGAAGTTCTGCAAGTTCGAACGGACATTACAATGCACGAGTGCACATACTTCGAGACGACAAGACCCGTAGAACCCGGGACACCCCGGCCAGTCGTAGGTGCAACTACGGCTGCAGCAGGTACACCTACGGTTCCCCCCTCTATAAATAGAGGGCTTGGGGTGGCCATTTGAAAAAAAAAAGAAAAAGGCAAGGAAGCCCTGTCAAATTTGCTCTGTACACACCCATATTAAGTGCTTGCTCTTTTTAAACACCTGTTAACTCACATATAGCTATACATTTTACCGGTGGGAGCTGAGTGTTTATCCATATAGAGTCATAGAAGTTTGCATTGGCAGCCCACTGTAAGCCTTCTCACTCTCTATAAAGCATTTCTCTTCATCTTTGCACACACTATTCTACACATTGAGAGTCGTGTTGTGTGTGTATGCCCGGACTTTGGTCCGTGGTTTTCATTTCTGTCTGTATATATATACTTATATATGTATATATTTATATATGGACTAACATTATCGAGTTATGCCTCGATTGAGCTTGAACTTATATGCGGGCGTTTACTTGCTTATATATATATATATATATATATATATATATATATAATTGTTGTCGACATATATCGATGAGCCTAGACTTATGTCTGAGCGTTTACTTGCTTTTATATATATACTTATATATATAATTATTGTCGACGATTCGATGAGCTTTGGATTTTACATCCTGCATTTCTTGCTTTTATATATATATATATATATATATATATATATATATATATATAAGGCAATGATCCATAGCATCTATTTGTTATGGATCAAAAAGTGGCATATAACATCTTAACCATCCGTTTATTAAATTAATGGCTGAGATATGATTTAAAAAATCACTGTCCGCTAGTCTTACTAGCGGACGTAGTTAATAAATTTTTAGCCAATTCGTTGGAATTAGTCCTTCACCTTTGACCAACTTTAATGCCCCATCGTCAACAACTTAATTTTCTGAACCAATTGTACCAAGTTCTTCGTGAGGAAACTATAGAAGATAGCCATCGTGAGGATCTTACATCTAGTCTTCCAGACTTTCCTTGGGGTGACAGGGATGGAAGTGATTTCAGTGCTAATGACACTCAAGGAAATTCTCAACCTTTAGTTTGGGCAGAGAGCTCAACTAGAAATGTTACTTGGGGATATACCTCTGCTTAGTGTCCGCACTGAAGCGGGGAGACATCTCTATTGATATCAATGACCGATTCCCTCGTGATTTCCTGTCTGATATATTCTCAAAAGCTATGGTTTCCGAGGATTCTTCTGGTATTCCCCTGTAGAAAGATGGTGATTTAAGCTTGAACATAGCCAATCATGAGCCTAAACACTGGTTGTTTTCCAGAAATTGGCAAGAGATGAGTTTGGTCAAAAGGATATTTCACTTATTGACCAAGATCATCTTAGTTTTTCCTCTAGACTCCCAAACATTGAAGAAGCAACTTTATGTGTAATGGGTCCATCCGCTAGTATGACTAGCGGATAGCTTAGTAATAGTTGTACAATATTCGGCACATGGGCTAAAAATTACATTAACTACGTTCACTAGTAAGACTAGCGGACAGAGATTTCCTAAATTAAATCCCAGTCATTCATTTAACAAACGGATGGTTAAGATTCTATATGCTACTTTTTGATCCATAGCAAATAGATGTTATGGATCATTCCCCATATATATATATATATATATATATATATATATATATATATATATTGTTGTCGAATTATATCCGATGAGCCTAGATTTTATATCCCAGTGCATTTCTTTGTTGTATATATATATATATATATATATTTTACATTTTATCGAATGCAGTTTACTTCGAGGCCTTTTACTGCTTTATTTACATTTAGTCCCGCCTGGAGTTTACTTCGTGGCGGTTGATCGTCATTTACTACTTTATTTACTTTTCTGATCCCACATGGAGTTGCTTCGTGGTGGTTTGATCATGTCCATATATAAATATATATATATATATATATATCGCTTTTATATATTTACATTTTCGATCCCCTATGAAGTTACTTCGTGGTGGTTGATCATGTCTGTATATATATATTTACAGCTTTTATATATATAATCGCTATCGCTTTCCATATAAACCTACGATTATCATGTGAGCCTAGAATCATGTGATTACTGATTCTATCCATCAATCTAGATTCGGTTCTCGTGATGGATATTTTTTAGTCATGTGACTTGTACATTATTCTACTGTGTCCGAATTTCCTTAGATGGTTTATCATGCCCATGAGGAGCTCAACTATCAGCCAGATATTATTTTTCTCGAAGATGCTTCGCGTCTCAAAAATAAAAGCAAACAAGCCAAACATTTTAATAATAAAATGGAAGTATGAAAAGGTCTCAATTCTATTGAGCATGGGGTTTGAAAAACCTCTTTTACAAAACTTCATTGCTATATCTTGCTTAAAACCTGAATTTTTCTATAAATTCAAACCCTTTGTATATAGGTGCGAACAAGGCCTCAGCACTACTTTTAAATAATTCCACATCGATCCACACACACACACACATATTCAGTATAATGCTTTCTTAAAAGTGGCGGTCCATGGTGGCGAACACGGATGTCTGGGTGCCTAACACCTTCCCTCCACATAATCAAGCCCCGAACCCAAATGAATCTCGGTTTCACGACCTCGCTTAGCGGTGTCATCATCACTGGTCAATGTGTAAACCTTTTCCTATTCGTTAGTGCAACTAGTTAAAAACACCAACTGGCGACTCTTAAAGTCAAATCGTCGACATTACACATGTCGGACCTTTTTCACTTGGTTTTTCAAACAAATCTCACATTAACATGAGAACACCAAATAACAAGTAACGAAAAGGGACAACTAAAAATCCTGACATCGACAAGAGCCTTACCTAGCAAGTGGGATGCCAAAACCACTGCTATCAGAGAGTCAAAAAATCTCCATGAAATGACAGTTCAACAGCTATATGGCAATCTTCTTACCTATGAACTGGAGATAACTCAACAAGCAGAAACTCTATCTAAAGGAAGGAAAAAGGATAAAGGAGTTGCTCTCAAAGAAACTGACAACATCTCCAAAGTCAACACTGAAAATGACTCTGACTATAATGAAGACTTTGCAATGCTGGTAAAAAGACTCAGAAGGTTCATGCGTCAAGGTAGAATCAACAAACCAAAGAAAGTCAACAACTATAGCAGCCAGGAGCAGATAAATGATCTATGCTACAATTGCAAGAAGCCTAGACATTTCATTGCAAACTGCAACAAACCTCTTAGAGAAGAACTAAAGAAGAAATCACATCCAAAGAAGGAATTCAAAGGCAATAAAAGGACTCAGAAGAAAGACAAAGGTCTTGTAGCTGGAGGATCGTGGAGTGACTCAGACAAAGACTCAACTCCCAAATCTAGAAATGATGAAGATCCTCAAATGGCAAATCTTTGCCTGATGGCCAAGCATGCAAAGGACAAAAAGACCTCCAACATTCATGAAGTGAGTATAGATGAGGTATTTGACTTTAACTCTCCTGATGTAAACATTGATGACGTAAGAACTGCAATGCATGACATAACATCTAATCTGCATCAATACATGAAATGGTTCAGAGTTTTGTCCAAAGATTACTCACTTCTTCAAAAGGAGAAAGAGAAAGTTCAGGAAGAACTGGAAATAGTCCTTCTTAGTAATGACTCTCTCTCCAAGTTTGAAGCTGAGAATAAGCTTCTAAAATAGACAAATGAGCTCAATGCACAAAGAGAGTCAAGTTTAACCTCTAAGATTGAGGAACTAGAAAGGACAGTCTCTACATGGAACAAATCCTCTTCATCCATGGACTCCCTTATCTCTAGCCAGAGAAGCGTCTCTGACAGAACAGGATTGGGCTTTGGGGAATCCATCTCAAAGCCATGTGTGGAAAAGGTAAAGGAAACTAGCACTAATAATGCTTCAAGTTTTAGTAGAGGCATTATATTTGTGAAATCCTCACAGAAGGAAGAACCAGTCCAACCCTGCTCTTCTGATTCAATCCATTTTCCAAGGAATAAAGGATCTCATGCTGGCCAAGGTTTCAGAAAAGAGAAGAGTAACCCAGCCACTACTTTCCAACCTCGAAGGATTGTAGAGTTGAGTAAAATCAACTCCACGAACCAACTGGGAAGGAACAATAGAGGAAAGGTACACTCATCTCAAATCATGAAACACAAGGACATATGGAAAATGGAGAATTATTTTAACAGAAGGATGACTAATAACCCACAAAAGTCCAAATTGAGGAAGAATCCTCATACACACACAAGAATGCATCATATTAGATGTTTTATGTGCAATAAGAATGGTCACAAGGCTACAATATGCTGGTATAATCCTACGCATGTGAAACCCAAAATCAAGAAGATTTGGGTTCCCAAGGGTACTAACAAAGTAGGACTCATGCAAGTATGGGTACCAAAATGAAAGTTTAATGTTACCACAAGAACAGAGCTCCACGATCACAACCTGGTATCTGGACAGTGGATGCTCAAGGCACATGACTGGGAACAAAGCTCTTCTGTCTAACTACATAGAAAAGGAGGGTCCTTCAGTCATATTTGGAGATAATGGCTCTGGCAAGACAAGAGGATATGGCTCAGCAGGAAATGGTGCAGTGTCCTTCAGCAAAGTGGCCTATGTGGAAGGACTCCAACACAATCTTCTGAGCATAAGCCAACTCTACGACAAGGGTCATCAAGTAAAATTCTGCAACAATCAATGTTAAGTCAGAGATCTGAAGACATCCGCCATAAAGCTGACCAGAATAAGAGAAGAAAATGTCTACACAGTAAATCTTGGTAAACTAAGCTCAGACGAGACAATATGCTTTCTGGCGAAAGCATCTGAAGAAATGAGCTGGCTATGGCATAGAAGACTGTCTCATCTCAACTTCAAGAGCATGTCTAAACTGGCCTCAAAGGATCTAGTTGCAGGCTTGCCCAAGTTCAGCTTCGTCAAAGAAAGGCCTTGTAATGCATGTCAGCTTGGAAAGTAGACTAGAAGCTCATTTAAAAGCAAAATTGCAAACTCAATTGACAAACCCCTGTAGTTGCTTCACATGGATCTATTTGGGCCAATTCCAACAACGAGCCTTGGAGGGAAGAGATACTCACTAGTCGTAGTGGATGACTATACCAGATTTACATGGGTGTTCTTTCTAACCTCGAAAGATGAAACAAGCTCCCAACTGATCAAGATATTTAGACTAGTAATGAACAAGAAATGAGAGAAAATTAAGGCTATAAGGAGTGATCATGGCAGAGAATTCAACTTCTCTGAAATGGACCAGTTCTGCACAGACAATGGCACTAGTCACAACTTCTCAGCTCCACGAACTCCTCAACAAATGGAGTAGCTGAAAGAAAGAATAGAACGTTAATAGAGGCTGGAAGAACTCTGCTAGCAGCAACCCATCTGCCTGAGTACTTCTGGGCAGAAGCTATCAACACTGCATGCTACACTCAGAACAGATCACTGATACACTCTATGATTAAGAAAACTCCCTACGAACTGTGGAAAGGAAGAAGGCCAAATGTCAAGTACTTCCATGCATTCGGTTGTGCATGCTATATTCTCAATAATGGAAAACAATATTTAACAAAGTTCCAACCCAAGTCAGACAAAGGAATCTTTCTTGGATATGCCACAGACAATAAGGCCTACAGAGTGTTCAACAAAAAGACACTGAGCGTTGAAATCTCAATCCACATCATCTTTGATGAAACAAACTTGGACAAAACATTGCCTCAAGACTCTACAAATGACAGTTTAGACACTACGAATGAGGACGTCGAGCTCAACACTACGATCATAGTTCCAGACAGTGGAATCGTCGAGCAAGGAAATGAGATCATAGAGAGGCCTACGCAAGACAACGAACCTCCACATCAAGAAGCAGAAATTGATCTTGAAAATCTCAAACAAGAAGGCATCAGGACAGATGTCCCGACAGGAAATAGATGGGCAAGAGATCACACTCAAGACCTAATCATTGAAGATCCTAGTGCAAGAGTCAAAACAAGAGCTGCCACCCAAAATGAATGTTTCTATCTAAGCTTCCTGTCACAAATGGAACCTAAGAAGATTGAGGAGGCTATGGAAGACTCCAGCTGGATAGAAGCCATGCAGGAAGAACTTAATCAGTTTGAAAGAAGCAAAGTATGGAGATTGGTTCCAAGACCAAAAAGTCATCCTGTCATTGGAACCAAGTGGGTCTTCAGAAACAAGATGGATTAAGATGGAGTAATAACCAGGAATAAAGCAAGACTAGTGGCCAAGGGTTACTCTCAGGAGGAAGGCATTGACTACGATGAGACATTTGCACCTGTTGCCAGACTAGAAGCCATCAGAATATTCCTAGCCTTTGCTGCTCATATGAAGTTCAAAGTCTTTCAGATGGATGTCAAAAGTGCATTCCTAAATAGTGAACTTCAAGAAGAAGTATATATAGAGCAACCTCCCGGTTTCATCAATCCATCTCTTTCAAATTACGTCTATAGATTAGACAAAGCCTTATACGATCTTAAACAAGCACCTAGAGTATGGTATGAAACATTAACTAACTTTCTTATTGAAAATGGGTTCACTAGAGGTAGAGTAGATACCACATTATTTCTTAGAAAGCATAAAGACAAAGTCTTATTAGTTCAAATATATGTTGATGACATTATTTTTGGATCTACTAATGAAAAGTTATGCAAGAGATTTTCCAAGCTTATGCAGAGCAAGTTTGAAATGAGCATGATGGGTGAACTGAACTTCTTCCTTGGACTGCAAGTAAAGCAGACTAATGAAGGAAACTTCATAAACCAAGCCAAATACATCAAAGACTTACTTAAAAAGTATGGCATGGAATCAGCCTCTCCCATGAAAACTCCAATTACTCCAGCAACCAAGCTTGACAAAGATGAAAAAGGTAAAAGTATTGACATAACTCAATACAGAGGTATGATAGGCTCTCTTCTATATCTGACTACCAATAGACCAAACATAATGTTTGCAACATGCATATGTGCTAGATTTCAAGCTAATATTAAGGAATCACACTTAACTGCTATGAAAAGGATTTTCAGGTACCTCAAGGGCACATCTCACTTGGGGCTTTGGTATCCCAAGGAGTCCTCATTTGAACTAACTGGATATACAGATGCTGACTTTACAGGTTGCAAAATAGACAGAAAAAGTACCAATGGCACCTGTCAGCTGCTAGGAAACAGACTTGTGTCCTGGTTCAGCAAGAAGCAAAACTCAGTATCTACTTCAACTGCAGGTTTAATACATTCTTTGTTGGCGATTCTTTGTGCTCAAATCCTCTGGATGAAAAATCAGCTAGCAGACTATGGGTTTGAATTCAAATCTATACATGTTCACCGTGATAACACAAGTGCCATAGCAATAACACATAATCATGTCATGCATTATAGGACTAAACATATAGAAATAAGGTATCATTTCATTAGGGATCATGTGCAAAATAGAACCATATCTTTACAATATATTCCTACTGAAAATCAACTTGATGATGTCTTTACAAAACCTCTAGATAAATCCAGGTTTAACAAATTAATAAGTGAGCTAGGCATGCTTAATTTACAACCATGAAATCTATGCTCTAGTGTGTACTAATCATGCAGATATAAAGGCTATGCTCAAAATGGTAGACATGACCAAAGGAAGTCCACGATCATAGAGCTGCAGTGAAATGAAACTCAACAATCGTAGTACCGACTCAAAGATGGCAGAGCTCCATCAACAAAATAAAGGAACATCCAGTGATGACAAAGTTCAACAAAACAAAGCAATCTCTCTGATAAGTGTGTCAAAAACAAACCTAACCCTTGATTCAATCCATGAGGTTGGCCCTTCCTGAGCTACTTTAAACCAAGAAGAATGTTAAGTCAAAAGTTCATCACAAGGACACGGGCAAATTCGACGAATGCAAAGCAGACTCGATGATTGCAGAACAGACTCGACAATCGTAGTGCATACTTGACGATTATAAGGACTACCTCAACAATCGTAGTCCTCCCAAAGGACACATTAGCTCAGAAGGAGCTAAGGGCCAATTAGTTCATTCCTCATCAGTCAAACTCGAAGGGCCAAGCAGAATTTGACACATACCCCACTAAGAAAATAAAGAGAGGGAAGCTACAAGTATAGTTTGAAAACACCTTTTTGAAAATCAGAAGTTCAAAAACCTCATATATATCTCTCTCTCTACAAGAAGAAACCCTAACTTTTGAAAAACTCAAACAACCATATTCAGTGCAAAGAAATCAATGGCAGCCTCAAATGTCATCTCTAGTTACAGACTCTGTTTTAATGAGTTCAAGACAGTCAATCCTAAATTTCTCAAAACTCTGTCTTTGATAAAGAAAGCTGGTCTTGAAGAGGCTCTGGGTACTAGCACATGGATCTACCCTAAGCTAATAAAGGAATTCTACAAAAATGGTGCGTTCAAAAATGACATCATCACTACGAGGGTCAGGGATGTGGAAATCAAGCTCAAGGCTGAGGACATAAATCTAGCCCTAGGTTTCAAATCGAAAGGGTTTCTGTTCATAGATGGCATCGCTTTCCATGAAGGACTTAAGAGAATGCACCACAAGAAGTTCCCCACTGTCAAATGATACAAGAAGAAAGAGTTCCCTCAGAGGTATGAATTCTTGGCAGACATTGTTAGGAAATGCATATGCTGCAAGAGCTCCGAATATGATTCTGTAAACGAAGTACAGTTCAAGCTCATGACAGCCATAAGCTGTGGCATTCAACTCAACTATGGAGCTCTACTACTTAACTGGATTGGGAAATGGATCCTAAGCTCGAAGAAATCAAAAAACTTTGGAAAGATGCTCTACGGGCGATTCATTAGCATCATCTTACAGTCTTCTTTGGGAGATAAAATTGGGGATGATGAAGGCGAATCTATAAATCCAAACAGAAGAATGACTCAGCAGCTGTTCGAGAACTGGAAAAGGAATCCAACACAGAATGTAAGAATGATGTCAGAGTCCAGTGTAAGGACTAGTGATGCAAAGGAATCAGGGATTCCAGGAAACATGTTTGTTGTCAAAGAGACTGAAGAAGAAGAGGAAGAGGTCAACAAAGAAGAACCCATTGCCTTAGTCAGAAAAAGCAAAGGCAAGAGAAAGCTGAAGGCTCAAATGATAAAGGAACCCCAGGGGTCAACCACTGATGCACCTCAAGATTGTTTTGACATTGAAACTCTGAGGATCTTGAGAAGGAAAGAATAGCAGGCAGAGGCAGATGAAGACAGAGCCACCATCTCTCACCTACTGAAGAAGATTAAACACAGTCAAAAATTCAAAAGGCCCTCTATCTCTTCGATCGTAGAGTTCCTACCGATCGTAGAGACCAGACAGGATAACTCTCCCAAAGAAGTTACTGCAATAGACTCTCACTCTGATCTACCAATAAGAGCTGAAGCTGGAGAAAGTCCTAAGGTTGTGGCTCAGCCCAGGAAATCAAGAAGGAAATTGGTCAAAAAGTACATTCTTGTTAATAAAGAAGTACTAAAAGAAGAAGACAAAAAGGTAGTCACTGAGAAGGGGCTATCTGAGGTAAGACAAGAGGACATAGCTCCAGCTGAGGGGGAGCTACCTAAAATTCTCAGTTTAGAGAGTGCTCCAGTTGAGGGGGAGCCATTCGAAATGCAAATGGATGATCATGTTGAGGGAGAGCCTCATGACATCCCTGTGACAGAAGAAGCTGCTGCTGAAGAAAATGAGAGGGCCCAGAGCAAGAAAGTCAAAAAGAGGTAATTGATGTAGTGGAAATCTCCCAAGAAGACAGTGAAAAGAAGAAGAAGATGGTGAGATAGAAATTATAGTTATGGGTTGTGATGGGTATAGGAGAGCCAACTACAATCAGCTGTTCTCCTATCTACCCATGATGTCCTTCCATAGAGCTCAAATTCTCAACTCTTGGGATCACATGTTTTGGAGCTTCAAAGCATATCCAGCAATCTCAGTGCTAGCTCATGGATTTCCTGGCAACCTTAACTTTGCCAGAAAGCTGATCAAAAATGGCCCCTCCTCGCAGAATGGGCATGAGGTACAATCTATCCCAATCTCCTTCAAAAGTAATCACTGTCCACCATCATTTTTCAACCAATTCTATGGACTGCCAAGATGGTTGGAAGTAATTCTACATCCACTTAATCAATTCCCAGTTACAAAATCCCAACATTTTGTAACTGATGAACCAAATTTTTCCAACTTTACTTTTATTCAATCTCATATCATCTCTACGATTACTAACTCAAGCTCAATCGTAGAGTCACACGCTCAAATCGTAGAGTCACCTCCTCATGAAGCCCAAACATCAGCCCCTCCCTCAGATATTCCTTCCTCGTCCTCAAATAAATATTTCAACCTTGATCTTGCTCTTCATACCCTGCAAGATCAATACAAAAGGGCCCCTCCTCCACACAGTCCGCAACTCATTGAACTCATCTCGAATCTGCCTACCAAAATTGAGTTGTTAGAAGCATCCAAAAAAGTGACCAAGGACATAGAAGGCGGTCTTGAAGATCACACTGAACTCGTTCAAATGAGACTGACGAATATGATCAATGTTGTCAATGCTCTCCTAGGCACTCTAAGTTCTGAGCTCACAAAGAGACTTAGGGAAATCATAAAAGAGATGCTTCAGAGCATAAATGACCGCGATCAGATCCATTTCTAAGCTTCTAAAAGACATAGGGATGATGTTCTGATCTTATAGAAGACTCAGGAATCTCAGAACAACCTTATGATGAACAGCATCACAAGTCTACAAACTGTATTGAAAGAATTTCAAGAATTCTCCATGGGCCAAATAAAGCAGACCGGCAATATTATGGCCATTCTCCAACAAAGGGAAGCTCGGTCTGATGCTCTCATTAAAGAGAACCGTGAAGACATTGCTCAATACCAAAGTCAGCTCAACGAGCTTGTTCAAGGCATGACTCGCCTATCCGAAGACATTCGAACCCTTGATACTGACATAAAGGGGGAGAATAAAGGGAGAGGAGATCAAGGCAAGGGCAAAGACAGAGGCACATTCTCAACTCAATCATCAAGGAGTCCTCCTCCTCTAAAGCAGTCTCACCATCAGACTCCATGATCTGGCCATCATACTCAATGATCTGATCAGCAGCCAATTATCTTGGCTCAGCCATGAAGGAGTCAAGAGCCTACTCCCAGCTCATAAGAAGTGACCACCACAGGCCTAAGAATGCCAATTAAAGATCCTGCATTCATGAATAGGCATGATCATAATGAAAGACTAAGTCAAAGTGAGCTGGAAAAAATAGCAAGGAGAGACGAAGCAAGTAAGAAAAGAAGAGCTGAGGAGTATGTCAATCCTCCATAAAGCAAAAGGCCGAAGAAACAGAGATAAGTTGAAATTTAAATTCCTATTGATGTAACTGAACTTAAATGTAATATCTATCTTCAAACATTAATAAATTCATGCTATTCTCTAGAAATTTCAGTTGCTCATTGAAATATTAAGTTATATTTACTTTCTAGCAACTGCATCTATAAATTGATAATCATGGCACAAATCTCCTTGGTTATGTCAACATCAAATAGGGGGAGTTTGTTGGGAAACTGCATATTTTGATTTGATGTTTAAAGTAAATTCTCATGATGTTATGTAAAGTCCTTCAAGGAATATATGTACAAGGACTTAGTAATAGATCAAATCTGTTAAGTTGATCTAAGCTTTTAATGTCTATCATTCTGTAAATGAATGTATTTATGAGGAGATCAAAGATGTTAGGTTGATATAGGTCTTGAGTTGTAATAGATAGGCTTTAACAAAATCGTAGTCTAATAATCTGATCGAGAGTTTGCAGAAGCCAAGGCTGAATCATAGAGCATCAAGGATCGTAGTGTGTCTGCCTTGAAGGGCCTCTCCGAAATCGTTGAGTGGTCCAAACATTTTCCGAGCCAACTCAGAGATCATAGTATGCGCTCGAAAACATAGAGTCTGCAAGACAAGCAAGTGAAGATCGTAGTGTGCCAAGCCCTTAAGAGAAATCATAGTGCTCTTGTTTACTAAGTAACGGATCAAGCATCAAGGTGGCAAAACACCACGATCAGAATCGTAGAGCATCATATGTCTATGTCAGGAGCATCGATCCTTGGACATTTATTTAAAGATAAATCCCAACAAATATGGAATGGGTTGTAAACGTTGAAGTCTTCGCTAATCCCAATGACACAGAAGATATCCTTAGTATACAACAAAGAAACGTATTGAAGAAGCTAAGGAAAGTACCATGGGTTTGTAACGCCCCCAAATTCAGGTACTTGAAACCCGAATTCAGTGCTTTACGATGCCATTTCTATGAGCGGAAATAATACTAATAATAATAATATAAATATAAATATCAAACTTAACTTACTTTAATCAGAGTCTAATCCCAAGTACACAACCTTTACTAAAATTATTTACATGATATATAATACATATCATAGTCTTAATACAGTCTAACTATTATAAAAGATACCATTAAACATATTCTATTTGCTTTCCTTTTCACTTGTTCTTGTCTGAACCTTCGGGTTGATTATACCTAGCTGAAAACATTTAAATTTAAAGCAAGAATGAGCATTTGGGTGCCCAGCAAGTAATAACAATTATAAATATAAATAGCTGAAAGAATTAAATATTTTCTTTGTACATCACTTCTACAACGAATTAATAGTTGTGAAGTAAACTGAACTAATAATAATAACATAACAATTCTATATCAAATTTTTGAAACTACGTATTGACTATATATATAGGGTAGTCGACATACTATGAACATTATTTTCTATTTTCGAAAAGGTTAGACAAAACTTCATCTGTAAACTGTCATAACATACGGGCACGAGGGTGTACATCTCATGGACCCTGTATTGATCAATACTACATGCAAGAACGATATTATTGTTCATCTTTTTCGCCTTGGGCGCATAAAAGTTTTCCCATATTCGGGATGTTCATACTTAGTCGTGAATCCAAACCAAAGCAATTTGATTGGATACAATAGGGTTTTATCATATTCAATAATATTTCTGAATCTGTGTCTAGCTGGGTCAAATAGCTTAGACAGCTTTTATTGTATTCATACTGGGGGTCAATATATATATATTTATCAACATGTGGTTAAATACAATGATTATCCAAATGAGGACACTTGCACAACCATATTTAGAAATTAACGAACAGAATATATATATATATATATATATATATATGAATTATATAATATAATATCATGTTGATAAACAATGATAGGATATAATATATATAACAATAGGATTAATAATCTGGTACAATAATAATATAATTCTGAAACTTTCTTACTCATGTCCATAGCATAAAGAAAAATGCAAAGGTAGGATACTTATTCAGTCCTCATTGCCATCATATTTAAACTTAGTTTTATCTTTTATATCATGACCTATCATTAATAAGATCACTCTATTGATTAGAACAATATCATATCATAACACATAATACTGCTTATTGCAGTCAGCATATAACCTAATCATATTATCACACATGTTTCACAATCATTGAATCACAAACAAACACATATACGCATAAATTATATAAGTCCGGATCAATTTTCAAACATGTCGATTACCAAAATCGACTTTATCGGGTATTTATCGAGTCTAAGACTTTATCCTATAGTTCAATAGATGCAAATATCAGTCATACAATTTTCATAGCCTTATAAGAATTTTTAAATAATTATTATAATTTATCATTAATTTTCAAACACCGGAATCATTATTAAATAATTTAAATATTAAACAATTCTATTATCATTAATATTTATTTAATATTAAACTATTAATGAAACCATTACCAAAATATTAAAGTTATTTATAATAACTTAAAATATTTTAAAAAGTACAAATACTACCCATAAATGATTTTTAAAATATTTAAAATCATTTTAAATAATTACCATTAATATTTAAATATTAATGTATCATTTATCAAAATATTAAAAGTCATTAAGTATAACTTAAAATATTTTTAATTCATTTATATCCTTTTAAATGATTTTTAAAATTAATAAAACCATTTTAAAACTATTTATTTAATATAATTATTAAATAAACTCAATATCATTAATATTAAATTATTAATGAACTTATCCTTTAAATATTAAAAGTTATATTTTATAACTTAAAATATCTTTAAACACTTTATTTTTATTTAAAATGATTTTTATAATATTAAAATAATTTTTAAACTAATTTATTTAATATAAATATTAAATAAATCTAATATCATTAATATTAAAATATTAATATTTTTCATGACAAAATATCGAAAGTTATATTTTATAACTTAAAATATTTTTATAATCTTTAAATCATTTTTATATGATTTTTAAATCATTAATTCTATTTTTCATAATTTATGTAATATATTTATTAAATAAATTAAATATCATTAATATTAATTAATTAATGAAATTCATCACAAAATATTAAAATTCTTTAAAATAACTTAAAATATTTTTTTATATCATAATATAATTTTAAATGATTTTTCATGTATTAAAATTATTTTTATATAATTTATTTAATATTATAATTAAATAAATTAAATATCTTTAATATTCCAAAAATATTAAATATTTATGAAATATATTCAAAATAATTAAAAACTAATTTTTGGACTTTAAAATAATTTTTAATAATTTATTTTTTATTTTTAATAATTAAAAACTAATTTTTCTATTTATTTAATAAAAATAATTAATTTTAAAAATAAACTGTCGTTAAAGACTGCCTATAGCGACAAAACCGTCGCTATAGGTGTTCTTCGTGTTCATCATGAAACCCAGAAATTCATATGCAGTTATTGAGTTGACAAGTTTGACCACCAATAATTGTTATTCTGTGATGGTTCTGGGCATGTTCTTGATCAGACTTTGTAGTACTCGTGTAATACTACACGATTCAACAACAAACATAGCCAAACATCATAACATAAGTGAGATCCAAGTCCTGGAAAACCTGTCAGGCACTGTTCTTCAATTTCTGGGTTTTTCCAGAATTGAAGAACAGTTCATACTAACACTTTTGGGCTTCCACGACTTTCTATCCGTATGATGTTTTTGAAGTTCTAGATTGTAGCCAACATGTACGACAACAGATCCATTACACAAAATCACTCTAACAACATTACAATCATTAGATCTGGTCCGGTCAAACCATGTCAGAAGACATGATCATCCATTTTCTGGGTTGTCCAGAAAACCGATTCCATGATCTTCTGCTTGGTTTGACTAATCCACTACTTCTTTATTGTTAATCCTTTAGGTGATTTATAGGCATAAATGTGTAGTCCACTTAGCATATTACGATTCTATTACAACAACAACAACAAAACAACAAACAGAAGCAAGATCAAGGCTCAGAAAAATCTTGTCAGATAGACTTAAAGGATTTCTGGGTTACCCAGAAATCACTTGGTCATGATCGGTCAACCGACTTTGACCAAGTATAACTTTCAATCCATGAATTATTTGGTCCTGATTCAAGCTTCAGAACAAAGACCTCATGACATACTATAACCTTAAACCTTCAAACAAGAAAAACCATAAACAGGCAAAGATTTACAGGGTTTGACATTCGTTGTCGGACCACAAAAAGAAAAATTTCCCAGATTTTGAAAAACATAAATTTCGAGCACTTTGATGTTATGGATCTAACATGTGCCAACCCAGATCACTTATAGACACTACATAGAACATATTATAACACTTAAACACCAAATCCAACATAGCATACAAGATCAAAAATTTTAGTTTAGGTTTATACCTTTCTTGGACAATTTCTTGAATCTTAGCTACTGATTTGTTTATGGAAGTGGTAGGGCTTGTTTATGAGACTGATATGCAATAAAAATTCGTGGGTTTTAGAGAGAGAATGTCTAGGTTGAGTGTTGGTGAATAATGCAATAAAATGATCACTTTTCTCTCTCATGATCTTTATATACTTGATAGATGCAATGAACTTGCTGAGATATATGGCTGATATTTGTTGATTTCAATCACATGGGCAATCTTATTAGGTTACCAACTACACATTTTGGCTAGATACACAAGCAACCTAATAAAGAATGCACATAAGGGTATTTTTGTCATAAGGCTTGCAATTTTAATGGCACAAAGGTAATCTTGACAAACTCTTAGGGTTTGACCCTTAGGGTTTAACCCTAAGGTTTAGCATAAAAATTATTGAATTTCTAATTTAGGGTTTAATAAAAAAAAAATTAATTTCAAAATTGTAATTAGGGTTTCTTAAAATAGTTTAGGTTTCTAAATACATAGAACTTGTTAATTAGGTTTAGGTCCACTAATTAACATTAAACATTCTAATTTTGCAATTAGGGTTTCCCCCACTTGACAATTAGGGTTCTAAATATAGAAATTAGGGTTTATAAATATTAATTAGGGTTTTGAAAATTAGGGTTTTCCTAATTAACTTTAAATTCCATAATACTTATCCTTAATCATAATAACACAATTACAAAACATTCTCGAACTCATAATTGAGTTTTAAATTAGGATTTCACAATTTAATGTTAGGGTTTGGTCATGATACATCATAATTGAACGACTTTATCAGTCCACACATATAGTACATATTTATAGTACTGAAAGATAAATAATATAATTTTATAATAAATGTCATTAATCACATAACATAATTACTAGACAAATTTTAAAGTCTCATTTGACTTTAAAACTAGGGTTTATCGGTAACATTAGGGTTTTCCAAATACTGCACCACCATTGACCAATCATTAACAATGTGTACATACAATACTTATTTATAGCACTGAAAAATCAAAATATATTAATATTATATTATTATTCCCATTCCTTGATCAAAATTCAAAATTAGGGTTTTATACGCAAAATTTTTGATTTAATTATATAGAAAATATCGGGTTATTACAGGGTCAGAGGAAAACACCTTTTCAGGAGTTAGGTGAGATGGCAGTCTGATGTGTCAGTGGGCCAGAATACTACAGAAGATGTGCAGAAAAGTCTCCATCAAAGTTCAGAAATGTCAAACGCATTTAATGCTTCAAAGGATATTTTCAACGGATACATTTCAAGGATCACATATATGCAAAACATCTGCAGATGAAAGAGGGTAAGCAAGCATTGAACAAAACGCTGAAGAACACTCAATGCTAAACTCTCAACTCTATGATCTGAAAAAGAGAAAGCTTGTTCAGCTACTCAGTTCTTTCGAACAAGAGCTTAACGGCAACTGAGTAGCACTAAGCAAGAACTCATCAACTACTAATCAAGAGAAGTAAGAAGTTCCAAGTCAGAAGAACTTGAAGAGTTCTAAGTGAACTGTGAAGAACCAAGTCTGCTGGACTTGAAGAGTTCAAAAGTAAACTAAGAAGTGCCTAGACTGCTGGTCTAGAAGGAATCTATGAGATTCAGAAAGTGTAAAAGATATCCTTAGTGGATTTCCTACTCAAGGAGTAGAAGAGTGGATTAGGAACTTTAAGTGCTCTGAACCACTTAAAACTGTTGTGTCTATTACATAACTGCTATAACTGTTATAACTACCTCACTCTCATTAACTCACCATATCTAAGAGGAAGTTCAAACAAATCTTAATTCCGTTGTGTTTGAATCAATAACAAAACTAACAAAGCATTTAAGAAATATTTTTAAAATATCTATTCAACCCCCCCTTCTAGATAACTATTGTGCCTCAGGGAACTAACAATAACCATTTTAATAAATACAAATTGAACATTCATCAATCTACAACTCTAGGATAACAAAATCCATTTTAACAACTATATAATCAACAGTATCCAAAAATATTAAAATTAGTAACCAAAACATAATCAGCAGGTTACCAAAACCAAAATAATCAACCTCTATAATGTAAAAAGGTATCTAGTAACCAAACCAGAATATACTAGTAACCAAACCTCCACTCGGAGTGAAAATAACCATTTTATCAAATACAAGTTGAACAGTCATGACACTACAACTCTATACTAACAAAACACATTTCATCATCTATACAAAGGTACGTATCCAAATATATTAACATTAGTAACCAAAACACATTCAACAGGTTGCCAAAACCAAATTAATCAACCTATATAAATGTAAAAAAGTATATAGTAACCAAATCAGAATATAATAGTAACCAAACCTCCACTTGGAGTGTACATAACCATTTTAACGAATAAACATTAATTAGTAACTAAATTGAACAACACCAGATACCAAAACTAATACACAAGTAACCAAAAACAACTAATAATTCCAGATTCTTAAAAATAATTAAAATAACAAACCTTAAGATGTTTTTGGCAAGGAATAATATTCTGACTATGAGCATCATCTTCATCCTCTTTTCCAACTTTGTTCGGTGAATTTTCAAAATTAGAATCCAAATACATCAATTTCTTAGCCTTCTTAGACACATGTCTCCCCAATTTCTTATCCTTAATAGGTGATTTGACCACTAACTTTTTCCCCTTCTTTGGGGACTTTACCACGCTATCCTTCACCTTCACATCCTAATTAACATAATCATCATCCCTAATTCTTTTCCTCTTCCCATCACTCTTCTTATCAACCATTCTCTCCATACTCTTCCTCGTAGAAACCATCCTATACAAAAACGGAAGAAATAACAAAGAGCTAAAAATGTAGTAACAATAGAGGAGAAACCACCACGCGACTTATGAACCACCACGAACTGAAGAAGCAGACGGCAACGACGAACTGAAGAAGTAGACGACAAAGACGAAGATCTACCGGAGAGAACGACCGACTCAACTTAGAAGAAAATAAGTTTACTTACAAAGTTCCCTAAATATAAAATAAGAGTTTCCAATTGAAAGAGATACGACAAATAAGATATACACGAAATTCAAATTATAACACGATACCCATAAAAATCGTTAATAGTTAATTTTTGAAAAACTAATTTGCCACGTCATCATCTCATTAAAGCACACAACTAAATTAAAGAAAAACCAAATTCACTAATTGTGTAAATAAAATATTTAAATGTATTAATTGTGTAAATATTTTAAGTATGCATTTTTGTTGTAATTATTTTAAAAAATATACTAAAAATTATAAATGTTCCAATAATAGGTAAAACTTCATTTGGATTTGGGCTTATCCACCAAAAAACTCCATTTGAATGTGGGCTTACCAAAAAAATATTGACTAGCGCTTGTATTGAAAAAATGTCACTAGTTAGTAATATTATTAAAATAACTTTACTTTATCACAAATATAAATTCAATAAGTATAAATGTATTCACAAGTTATTGATTATAATTATTTTCTTCATTAAAATTATTATTAAAATAATTATTATTGAGTTAATATTAATATTATCCTATAATAAAATTATAAATTAATATTTTTACATGCTTACATATTTAATTTGTTATAATATATCAATACTATATAACAATTTATGTCCTTTTTAGTCATTTTGCACCGCTTTAATCGTAATTGTTGTAATTCTAATCGAACAAGAATTATATTTTCAATAACATAAATTGTTTGAAAAAGAGGTAGTATATTATTTGATATCACATATTATATTAATTTAATTTTCACAAACTATTCTTTTTGTGTAATTATATATTAATTTATTATATATCGTATATCTATATGATATAACAAATCATTTTTTTGGGGTCATTTTGCATCATTTCAGCCACAATCGTTGCAATTCTAATCGAACAAAAATCATAATTTCAACAACATAAATTGATGGTAAACGAATAAAATCATAACTTTTCAAACGCTAAAACTGCTATCGTGGCCATGTAAATGAACAAATCATTAATATTGAAGATTAATATTTTCACAAGTAAAAGTGATAATTTTATAAGTTGACTCTCACATTAATAGTAAATAGGTCTCACACTCATGTGAGAGGGTCGAAAACTTGTGAAAATATTAAATTTACTTGTCAAAATATTTATCTCCATAATATTTTGTCAAATTCATTAAATTAGATATAAACTCTCGATTTACCCTTTTAAAATTCACTAGGTTGATAACCAATATTAATAAATATAATCTAAAAATATGATGTGTATTATTTGGTGTTACAATTAAAGTATTAATAATGTAGTATAGATGGTAACAATATACAGAAGTAATTGACTCATACCAACCAAAATGACCCGATAAATTTGTCAATTGACTTAAAATAAGATTTTTATTTGCCGTGTTACATATAATATAATATATTGACAAAATGAATGAAAATAAATTTATATTTAAATTGAGAATAATATGGGTAAGTCATTAATGTTTTTTTAAATCTACAAACTTCAATTTAAAAAAAAAAAAATTTCACCATTTAAAAATAGAACCCGAAGATGTCACTATTATTCGTACGTACCAAACACCCCTTAAAGACACTCTTAGAAAACAAGATTTACCGCCAAAAAATAAAATAATTAGTCTGTTAAATCAAACACTAATGACTACTAATCCAGGTCAGCAGGGCATCACAATTATATTATTGCATTTACAATTCTAACCCTCATAATAGTAGCACTTACGTGCCCATTAAAAGGTCATTATGGGAATACACAAATATTCTCGGAACAGCCCTTCTGTAAACGCTAACTTTCAGAGCATTTCTTCAGTTCTTACATTAAGCACAAAAACAAAGGGAGAGCAAAAAAAATCCCTAATGGAGAAGAATCGGGCGAAGCATTCGTCGGAATCCGCCGGAAATATGTCACGATTAGCTTCCCGGTACGTTTAAGAACCTTGTATTTAACTTTTCGACTGTTATGATTTTGTGAACTTCATAGTATAATCAGTTTAGACGTGTGCTAATATAATAACCGTCATTTTCCTATTTCGCAGATTTCTTTTTCTTCGAAACATGAATAAATAAGGAACTAGAGTGTCTATTGCCGTGTTGCTGTTTTTGTTTGTTTGTTTTTTTGTTTTGTTTTGTTTTTTGTTTTTGTTTTTTCGTTTTTTTGTTTTTTTTTCGTTTTTTTGGGTTTTTTTTTTTAATTTCTTGTTTGTTGTTGTTGTTGAAAGCTGAATGAGTTGTTTTTGATTAATACTTTAGCAGATTTTTATTTCTTTTGGAAAATTAAATAAATAAGGAATTAGATGTGTATATTGTCGCGCACGCGTGGTTTTTTATAGTAGTTGTTGTTGAAAGTTGAATCCTGAGTTGTTTTGGAGTAATATTTGAATATTTGACGGTTATGTAGTATTTTGTCCGTAGTTTTGTGTTAAAAGGTTTCATGGGTCACTGCAATATCTGAATGCTATGGTCGAATTGACCTTTTGGGGATTTCCTTTAATTTCCTTAACATATAATGTCACAGTTCCTTGTGGAACCCATGACTGAACCCGAGGTTTTCTGTTATTTTTGTGTTTCCATGTGGTTTATGACTCGGTAAATGGTTATTACGAAGTAACCAAGACTGGTCCATTTTTAATAAAATTAATTTTTTGTAAATATAGTTGGCATTTAAGTCTTTATTTGTATAAGTTATCAGGATTTCCTATGGAAAATTATCAAATGCAAAGAAGGAAAAGAAATAGGAGTTGCCACGACCTGAATATTTTAGATATGTGTGAACAATGACAATTGTTTACCATAGTCAGTAGCTAGATACGGATAAGGGGCATGGAATAAATGACCATAATTAAGGTATTAGTCTTTGTTCTAGAAAAAGACCAATTTGCCTATCTCATTGATCTGACCAGGTCAATAGTAGGTTTTCACATGGATGCCAGGTATTGGGGGTCTGCATTTGCTTTTTCTTTGTCTATTGCCCAACCCAAGTTGATGCACGGTTTATATGAGAGTATGATGCCAATGATTCCTGGACTAAGTAGTTTCCAATGATTTACACTATAGATGCTCTCTTTCATCCAGATAGTAAGCTATATAACAACATTGAAATAAAAATAAGAAGAAGAGGAGATGTCATGCAAACATGTTTATCGTTGTTCATTAGAATACTTGCCTCAACTTCAGCAGAGCGAGATGCAGTAGTTTCTGACTCCTCCACAGCTGGAAAGGTCGAGAAAGCCATCCCTTGATAGTGTTTATTTCTCTTTCATTGAGTCTATCTGGAGAGAGAGTTAACAAGCAATGAATGGATAAGTGGAATAAAATGTGTTTTAACTAGCTTATCCTTTGTTGTTTGACATTGACTTTGTTAGAGGTAGTAATGTTAATTTATTGCTTCAGCTTCACTACTTCCGGCTGCTTACTTGTAATGATGTGATATAAATGTCTGACTGATATAGTACTTTACTTGTTTTGTTTAGGGATAGCCCCCTTTTGGAAGGGCTGAATGTGGTTACCTACATGCCGAACGAGTTGATTGCTAAAATCTTATCTTATCTACCAGTCAAGCCTCTATTGTGTTTCAAATGTGTATCTAAACCATGGTGTTCTCTTATTGAGAGTCCACATTTTGTCAAAATGCATCTCAAAACATCCATTGACTGCAAAACCAATTTTGGTATCATTGTAAGAGAATGCAATTATTACTCGGTAGATTTTGATTTGCCAGATGATGCCACTGCTATAGAAATTGACAACCCTCTGAAGACTCGTTTCTATGGTGCTGCAGTTGTGGGTTCTTGCAATGGCTTATTCTGCATGCTTAATGCAAAGGCAGACATTCTATTATGGAACCCATCGACCAGAAAGTGCCAAAAGTTACCTGGTGCACCTATTGACCTTCCTCGTTCTTTCATCATCCGCGGTGGTTTCGGGTATGATCATTTTAATGATGACTACAAGGTGATGACAATTGCACGATCTTGTTCTACCTGTTCTGATGGTGATGAAGTTTTGGATTCCAAAGTCAGAGTTTACAGCCTGAAAACAAACTCATGGAAACATATGGAAGCTCTTCCTTCTTATCTTCAGTTCCAAGAACTGTGGGGTACGTTTGTGAGTGGAGCTCTGCATTGGGTGATAATTAAGACTCAGGAATCAATTAGCTACCTGTCGATAATTGCTTTTGATCTTGGGGAAGAAGAATACTATTTGCTTTCACTACCTAATATTGAGGTTCAGAATTTTAACATGACTGTGGGGGTCTTGGGAGGATGCCTTACAATACTTTCTAACGAGTCCTGTGACAGTATGAATGTGTGGGTGATGAACGATTATGGGAAGAGAGATTCTTGGTCCAAGCTATTTTCAGTGAAACAACTAGAAGTAATTGGAAGTTTTGACACCCTTAGGCCTTTGATTTATTCAAAGAGTGGTAAGGATGTTCTTCTGGAGGTGGACAAGAAGAAGATTATGTGGTTCGACCTTGAAAAGAATAAAGTCAAGGATGTTAATATTCGTGGGATTCCCAGCATCTTTCATGTGGAACTTTACCCTCAGAGTCTTGTTCAGCTCAATGATGATTCTAAATCCGATGAGAATCAGCAGCAAAAACAACCACAAGAAAAAAAGAAGAAAAAACAAAAGAAGAATGAAATGTAAGAAACTTAAATCTCCTATCCAGCTAACTGGACTCTTACTATTATTTCTCTGATGATGATTTTTTGCATCTTCATGTTAATAACTTTTGCATGAGTTCTCTAAAAGTAGTTGCCTTAGGTGAGAAAAATACACTCGGTCATTTAAACTAGCCTGGATGTGTTTGCTATATGACATCTTAAAGCTTGATGTTTACAGGCACGATTTTCTTTCAAAGGGGTTCAAGCTAGTGTTATGACTTATAAGCACTCGGTACAAGAAATGGATTAGGAAAAGAAGGGAGAAACAGGTAACTCGATTGATATTGTTGCAACTCTTTTGTTGGTGTGCGGGTATTTCATTACTTCTAGTGAGACCTGTAATTTATCAATGGTAATTAATTTAAGTTATCAAACTGATACGGTTCAAAAAAATTGTTCCAGGTCTGAGTTCAAGTTTGGTACAGCTTTTGTTCATGAGGAAACAATGTGGCAGAAAGAAGACTTGGAAAAAGCATATAACTAAATTTTACATGTTCTTGGTACAATTCCGCTGTCCTTTGCTTTGTTCTCTGTGAATATGGGTTTTGTTTATAACTAGTTATTATCGTCTATGTCGGCTTTATTTCGGTAGGAATGTGAAGAATGTGGTTTATGCATTATGATATTTTGGATGATATGCCAAGATATAATTACTAGTTAGTCTATTTTGGTTTTATATCTGAGGACTTTTCTCAAACAAAGTAAAATCAAATGTACACCGGTTCTTATAAGTGTGCCTCTCCCGTGTCAATCCTTCTTTCATGTTATCCTTTATATGTCGCTCGTGTGTAATATGGTATGAAATTCTGTTAGTGTGTCTCAACTCTTGTTTCTTCTTGGGTCATGTTTGTTTGTAAAAAAACATGCTTAGAATTGAATTATTCGTCTTAATTTTACTCTATTTGGACTATTTAATTTTTGAGGAGGAACTAGTCTCTTAAAGTGGGGGTTATTAGTCTTATAAAGTCATTTAATAACTTAAAATGGGGGATTATTAATCTCACATTCATAGGAATATTTAAAGGATTATTAAAATCTTATAATGTTAAATTAAAATAAATAGTATAATCTTAAATATATTTTTTGTAAACAAACATGATCATGAAGAAATAATTTATATGTTGACAAATCTATGATTAAGTTGTATTGTGACTTTTATAGAATTTTAAGCGAAAAATATAGTATAAATTAAGGTGGGTTGACTCTTAATTCTCTCATATTCTATCACGTAATCATCGCTTGTTTTTTTCTCCCCCATAGTCGGTCCTTTCATGTTTGTAATATGAGGTGAAATTCCCTCAATGTCTCAACCTCCTTTTTTTTCTTTCATGTCACCTTTTTCCTGTTTACAATCCTTTGATGTCGCTCATTCACGTGTAATATGGAGTGAAATTTGGCAAAAAAACACTTTTTGGTCACTGTGGTTATAATATTTTAAATAATTAACTATTATATTTTTAAAATATTCAATTAGTCCACTGTGTTTTTAAAAAATATTCAATCAGGCCATTCCATTTATTTTTCGTAACTGACGTTAAAAAATATACTACGTGGCTTTTTTGAATAAAAATAAATATTACGTGTATTTGCTGACTGGGCGACTTTTCTTACGTGGCTTTTTAAAAAAAAATAAATATTACGTGACTTTTTTGGAAAAAAATAAAAATAAAAATACTTTTATATTTTAAAATACTTATAAAATTTTTAAAAATAAAAATACTTTTATATTTTAATTTCTTTCTTTTCTTTTACCTAAATATTTATAATATGTATGTATAACATATGTTCCTATCTACTCCTTTCTTTTATTTTTAATGGATTTTCTTTATAATTTTTTTCTTTTCAAACAAAAAAATAAAATAATAAAATCATTATGTAGTAAAAAAAACAATTAAAATAATAATAAATTAAAATAAATATTTTAATTCATTACATAAATATTTATAATATGTATAATATTAATAAAATTAATATTATAATATTTATAATATGTATATTTTATTTAAAAATTAAAATACTTTTACGTTTTAAAATACGTATAAATTTTTTAAAAATAAAAATACTTTTTTGTAAGACCCCAACTTTTATGAATAAAAATGAATTTTCTATAAATATTATTTTTGAATATTATGGAATAAATTTGATATAATGTTATAGTTGTGGCCAATATTTATAAATTTTGCAAAGTACGCAAGTTGTTATATAATATTCGATTGGTCAGGGAATATTCATACGACGATACAATCATTGGTGGACCCCACAACAGAATTATTGTCGGATTGAAAAACGACAAAAATATTTTTATGAAAATAACGGCGAAAGTTTTACCTTTTATACTGTTGAATTACTCGGTAGTAAAAAATACTGATGAATACGCGCATGGTTGCATAAGTAGCACACGGTATTGATTATTAATGCTTATGTGAGAAGTCACTCAGTTTGATTCAATTATTGTCGATATTTTATATGTTATTAAATCAATAATTAAGATGACGAAGTTGTTAATATTATTATTTGCATTATTAACGATGTCTGAAGTTACGCCAGGAGAGTTTGGTCACCTAATTGCGCGCCAATAGAGAGAAATCCTTATTGGAAAGCCCCTCTTTCCTGGGAACGACTTGGTCGATTAATAGTGTGAATAATAATAATGATGATGGCGTTTTGTTTTATTCGTATTATTAACGTAATAAAATAGAAAAGTTATAAAAGTTATTCGTTTTATTAGATTATAAATAGAATATATTATATTTTATTTAAAAGATTTTGCTTTAAATATGGACCGTCTGATTAAAGTAAATCAATCTGGACCGTTCATGGATTGGTTACTATTGATTCCATTCTTCTATAAATAGAAACTCATTCCTTCATTAATTCTTACGAATTCATTGAAACTCTAGAGAGAGAAACTATAGAGAGAAAGAAGAAAAATATTATGCTACTTCACTACTCCGATATCAAGTTTCGTTTACGGTAAGGGGTATTTTTTTTTTTTATATTCATGAGGAGAACTTCTGTTATTCCATCTTTATTATTCCATTTGAATAACTCAGATACGCTGAGCTACCCTATACTGGTGAAATTCTTACAGATTCCATTCTTTATTATTCTGTTGGAATATCTTGTCATGCATACTTTACTGGCGGACCGGTTCTGTCTTTATTATTCTATTGGAATATCATGTCTATGCTTTACGCCGGACCTGGTTCCGTCTTTATTATTCTGTTGGAACATCCTGTTGGTGTGAATTTCACCTGACCTGGTTCCGTCATTTAGTATTCTGTTGGAATAACTCATACATCTGCAATCCGCATGCATGGTGGTGATTTCTGTTATATTCCATTTTTATTATTCTGTTGGAATATCCCGCATCCGGTCAGTATTACGCTTTGACCGTTCCGTTATTTATTATTACGATGGAATAACTTTTGCCTATGCTGAAGTACCACATGCATGGTGATTTCTTTTGTTATTCCATTCTTTATTATACTCAGTTGGTTAAAGTTTTGACTTCTACACTTCATGAAATTAGTGGAATATTCTTGATATTTGCGTATTCTTGATATTTGTTATTCATCCAGTATCTTTTCATGAAAATATTCTTCTGAGCATTCTTGAATTTTACTTTACAAAGAAGTATCATATTGACAATTTGGACGTTATTAGTTCTGAATAAATTAATTCTTGAACTTGTTTTATTGAATTCTTATATAATTGTCATCATCCTCGTGTTTATGTTATTTTTGAAAGTCATCTGTGGCATGTAGTGCATAGATGAACTTGGTATGATTATGACGAGGGATTATTCGGTGTAATCATGACCGTAATGTTACAAATGATGTGGTAAAAGTCCTCATTAGCCCGAAGTGCAATGATGGATAGTTGTTGGCATGATCATGACCATTGATGAATACATAAATATTCTTGGCCCGTAGTGCATGGATAATTTGTGGTCGTGACCTAATGAATATCCTCGGCTAGTAGTGCGGGGATGATGTGGATTATTTATTGTCGAGTCTCAAATGATACAAGTGATGAAAAACCTTTTAAATCATAAAAGATAGTAGATTTTATTCTCTACTGACTCTTTTAATGGATTACATGTTCCGCTACGCTTAAACTTGATGTCTATTATATTTTATCGGTTTAACACTATTGAGGACTAATGATAATTTATTCGCATTATCTTAATCATAATATTTCTTCTTTGGGCTAGTTGAGCTCACCTTTCTTTTCTTTGTTCTCTTCGAGGAAATGAGAACGTGGCCGAGACTAGTCGGAGAATCGGAGTGATGGTCCGAGATGGTGTCTTAGTAGTCCTCACTATTCTACATTAAATAGTGTGATAATAAATATAATGAGGACTAAATTGAGTGTGGATATTGTCTGAGATGACAATATTTGTATTAAAACTCACAAACGATGTATTTTGTCGTATTTTACTGTATTGTTGTATAATCAAGTTGTATTTGAATTTAGTACCATGTATTTGGCGACTCTCAAGATGAGTGATGTATACCTATTTTGGAGGCGTCACATTTTATGTTTTATTTTCTTTCTTTTCATTACATAAATATTTATAATATGTATAATATTAATAAAATTAATATTATAATATTTATAATTAATATGTATGTTTTATTTTTAAAATAAAAATAAAAATACTTTTATGTTTTAAAATACTTATAAAATTTTTAAAATATTTTTTTTTTATATTTTATTTTCTTTCTTTTTCTTTACCTAAATATTTATAATATGTATAATATTAATAAAAATTAATATTATAATATTTATAATTAATATGTATGTTTTATTTTAAAAATAAAAATAAAAAATACTTTATACCCAAATTTTTTCCCCCATTTTTTTCGGCCAGGTATCTTCAAAACTGCTTATACCCAGGTAGCTTCAAAACAAGCACGTCTTTTCTCCCATTTTTTCCGGCCAAAATCAAGCCTCTACATTATACCCAAATTCGAACTGAAAATGAATAGATCTAGATCCGAACGGAGACACAAAACGGAGACCAGATCCGAACGGTGGCCATGGCCGTGGTACCGAACCGAACTCCCAATTCTCTCTTCCGGACAATTCCACTGTGACAAGTCTTCCGGACTCCCAACTTGCCTTTCCTTTTCTCTCTTCATATTCACAATTTTACATCTCAATTCTCTCCTTCCATTTCCTGTTCAACTCCCTCGATCTTCTCCGATCGCACCTAGAAGCCATGGTGAGTCCTCCTAACTTTTACTTACCTTGGACTACCATCGAATGTTCTACAATTGATATATTTCGCATCTGTAAATACATATTTATGATTTTTTGGGAGTCTATTTTGGTGTAAATATATTTCGGAAGAAGAAGGGCCGTAAATACACATCAGCAAATACACATCAGCTAAATTTCACATCAGGAAATACACGTTTTATTTTTTATTTTTTTAAAAAAGCCACTTAGGAAAATTTGACTAATTTCTTAACGTCAGTTACGAAAAATAGACGGAATGGCCTGATTGAATATTTTTAAAAAAACACAGTGGGCTAATTGAATATTTTAAAAACACAGTAGCTAATTGCTTAAAACACTATAACCACAGTGGCCAAAAAGTGCTTTTTGCCAGTGAAATTTAGTTAATTTATGTTTTGTCTTCACTAATATATTCCATCGGTTCTAAATTGTATGATGATTATTAATTTTAAAAATTTAATTTGAGATATTTTAAAATTTATATTTTATTAAAAATTATTAAATAATAAAATTTATAATAAATAATAAATGAATAATACGATTTGTGAGAAAAATAGAAGAAGCTCTCTAGCATAAAGGTCGCTAATTGCATGGGTTGCATTGATTAAATTTAATATATATATATATATATATATATATATATATATATATATATATATATATATATATAAATTAGGAGTTTAAAATTATTTTTCAGTGTAAGGAGATATTTTTCAGTTTAAAAATTAATTTTTTTTTTTTTTTGGATTTATGAATTTTTTCTAAGTTTATATATTGTCCAATATCATAGAACTTTATCCTATCACAAATTGTTGCGTCACATGCACAGTTGAGAAATAAATGGACTAAATCACCAATTGTATCCTATAATTTTGGCCTAAAATGAGTTTCCACTACAAATTTTACCTTTGACATAAAACACCATAAATTTTGAGTGCAAAACAATTTGCACCCTTCAACCTCGGTACTAAAGTTTAGGGTGAATTTTTTTTTTGACGCAAAGGATGCAAATTGTTTTTGCTCTAAAAGTTTAGGATGCTTTTAATTGAAATAAAATCTAGGGTAAAAATTCATTTTGGACGTAAATGTAGGGTTCAATTTGTGATTTACATGCATAAAAGCATGGGTCGGGTCGGGGTCGGGGTCGGGGTCGGGGTGGGGATGGGGAAGATACTGAAGATTGAACAAATTATGAAAATCGTAAATAGCTCTTATAATGGTCATTGATATTATCAGTGCAAATATACAATTAGAGACACCTTTTTAAAAGTTTTAACGATACTTAATAGTTTAAGCGACTGCTATTATAATTTCGGATAATGTTTGATACAGTGAAAAATAATGGGAAAGATTTTTATATAGACTTAGGGCACTATCTTGCCAACTAAGGCACCATATAGTTACCATATTCAATATTAATTCGTGTATGGTGCTTACATTTTTTAATAGGATCTCTCTATACAATTAAATTATAACCCAATTGAGACAGTATAGCTAAGCTATAAATACATGTTAATAATAGAGGTAAATATACATTTTAACCTACTAAATACTAGCTGTAAGACTTTGAATTTTATGAAATGAAAGTATTCAATTTTCTTATAATTATTATTTTATTTCGTAAATAATTAAATTGATAAAAGGTTAAAGTTAAGGGTGATATGTGAAATTTTTTGCAAAGTAAGCAAGTTGTTATAAAATATTCATTTGGTCGGGGAATATTCTTTTTGTCGAGAATATCCGTACGACGTCACAATCATTGGTGGACCCCACAATGGAAGTATTGTCGTAGTTATAAAATGACAAAATTATCTTTTTATAAAAATAACGGCCCGAGTATTCTTTATTAAAACCGTTGAACTACCCAAGAGTAAAAAATACAATGTACTGGCGTAGTTGCATAGTAAGCACGCCAGTATTCACTACAAGAAAAAGGCCTAATAATGATCAAGACTATCGGTGATCGCATATCCGGTCATGCAGATAACACTTATATATCGACCAACATCGTGAATCGTAATTTAATCTAGTCAAGATTTATTATCAAATGACCGTGCGATCATTGATCGGTCATTGACATTAATTTCCTCCCAAAATTGGTGCAAAAAGTTGGTGCGTTTATTCTTTGCGACCAATTTATATCGGTGACCGCTTTGCGTACGCTAAATCATCCACGTCGTAAAAATCGGCGACCGCACGCGATCATTTGAAAGCTATCGCCGATCAACTAAAACTTATTCAGACTCAAAGCGTTCGTTCTTTGAAAGCAGACGAGAGAAAGAAAACGAGGGAGAATGTAATAGGAGAAGAGGGAGAAGGGGAGAAGAGAAGAGGAGGAGAACGTCATGCCATGACCGTCTACATCGCCCATCGCCATCGCCACGCCACGGTAACCCTAATTCTCTTTATTTCGATTTGGATATAGATTGGGTGTTATTCTATTGATAGAATCCACCGCATTTTCTTCTAGTTTGGGTATTCTACCTTATTGGTAGTATGTAATTTATTTCATATACATGCCACATTGACATAATTGCTAACTCATGCCATTATGCCCCCATTACAAAAAGTCATTGTAAAATTGGGGCAAAATTACAATGAAGATCTTTGAGTGATTATTTTAAATTTACTACCATTTTAAATTTAAAATCAACAAGGAAAAGTGAGCACATTTACTTGTATACACCATCTATTTCCTGAAAGTAAAGCATTCTACTTCTCCATTATTTGGGTATTCACCTTCACTTCATTATTATTGTCCTTGATTTTGCTTAAGTGCCTACAACTTGTACATTTACGGTGTGGCTTATGTCCTGGTTTTGTCATAAGAAATTGGTTAAATGCTTGGAGGATAATGACTCAATTCCGAGGGTGAAATTCTTTCTGATTAAATGCTTGGGTAAAAATTATTTCTTTAAACAAAATGAACCCACACTTGGGTGCAAATTGTATTTCTATTTTTAGGGTGTATTTAGATAAGTTTTAAATATTAGAATTTAAATCTCAATAACCCTACAAAATTTGGAATTTGAAGTACAAACCATATTTTAGTCCAAATAAAATAAACAAAATTTAAAAGTTAACCAACCTTAAAAACTGAAGAAGTAGAAAAAAAATATCTATTGGACCCAAAAATTTAAAATGCTTATTGGTAGTATGTCGTTTTATGATATGACAAAGATAAGATCATTTGAGTGATTATTTTAGTTATGTTTTAATCCCATTTATTTGTTTATTTATTTTCTTTTAAGATGAGCGATATTCACGACAATAATAAGCCTAAGCTTGTCGTTAACAAATTAAAAAATTATTATGGTTTATGTACTCAAAACCATAATAATTTGGATAATATTAATGTGGTAAAATTGATTTGTTATGCTTGGTTGTTAACCTCGCACGCATAAAGAGTCCTGAAATATTTGCGTAAATTATGGCTCGTGCGAAGAGAGAAGAAAGAACCATACTTGGTATTTGAGAAATGATTTTTTTGATACATTTCTTAAGTAAACGAGTGTGGTTAATATAACAACCAAAACCATGTTCATGTAATTGAGTACCATGTCAAGTCTACACTATAGAATTATAGAGGACCGCCAAGAAATTCAATTATAATGCATACCCCCAACAAAGACACTTATGAACAAATACACTTAAGACATGCTAATTAATTCTGCCATTTTGTACAAATGGTGGATTGATCCATTTATATTGAGAATTTGTATATTTCTCTTGGTTTGTGTCTTGGGTGCCTAGAAATGACCATATATACATGTCGTCGTGCATGTGGCCAGTCCATATTATAGGGGAGACTCTTGCGAAATTTTTTTTGTTGGTGGAGTAGTTGCGAACATTTATAATATTAACGAGCTCAAGTCATATGCTTACTAGCTAGTATGCTTAAGTCATATGCTTATAAGTATGGCTTAAATGTTAATCATATGCTTACAAGTATGCTCAAGTCATATGGTTACAAGTATACTCAAGTCATATGCTTACAATCATGTTATACCTTAATAAGCTCATGTTGTTCGTAGTAGGTATCGTGGAATCATGGACCTCTATTTAGACCAGTAGTTGGATGGCACGACGAAAAGTCAAGTGCCCGAGATAGAATCTTCTGATTGAATTTAGAGTTTGGTTGCCAAGTGTTTTTTGGAGTATGCGTATAGTCACCCGTAATGTATGAATGGTAAGTCGCAGACATCGATGTCCATGTTTAAAGTGTAAGAATGTAAATTATATGGACAGAGACACATGGTAAACTATCATTTACTTGTTTCGGGTTCATGAGAAATTACGAAGAATCTTTGGTGGGCACATGGGCGAGAGAGATGGTGGCATCACACAAGTACACAATTCGGGCAGTAGTACTCATCGTATGAATGAAATGGTCCATGACATTACAGGGCCAGATTTTGATTGGGAGCAAGGCAGAGAGAAACCTATGAATTCTGATGCCAAAGACTTCTTTAAGTTGTTAGACGAGGGTAGCAAGCCATTATGGCATGGTTGCACCAAACACACTACATTGTCTGCAGTGGCGACATTACTTAACATCAAGGCTGATCACAACATGAGCCATGAGTGTTTTGAGTCACTTTTGAAGGCAATTAAGAGTATGTTGCCTGACGGTGAGAAATTACCTGGTAACTATTACTTTTGTAAGAAAATGGTGAAGAAGTTGGGTCTTGGATACCAAAAGATCGATGCATGTCCCAACGACTGCATGTTGTTTTATAAGGAAAATGAACAGATGACAAGGTGCACGTTTTGCAGTCATGATCGGTTTAGGCCTAATAAAGAGGGTGTGACTACAAAAAAATCAAGTATACCGTTTAAGATTCTAAGGTATTTTCCAATAACACATCGACTAAAAAGATTGTACATGTCTTCAAGATCACCAACATACGAGTTGGCATGCTAAATCTCCAAATAAAAGACGAGAGAACTAAATCATCCCGCAGATGGGCAGGCTTGGAAAGATTTCAACTTAGCACATCCTGAATTTGCATTGGAACCTAGAAATGTGAGGCTTGGATTGTCCACCGATGGTTTCAATCCGTTTGGCCACTCAGCTGTTCCGTACTCATGTTGGCCTGTGATTGTTACTCCGTACAACTTGCCTCCTTAGATGTGTATAATAAATGTGGAGGACGACAATGAAGTAATCTAGTTAGATGGTGGAGATGAACCACATGAATTAGATCCTGAGTCAATACTTGTGTCAGATGACATTGATACTGAGGAGGAAGAGTTATTGATCGAATCGACCACGTAATCTCAAGCGCGATGATGGTTATGAATCAGAACACGATACAAGATGATTCTCAATCGAGACATTGACACTTGAACTCATGAAATGTATGTTTAGCAATACATGTTTTTTATATCATTGTCATGTTTATGTACTAAACTATTTAAATGCAACTTTTGTTTATTGTCATTTTATACTCATATATATACATGTTTATATCAACGCCATGTTTTATGTACTAAACTATTTAAATGCAACTTTTGTTTATTGTCATTTTATATTCATATATATACATGTTTATATCACTGTCATGTTTATTGTCATATATACATGTAATCAAATATGACTCCTAATAACATCTTGAAATTTGTAATATCTGAGATGGCTTCAAGCGGTAGCGAAAAAAGCGGCTTGGGTAGGGGCCCTAATAATGTGCCCAAGGCCCTACTAATCCCGATGATCGGATTCTTATTCAGATTCGCCCTCCTCCGAATAGCACGTACGTCCCGTATATATCATTTATATAAAAGCATTTAAGATTCCATTTATTGTATATTGGTAATGTTTTGATTGATATTATATTGGTAATGTTTTGTTTTGGTCTTATTGTATTGAAAATTTGTATATTTCTCTTGGTTTGTGTCTTGGGTGCCTAGAAATGTCCATATATGCATCTTCAGTCGTGCATGTGGCTAGTCTATATTATAGGGGAGACTATGGCAATTTTTTTTTAAGTATTATAAGTATAAGTTTGAAAAATGTTCACAAATATTATAACTTAGATATAAATTGCTTTAATATATGCTAATTGATGTTGTATATTATAGTGATTTTTCAGATAATAAGATCGTCAAGTGCATATCACAGCTGTGTTTACAGAATTGGCCTACACCTGTGATTACGTGGGCGAGCACACCTATCGCCCACAAGGATGCTGTTTGGGCAGAATTTCAGGTATGTTTTTTTTAATTATGACAAATAATATTAATATAATATTAATATAATATTCAAAGGATAATTATTTAGTAATGTTATTATTGTTTTTTTATTTGCAGAAACGGTATAGATGGGAGGACGCGCAGGCTTCAGTGATTCAGACATTATTCTGGCAAAAGTGCGCGGTCCGCACCAAGGACAACTTGAATAAAGAACGACAAAAAAGCCATTCACAATGCCGAGATCGACCATCCAGGCCAGGGAGAGGATTATATGCACGAGCATAGCCTGTGGTGCACCCAAATCCATATAAATGAGATGTGCCCAATGGAGAGCTGAGAGCTGGGTGAAAAGACGAAAGACTACCGCCACCAACAGAGCCTCGGGTGTATCCGATGGTGAAAAGGCTAAAGGAAAATACAAAGGCGGAAGTATTTCACAGTTAAAAACATATCAACGCCGCACGCGTATTTACAAGTTTTAATATGTTTACAATCATGAATTGTAGAAAATATCCCATTTTTACTTAGTAATATTGTTTGTTTTTGTATAGAGTCTCGGTCTCAAGGTCACCTTATCCATTGGTCGGATGTGTACGCGTGGCCACCGTGATGGTTCACCCGAGGCTATCCAGATAAGCGGTAATAAGTTTTAACAACCCGATCTTGTTTATTAATACTTACAAAATATTATTTTTACTATTTAAGTGTTAACATGATGACATGATACTTATAAACGCTTTATTGAATGAGCGCTATCCTCGAAGGCACTCCACGTCCGCTTTATTGATCAAGAGTTGTGGGAGAGGGCGTCATTGTGAAGAAGAACTACATTAAAGGTCAAGGACAACGACGACGCCCATCCTTCAATGCTCAGAGCGGCTCTGCTACCCCAATCTTCACCATCGTGAGTCATCCAAATTGTTCATACTTACCGATCAGTATGAGAGCTATATGTCAAGATCGAAATCTTCTCAGATATCAAGGGGCACCTAGGGTCTCTTGATCCCGAGGAGTTAGTCAAGCGAAGAGATGCAGCAGCAGCAGCAGATGAACTGGGGATGGCGACGAGGGTATAAAATCAATTTGTTGTATGTATTGTCGTAATATATACCAAAGATCAACATATTTATTATATTTGTAACTTGTTTTATTATTTTGTTAATTACAGGTGATCATCAAGGAAAGGATGACGCTTGACATAACCTTGTACTTGTATATTCATTATTTGGATGTTTATATATATGTTACTTAAACAAGTTTTGAAATGTTATTATATTTATTCAAATCATATTGGTTTTAAAGGTTTATATACTAGTTTGGTGTATGTGTTGGTGGGACGATGGATGTTTATATTATTTTGTATGTTGTTTATCTTGGTGTGTATGTGTGTTGGGATAAAGCGTGTAGAAAAGCAGTGCTACAGTTTTTGGGAATTCTCGCAAAACAAAAAAAATCGTTCAGTAATTTTTTTCCATATCAATGATCGCATGCGGTCACGATCGTTATTACGACGACATTAAGATGTCGATCGTGGCGGTGTCACGATAATGGTCGGCGACATCGCGGACCACGCCGAGTTTGGCCCTAGACCATCTCGACTTCATTTCGGTGATCATTTTGTCATTTCGATTAAGCTCATAAGCGGTCGCGAGATATCTCGATCGCTAATAGTGGTCATTTGATGTGCATCCCAAATGACCGTAGATTTATCGCGACGATATCAATGACCGCGACGCGATCATGAGATAGCTATCTCTACGATCGAGTCAAGATCACGATAGTAGGTCACTGATAAGCCTTTTTGTTGTAGTGATTGATTATTGATGCTTACGTAAGAAGTCACTCAGTTATACTCAATTATTGCTACAGTAATTGCTGCATCATATCTCTCATATTATTGATTCAATTATTGTCACAGTATCATCTGTATAATATGTTATATTATTAAATCAATAAATGAGACGACAAAGTTATTCATATTATTATTTGCAATATTGACAATGTATAGAAGTTCTATCAAGGAGAGGTTAGATAATCTAATCAACGCTACAATAGGAGAGAAATCCTTATCTGAAAGCCCCTCTTTCCTCGAACGACTTCGGTTGTTAAATATTATGAGTTATAATATTAATGATGATTAAGTTCGTGTTGATTAAAGATGAAATTGATAGTTCCATTGTGTGTGAATTATTAGTGTTAGTGAAAATCGACATTTATTTTGAATATAATTGATGTCTGGAGGTTATATTGACCAATCGAGTAATTCACAAGATAAATGAGCAATTAATTGCTATTAATTCACATACTTATAACTATGTGTTCACATGTGTGTACTATTGATTCACATGATTTACTATTAGGGGAGTTGGTGCAAGATTGATAATACTTGCATGACTAAATTAAAAAAGGAGGTATAGATGAAGGTACTATACTGTAATTAGTTTTTTCACATGATTATACTATTGAGTCACATGAATGAAATATTGATTCACATGATTTACTATTAGGGGAGGTGGTGCAAGTTTGATAATACTTGCAAGACTAAATTAAAAATGAAGAAAAAGAGGAAGGTATTATACTGTAATATTTCAAGCCCCAAAATGTGCAATTATTGAAACTATATTTTTCTATAAATAGAAGCTCATTCTTCCTTCATTTCTCACCAATTTACTAAGTCTCACAAGAGCAATTATTTTAGAGAAATTATAGAGAGAAAGAAGAAGAGAAGTCTGCTACCTCACTATTCTAGTATCCAGTTTTCTTCTAAGTTAAGGGGTATTATTTCTTTCGTATTCATGAAGAGAGTTATTTTCTTTCAATACTGTAAGGGTTGTTATTCCATTCTTTATTATTACATTGGAATAACTCACATTCTTTATTATTCGTTGAACTACCGCATGCATGGTGAATTCTTCTCATTATTCCATTCTTTATTATTCTGCTGGAATAACTTTGCCACCACGGACTACTCAAGATGCACGGTGAATGACCCTTCGTATCATTCCTTATTAAATTGTGGAAATGATCTGCTCACGTGGATTACCGCATGACAGTGAAAATCCATTTGCGCTTCATATATTCTATTATACTCATTTGGTTAAAGTTTTGGCTTCTATACTCCATGAAATTAGTAGAATATCCTTGATATTTGCGCTTCATCCAAAGATCTTTTCATGGAAATATTCTTCCGAGCATTCTTGAATTTTACTCCACAAAGCAAAGATCATGTTGACAATTTGAACGTTATTGAATTTTGGATAAATTAAATTATAAATCTTTAAAATTTATCCTTGAACTTATTTTATTGAATTATTATGTCATTGTCATCATCCTCATGCTTATATTGTGATGAAAGTCATCTTTGGCTTACGTGCATAGATGGACTTGGTATGATTATGACCAGGGATTATTCGGTATAATCATGACCGTAATGTAACGAATGATGCGGTAAAAGTCCTCATTGACCTGTAGTTCATTGATGGACAATTGTTGGTATGATTATGACCAGGGATTATTCAGTATAATCATGACCATTGATGATTACATGAATATCCTTGGCCGTGGTGCAGGGATGATTCAATTTTATTTATAAAGCTGAGTCTCAGCGATAAAATTGATGAAAAACTTTTAAAATCATAGAAGATAGTAGATTTTATGCTCTACTTGACTCTTCTAATGGATTTCTTATTCCGCTGCAGTTATTGATCTAAAACTTGTTGTTTATTGTATTCTATCAGTTGTTATATTGTTGAAGGCTAAAGATAATTTATTCTACATCATCTTAGTCATAATATTTCTTACTGGGCTAGTTGAGCTCACCCTTTCATTTCACTGTTCTCTTCAGGAAATGAGATTATAGCTGGGACTGGTCGGGGAACGGATTGACGGTCCAGATGGTTGTTTTAGTAGTCCCCACTATTATGTGAAATAGTGTGATAATAATTGTAATGAGGACTCCATTGAGAGTGCATATTGTCTAGAAGGAAATATTCTTGTTTAAACTCTCAGCTATATTTTGTCGTATATTACCCGACAGTTGTATAATTAAGTTTGTATTTGATTTTTATACCTTGTATTTGGCGACTCAAGATGGGTGATGTATACCTATTTTGGGGGCGTCATAGTTGGTATCAAAGCTTAGGGATATGATCCCTGACTGAGATGTGAGACAGGAATTAGGAGGGGAGAGACGGGGAATTCCTTCGCTACTATGACTTACCTATGTTTATTTGGTATTTAATTGGTCGGTCAGAGTATAGGGATAATATGTGATATGTCAATTAACCTTTGTTTTGTGACAGTGTTTGAGAATGACATCTGAAAATGTTGAGATAAGCAATGAAGCACATGAGACCGTTGAGTCACCAACGATCAATACCCAGGATAATGTGCAATAGGAAGGCAATAATCCTCAAGTAAACAACAACACCGATTAAATGATGAACGATGGGATGATCAGAGGCTTTATGCAATTCATGCAACATCAGGCGAGAGAGACTCCTGTTCAAAATGCAGGTGGAAACACTGGCAACTCTCGGATGGTCACCGCTAAGCAGTTCAAGGAGCTGGGACCACCGGAGTTTTTGGGAAAGTCAGAACCACTTAAGGCAGAGACGTGGTTAAAGCTGATCACCAAGATATTTGATGTCTCGGGCTGCTCCGAGGAGAAAAAGGTTCCCTTTACCACCTTTATGTTGCGTGAAGAGGCAGATTACTGGTGGGAATCTGTAAAACGTACCCAGCTTGACGCACTCAAGATGTCTTGGGAGAAGTTCCAAGAGCTGTTCAACTATAAGTACTTTCCCGAAAGTATTTGTCACATGAAGGAGGTGGAGTTTATCAAGTTGGAGAAAAACAATATGACGGTATCGCAATACGAGGCTAAATTTGCGGAGTTATTGCGGTTTGCATCCCATTTGGTCGATAATGAGGAGCGAATGAAGCGAATGTTTCTAAGAGGTTTGAAACCCAAAATATGTCAATACCTCATTTCTCACAAACTTTGTTTATATTCAGATGTTGTGAATATGGCTCATTTATTGGAGCGCGATAATGAGTCAGCACAACCAAAAGGCAACGACCAACAACATGATAATAATCGTACCGGTGGCAACGACCATCGAACAATGATAACCATCGTGGGGAAATTATCATGCCAAGAATGGTAACCACTTCTGTGGTAATCATGGCCAAGATAATAGAAGTGGAAAATTCAAGAAGAGAAGGTTCAACAACGATGGAAAGACAAAGAACACCAACACCCGCTTTTCAAGGAAGGAGAATGACCACCAATCAGATGCTTCAAATGCGAGGGAGGGACATATCACCAAATCTGCGGATACTGCTTCAAAGCATGTCACAATTGTGAAAAAGAAGGTCACCTAGCCCGATTTTGTCATGCACAAAAGTCAAGTCCAGCTGGGACGGTGGCACCAAAGGCGGATACGGACAAAAAAAGTCGGTGGTTTTAGGAAGAGCATTTTTTGTGACTTCTCAAAAAACTAGTAACCCGAACGAAGTTAGCACGGGTTAGTTAATTATAAATTCTTGTGAAGTCTATACCTTATTAGATACCTGCTTCTACCCATTCTTTTATCTCTTTGCTTGCGCCAACGCTTAAATTTGACTCGGAGAAATTAGACTTTGACTTATCGGTTGAAACTTCGCTAGAGAAACCTTCATTACCTCCAATTGCTTATAAATCTTGTTTGATTCAAATCGACACTTTCACGCTACTTCGTCGATCTTATCTCTTTGAAAATACTTGTCTTTGATGTGATTTTAGGAATCGATTGGTTAACTACTCATCATGCTTTTCGTAAGGTTGTTAGCTTTCATATTCTTAACCAACCTATTATACGAATTCAAGCAACCAAACCACTAAAGTCAATCACTGTCATATCAAGCCATAAGTAAAGAGTCCTGAGCCTTTATCTAGTGACTTTCTTGTGTGGAATGTACCGAAGCTAGACTTTCCGTAGGCGACGCTGTGAATGACGGTGGCAAGTTGATAGGTATTAATGTGACATACTATCCAAGTCTTGGATGAGAGTCACAATTTTGAATGATATTTCTATCGTTAATAAATTTCTTGACGTATTCTTGAAGACTTCTTAGCCTACCCCTAGAGCGTGAAATCGAATTTTGTATTGACCCCAGTACAAAACCCATTTCTAAAACCCTTAAATATTTCTTCAACCAAAACGAACGTATCATGCGCCAAGGACGTTGGCTCGAGCTATTGAAGATTACGACTATACCATTCAATCTCATCGTGCAAAAGCGAACATGGTAGCTGACGCGTTGAGTAGAATATCGTATGAGTTTACGAGTGCGATGCTGTTAACGCAAAAACCCATTTCGTATAACATACAAATGATGAAGATAGAGTTAAAGACTCTAGGGACCCACGTGAAGTTAATGAATATACGAGTAGAATCGACTTTAATCGATAAAGTTAAAGCCGCTCAAACTACACACCTGGAGCTGATGAATATGTAAAAGAAGGTTCAAGAAGGCGTTATTCTAGAAGCAAGAGTCGATGAATAGTGGAAATCTCAACCCTCGATTTAATTGGCCCATTTGAAATCCTCGATCGAGTAGGAACTGTGGCCTATAGACTCGTTTTACCGCCAAGTATGTCGCGTGTTCATAACGTTTTTTTTATGTATCAATGTTACGTAAATATGTGGATGAATTGAACCACATTATTGAATTAGAACTAGACGAGATAGCAGAAGATTTAACGTATAATGAGATACGTGTTAAAATCTTGGATAAGAAGGATCATATTCGACACTCAAAGGTTATACCTCAAGAGTTGGAATATGAAATGAAGTCAAGGTATCCTCACCTCTTCGGCATACCAGGTACGTACGTAAATTTCGAGGGCAAAATTTCATAGGAGGGGAGATTGTAAGACCCCGAATTTTATGAAATGAAAGTATTCAATTTTCTTATAATTATTATTTTATTTCGTAAATGGTTAAATTGATAAAAGGTTAAAGTTAAGGGTGATATGTGAAATTTTTTGCAAAGTAAGCAAGTTATTATAAAATATTCGTTTGGTCGGGGAATATTCTTTTTTATCGGGAATATCCGTACGATGTCACAATCATTGGTGGACCCCACAATGGAAGTATTGTCGTAGTTATAAAACGACAGAATTATCTTTTTATAAAAATAACTACGAAAGTATTACCGTTAAAACCGCTTGAACTACCCTAGAGTAAAAGTACAATAATACGCGTGGTCAGATAAGAGCACGCCAGTATTGATTATCGATGCTTACGTAAGAAGTCACCAGCTTATACTCAATTATTGCTACAAGAATTGTTGATCATATCTCTCATATTATCGATTCAATTATTGTCATAAGATCATCTCAGATAATATGTTATATTATTAAATCAATAAATGAGACGACAAAGTTATTCATATTATTATTTGCAATATCGACAATGTATAGAAGTTCACGAGGAGAGGTTAGATAATCTAATCAGCGCCAATAGGAGAGAAAATCCTTATCGGAAAGCCCCCTCTTTCCTGGGAACGACTTGGTTGTTAAATATTGTGAGTTATAATATTAATGATGATTAAGTTCGTGTTGATTAAAGATGAAATTGATAGTTCCATTGTGTGGGAATTATTAGTGTTAGTGGAAATCGACATTTATTTCGAATATAATTGATGTCAGGAGGTTATATTGACCAATCGAGTAATTCACTAGATAAATGAGCAATTAATTGCTATTAATTCACATGCTTATAACTATGTGCTCACATGTGTGTACTATTGATTCACATGATTTACTATTAGGGGAGTTGGTGCAAGATTGATAATACTTGCATGACTAAATTAAAAAGGGAAGTATAGATGAAGGTACTATATTGTAATTAGTTTTTTCACATGATTATACTATTGAGTCACATGAATGAACTATTGATTCACATGATTTACTAGTAGGGGACGTGGTGCAAGTTTGATAATATTTGTAGGACTAAATTAAAAATGAAGAAAAAGAGGAAGGTATTATACTGTAATATTTCGAGCCCCAAAATATGCAATTATTGAAACTATATTTTCCTATAAATAGAAGCACATTCTTCCTTCATTTCTCACCAATTCACTAAGTCTCACAAGAGCAATTATTATAGAGAAATTATAGAGAGAAAGAAGAAGAGAAGTCTGTTACCTCACTATTCCAGTATCCAGTTTTTTTTTAAGGTAAGGGGTATTATTTCTTTCGTATTTATGAAGAAACTTATTTTCTTTCAATTCTCGTAAGGATTGTTATTCCATTCTTTATTATTCTGTTGGAATAATCTGTCTACGCGGACTACCGCATGCCTGGGGAATTCTTCTCATTTCTTCTTTATTATTCTCGTTGAATAACTCCGCTCACGCGACTACCGCATGCCCGGTGAATTCTTCTCATTATTCCATTCTTTATTATTCTATTGAATAACCTTTCTACGCGGACTACCGCATGCCTGGTGAATTCTTTTGTTATTCCATTCTTTAATATCCCGTTGAATAACTCTCGTCTCACGCGACTAACGCATGCACGGTGAATTCTTCCATTATTCTATTCTTTATTATTCGCTGAATAACTCGCTCACGCGACTACCGCATGCATGGTAAATTCTTCTGTTATTCTATTCTTTATTATTCTGTTGGAATAACCCGTCTATGCGGACTACCGCATGCATGGTGAATTCTTCTGTTATTCCATTATTTATTATTCTGTTGGAATAACTTGTCTACGTGGACTACTACATGCATGGTGAATGACCCTTCATATTCATTCCTTATTAAATTGTGGAAATGATCTGTCTATGTGGATTACCGCATGGCGGGTTAAAATCTATTTGCAGTTTCATATATTCTATTATACTCATTTGGTTAAAGTTTTGACTTCTATACTCCATGAATATCCTTGGCCGTGGTATTCGATTTTATTTATTAAGCCGAGTCTCAGCGATAAAATTGATGAAAAACTTTTAAAATCATAGAAGATAGTAGATTTTATGCTCTACTTGACTGTTCTAATGGATTGCTTCTTCCACTGCAGTTGTTAATCTAAAACTTGTTGTCTATTGTATTCTATCAGTTGTTATACTATTGAAGGATAAGGATAATTTATTCTGCATTATCTTAGTCATAATATTTCTTTTTGGGCTAGTTGAACTCACCCTTTCCTTTTACTGTTCTCTTCAGGAAATGAGAATATAGCTGGGACTGGTCGGGGAAAGGATTGACGGTACAGATGGTTGTTTTAGTAGTCCTCACTATTCTGTGAAATAGTGTGATAATAATTGTAATGAGGACTCCATTGAGAGTGGATATTGTCTATAAGGAAATATTCTTGTTTAAACTCTCAGCTATATTTTGTCGTATATTACCCGACAGTTGTATAATTAAGTTTGTATTTGATTTTTGTACCATGTATTTGGTGACTCAAGATGGGTGATGTATACCTATTTTGGGGGCGTCACACTAGCTCTTCTATTATTAACCAATTTTGAAATTTGTTCTTACTTTTATGTCAGAGGTATTTCTCGACGTCCCAGGTTGTCAAGTATTCTCTGGTGATTCTTTCTATGCAAGTTTACGTTCAAGCTAGTGGTTGAACGTGCGGATAAATTTGAGTGTTAACATATTTTGAGTTTTTTAGAATAACAAATGGGAATTTAATTATGAAATAAGAGGTTAACTCGTGCCGGTTTATAGAATTGGTAGGGTACTAAAATGGTTATATAGCTCCAATAAAGGTATCATGGACAAAGAAAACCCAGCTATGTTTGTTTGCTAAAATGGATGGTGTTAACGCCAAGTTTTGTCTACGCGTCCAATCACCAAATTCACGCGCTTAAACCTACATAGAGAAACCACACAAGAACCTTAACGACTTGGGTCTTCGGGGGATAGCTCCGGTGTGAGAATGAGTGCAGGCTGAACAAGGTTTAACAATGGAGGCTTTAGTATTTAGTGCTTAAAAATGTATTACCTGTTAATTAGAGTTTAGCCTTGTATTTATAGTTGATATCATCACCTTAAAACTGATTCCCAAATTGTATTAGGACTCCTAAACATGGTAGTTGCCTATGTTTGGGTCAAACTCAATCTCCCTAACAGAAGGAAGTTGGATATAATCCTATCACCTACCTTTGGAGTTGGTATTTAAATATGGTGAAGACTAGAACCCTTAACCATTCAAACTCCTAATCATGCCAGACTCCATACGAGTAATAACCGTCTGTATGTGTCCAAGTCACCCGAACACCTCCAAGCAGATCTGGATCTCGGCCTAAAGGGCTCGGTCGCCCAACCCCAAACACCATCAATCCCTTTACTAGCTTCGGCCCATTGGGCTCGACAGATCCTCCATAGATACGGCCTTCAGCCCATATAGGGGTCGGTAGATCACACCCAAACATTACCCCCAGTCTCTTGTTATAAAAAATTTATAATGAGAGACTTAAAGCGAATAAATCTGGAATCCAAATAGTCCTTTCAAATAACACACGATATTCAAGAAATGGGACCCACATGTCATCATTAGCCGCCTTAGGGATTTGTGCCACACCAAAATATAAAAACCTCTTCCAAAAAATGACTGTCACACTTTCCAGAACATTTCTCTCTCAGATTTCTCTGCAACTACATTTTCCGACGAAGCACCATCCTCACCAATTTACTCCGATTAAAGCTTTCCTCCCACCAACCATCACATCTCCACCATTCAAACTCCAATGGCAGATTCTAGCATCCCAACCACCTCCAAAATTGAGCAAGACACAGTCATCAACATCACTCCCAACACCAACCACATAGGTGTTAGGTTTGTAATATTCAAGAACGCAATCAAATTGCAAAAATTAGCGGAAGCGTGTAAAATCAGAGTTTAAAAATTTTACAAACCATATACCCGGATCACCCTTTATGCACAATTACTAATTAAACGAAAAGATGAAGGACAAGAATCATACCCTTGAAGATCCGAGCTTCCTCAGGTACAAGTTCACCTCCAATCTAATTTCACGTTCAACTTGAATCCACCGGGTTTGGTTCCTTCTTTTGATCAACATTAGCCACCCAAATGTTTGGCCTCTAGAGGTGATCCACCAAGGAAAAATAAAGATTCAAGAAGAAGGGGTATTGGCTCAACCCTAGTTTTCTATCTCTATAGAAAGGGCGTACTCTCCCACAAATTGGAATTATTACGTACTTGTAAAAGTCAACAACCTCCATCACCCATAATAAGACTCCTCTTATTTATAGATGTGGGCAACCCACCATAACAATTAAAGAATTGGGTTTTTATTTAATTAATTAAATTCTTTTAATTAATTAAGCTCCCTAATCTTATTAGGGATAATTAATTAAACTCCTTTAACTAATTTTCCTTCCTAATCCAATTAGGAATAAATGAGAGTACTTATATTAAATTAATTCCTAAACTCTTTTAGAAATTAAAATAATAATAATTGTAATAATATTAATAAGACTCCTCTTATTAATTTATATTTAATATTTCTAAAATATTAAATAATAAATATTAAGCTATTTAATTTATTCTATCACCATAGATTAAATTAAATATACTTAACATATTATTACGATTATGCCATTAACTTCTTAAATAATTATTCTTCCTTTTATGGTGTGACCCTTTAGGTTCTCCATATTAAACCCATGAATAAATCAATTAGAACAATTCTAATCTTATTTAAATAAATAAATTAAACAATTAATTTATTTAAATAAATAATATTTATTCTACAATAGGGATAAGCCTCCCTAAATGATCAACGACTTTTCGGATAATATAGATTTCAACATTAATCATTAAAGAACCTTTGAGTAAATAGTTACTGCATAATTCAATCCTTCCACCATACAATGTCCCAATTAAATATAAGACATGGAATTACCTCACAAGTCTTATTTTATTTAATTATATGTATTTCGATCCTTAAATGCACAACTCCAAATAATGCAAATTAGAAACTCCTTTCTAATTTCATTCGCTTAACCAAGGACTACTTTGGGTTGTCATTTATCGAATCACATAGACATTTCTCTTCTTTATTAAAGTGGTAGATTCTTTATTGATCATACATTATCTCCATGTACAACTTGTTATACCCAAGCATACCCTTTGATATACCCTAAGGGTCTTAAGGAATAAGTCAAAGTATAACTCATCATACACAAGATACTATGATGATCTCAAGTCCAAGGATCACTTATACTACTATCACTACAGAAATTCCTATTGACAAAAAGTAAAACTCCATTAGGTATTCCTTAGCGAGCCACGCTCAATGAACTTATTCTCTAATAAGCACCTACATACTTGCTTTAGTGTTCCACACAAATGATCATGAGATCAATCATCCTCATCCAATGAGCAAGTTAACGACGTGTACCAATCTATCCGGATTCACTAATCCCTAATTTAGTAATCCAATGATTGGGAACTATTTTAGTTTTAAGCTTTCTAAGAATTTAGATCTCATTAGAATGATCATCATCATTATTCTAAAAGCATTGCTTAAAACTATGGGTTTATCACATATTATAAAACAAAGATCATGTAGATAATTAAAAGCCTTTAATAAATTAATACCTTTTTATTAATAAATGAATAAGATTGTTACAAAGTATATGCTTTATCATCAAACATGATTGGCTTGTGTGCATACTACTTTCAATCTCCCACTTGCACTAAAGCCAATCGTCATGGTAACTCATACTCTTCTTCTCTGGCTGACGATTATCCCGTCATTGGATAAGCTTTAGTTAATGGATATGTAATGTTGTTCATGAGAATCCACTATCTCTATAGTGATTTCCCATCTTCAATGATTCTAATAATCAAATGAAAGTGCCACAACACATGTTTAGATCCAAGATGAGACTTAGAACTATTCCTAGTTCTCAGAATGAACTTTTAATCCAAACAATCAACTTGCGACTTCATTTATAGCTATATACTTTGTCTTTATCACTAAACCAAAGAACTCTTTTCACTTGCTTGGAACCTTTCCAATTCACTACACCACCGCTCAAGGTAACCCTTTACCTTAAAGTGGATTTTCTGTCGTCTTTGTGTCTGCGAAAAACTTGAGTCCATTAAGCCCTCTAGTTTTAATTTAGACCCACCATGAATATGATCACATCCTTAGTGCTAGCTTAAGCACTTTAAGATGTTTTTCACCGACTCATAGTGAACTTCTCCATAATATGATCGATCAACATCGGTCTCGTATATTTCATTGCATACATGATTGTCACTCATGCGACCTCTCTTTTATGGAGTCTATGGGGACTATTAAGAGAGATACACTCCATAGCTCATCGACATGAGACATCTCTTGGAGTTTGCCATGCTAAACGACTTTAGCATCAAATGAATATACGTTCCTCGGGTTAAGTCGAGCATCCTCTTGATCTATCTATATAGATTTTATCCCCAATTAAGATACTCTTCCCAAACCATTCATGGAGGAATGTTTAGACAACTTTATCTTTTCTGATTGTAGCATTGATAAGTTATTCCTCATCCGTAGTATATCAACATATAATACTAGAAATTTCACGACGCTCCCAATCGAATTCTTTTGTACACACTAGAACTCTTACCTCATCGTATGTAACTCTCGATCATCATCTTCTATGATGCGTACCTCATCATCATCATCCATAATGAATCCATACCTCCTAGGTATCTTCTTGTACTATTCCGTTTATGATTCGGTTGTGTACAATAGGTCCTTCTACCAGTTCCTCTTATTTGATTTATAGTGTTTTTGTGGTTCTTGAACTCTTCAAGATCTATTATCCTCCCACTAGCCCCTTCAATAATAAACACATTTATCTTAGAAGGCAGCGTGTTTCGCAACAAACACCTTTTGCTAAGTAGGATTATAGAACATATACCCTAAACTTACTTTAGGATGTCCCACAAATTGTACTTGTCAAATCTTGTCCCAAGCTTATCCTTTGAAATCTTTTTCACATAAGTTGGACAACACCTTATCTTAACATACTTAAGATTAGGAATCCTCCCTGTCTATAACTTTTATGGAGTCTTGGGGCCGGATTTTGAGGTTACCCTTTTTGTAGATATGCAGCCATTTTTAGGACATGACCCTAGAAGGATACTGGAATGTCGGTAAAATCATTATGGACCGCACCATGTCCAACAAGGTACGATTTTTCATTTCATATACACCAATCAATTATTGCGTATCAGGAGGCGTCCATTATGAGAAAACCATTTGAGATGATCTTGAAACTTATTGCACAAGTATTTATTCCTTGATCTAATCAAAGAATCTTAATACTTTGCCAATTTATTTCATTTCTGAATTCTTTGAACCTTTCAAATAATTCACACTTGTATTTTAACAAATACATACATTCAACTCTTTGAATGACCATCTCCTTTTCTTATACTAATTTGTTCAATATGCAAAATTATTTTTATGTAAGTCAAGTATACAAAATTTATTAAGTAATATTCCAAATTCTATACAAAACATTATTATTATAAATAGAACAACAATTTTTCTTAATTATAATACCAAAGATTTCATTGTCCAACAATAAAATGGAAATAATATTTTAACAAGAACTCGGAATACAATAACAACTTATTGACTTAATAGATTTTCCGTGTATGCATTGCTAAACTATAAGTTTCTATGGCTAGTCAAAGAACCTTTGCTTCATTTTCCACACATAGGATTACTTATCTTTGTTTAACTTTCTACTTACTTTGGACCCTTCATAAATCTATATTTATGATAACCAGAGTCGGATCCAATACCCAAGTAGAACCTCGACTTAAAGAAAAATTAATTTCAATCATGAACAAAAAGCGATTAGTAACCTAAACTTCACTAAGCTTCTTTGGTTAGCCTCTCCGCAAGATTTTTTCTTGCGCTTTCTTTCAGAGGTCCAAAGCTTATTGCAAAGTGGAAGAAAACTCCTTTGCTATCAATATCGCTTTTGTTCTTATTATCCTTTGTTTTTGCCTTTCTATTTACCTTCTTTGAATCGTTTCTTCTTTCAAGATCCTTTGGCCCCTATCAGTAAGACATGGTCTTTCTTGGTTGGATAGTGACTCTCAACATTTTTCAACATGTTAAGCAAATCAACGAAGCTGATATCTAGCTTGTTTATATGAAAAATTCACAACAATTGTGAAAGGAGTCCGGAGTGAGTGCAAGATCAAATCTTGGCTCAACTCTCCATCCATGACAAAACCAGTTGTCCTAATTGATCAATCAAATTGATTATGTTAAGAACTTTTGTCTGCATCTTATAGTACCATTGGCCATTCTAGATCGGAAGAGCTCCTTAGATATCTCGATATCTATCATTCCCACTTTCCTCACCATCAACTACTTGATGTGCGAGAATATAGTAGAGCATCCATAGTTTCATCTTGACGCTGAAGCTCACATTAATGGATGCGAGCATGATGCATCGAGCCAATCAGCATCATCTTGCCACTTTCTAAAAGTAGCAATCTCTTCCTTAGAGGCATTATGCGCAACCATCACGAGGATAGACGATTAAGACATAAGATAGCTTTTCAACTATGAGAACTATTCTCAAATTCCTTAACCAATCCGCTTAATTCTGGCCGTTAATTTAGCATCTAATATGCTTCGCAGTGATAGTAATTTTAGACATTGTAAAATTACAGTAAATGAATTTGTGATTAACAACATTTTAACATACATTCTTTTATTAATTACCAAAATAATTTAGGTCTTGTTTTAAATTGGTATCTCCCACTATTTTTCTTCAAACTATATTACCCTCACTTATATAGTTCGGCAAAATATAATTAAAGATTTGCTAGTGAGAATAAGGATCCCATTTCAAATGTATATAGCCTTGTGGTGACACAACAAACTATATATAAATATAAATAAATAGGTAGACAACTTTTGTCAATTACATCAACTATGCAACTCCTTTTCTTTTGCCTCTTAGATTATTTTGATCAAGTGGTGGCACATCCGAATCAAAATTATCCAAGTTAAGTCCGACCTAGCACTCCATATATTCAAAAAAGGAAAAATATCATCCTTGTGGTGACACAACAAAACAATATTGTTCAATTTTCTTTATAAGCATCAAATGTGATAAATTAACATCTTAAATACTTAATACTTGCCTTGTGGTGACACAACAAACTCATATTAAATATTTAATACTCTATTAATTTTATCATGCTAGAAGACGACGTTCGATATTCCAAATATCTTTGAACGCTTAGGACTTAATATAAAAATTTTGAGGGGTTTGTTATTAATTTGTCTCATCTTGTTTAGCGCGCATGCATATATATATATATAAAATACGCATCATATTAATGAACATGCGAAGCATGTTTGCATAATATATAATATATATAGTATAAGCATGCACATATAGAATACTATATTCTACCCGGATTGATTATGGACTTTTATTCTAGTTTGGTTCACTAGAGCCACCAAGTGAACCAAAAGGTCAAACCCTAGGGGTGCAAGAATTAATATTTAAATATAACTATTACATTTAAACCCTGCTCCATTACAAACGGTCTTCAAGCGCCTCGCATTATTGATCTCCAATTTTTCAAAATTAATTCTAACTATTCCTATTACAAAATTATTTAAAATAAATAGAAACCTTGATCGTGATCAAGGGAAGTACATAGGAGGAGATAGAATTTACATTAAGAAAAATTAGAGAAGACGAGGTACTTGAGACCCCATTTAATAAAACCCATACATTCATGCATCCAACTAAAATAAAATCCAATCACATCGTCAATAGTCCATAATCAATCCCATTTATTATCATACACATCATCATATGCATCAATAAATAACATTCATCTTATGAATAATAAACATTCAATATATATATTGATATCATTTAATGGGCAAATTTAGTTAGTATAAAATCTATTTTTGAATCAAAATAAACTCCTTTATTTTAATCCAAATTTAAATCAAAATAAAACTATTTTATTTTAATTTATCATATTTTGAATAAAATAAACTATTTTATTTTAATCAAAATCTTTAATTAAAATAAACTCCTTTATTTTAATTAATTATGGAATCCAATTCCATATAAAAAAAAACTTCTTTATTAAAGGAACCACGATTTTCTTTTTTCTATTCACAAATAAACTCCTTTATTTTGAATAATATGAAATCTTATTTCATATCTAAATAAACTCCTTTATTTAAGGAAATTAGGATTTTTTTTCCTATTCACAAACAAACTCTTTTATTTTGAATAATATGAAATCTTATTTTATATTTAAATAAACTCCTTTATTTAAGGAAATTAGAATCCAATTTCAACTCCAATTAGTTATCATGGAATCTAATTCCAACTCTAATTAGTTAGCATGAAATTCTAATTTTAAAACTTTTTATTTTAGGATTAAAATAAACTTTTTATTTTAATAATAAAATAATTAAAATTAATATATATATATATATATAACTATTATATAGATATATATAATATAAGCTGAATATATATATAGATTACTACTATATATATAATGTTAATCAAATCATGCAATCCGTAAAAAAAAAAAACAACAACACGTTTTTTTTTTTTAAAAAGAATCAAACAGCAGCTAAAGCAACAAGCAGCTTCATGTAAAAGCACGGAATTCATGAAATCCTTTTGGTGGCCACGTGATTATGCCCTTGGGTTTAGTGGAATCATGTTTACATATTACATATATTTATGTGGCACGAAATCAACTTTTTGAAAAAAATAAAACCGACCCACGTTGCCATATAAAAAAAAATAATAAGCTCCTGCCGATTTTCTTGTAAGTTTGCTGCTTTTAACTAATATATATATATAATATATCATATATCATATATATAATATAATATATATATATACTAATACATGAATGATAAGAATGACAGAGTAGCTAATCCGTATATATATACTCCAGCACGTGATTCGAAAATTTATTTCGCTTTTTTTTTTTTTAAATTTTATACAATTAAATTATGCCCAATTAAATTGTTCTAAACACATATCAATATAATATTAAATTAAAACAATTAATAATTTGCATAAAGGTTTGGCTCTGATGCCACTGTTAGGTTTGTAATATTCAAGAACGCAATCAAATTGCAAAAATTAGCGGAAGCGTGTAAAATCAAAGTTTAAAAATTTTACAAACCATATACCCGGATCACCCTTTATGCATAATTATTAATTAAACGAAAAGATGAAGGACAAGAATCATACCCTTGAAGATCCGAGCTTCCTCAGGTACAAGTTCACCTCCAATCTAATTTCACGTTCAACTTGAATCCACCGGGTTTGGTTCCTTCTTTTGATCAACATTAGCCACCCAAATGTTTGGCCTCTAGAGGTGATCCACCAAGGAAAAATAAAGATTCAAGAAGAAGGGGTATTGGCTCAACACTAGTTTTCTATCTCTATAGAAAGGGCGTACTCTCCCACAAATTGGAATTATTACGTACTTGTAAAAGTCAAAACCTCCATCACCCATAATAAGACTCCTCTTATTTATAGATGTGGGCAACCCACCTTAACAATTAAGGAATTGGGTTTTTATTTAATTAATTAAATTCTTTTAATTAATTAAGCTCCCTAATCTTATTAGGGATAATTAATTAAACTCCTTTAACTAATTTTCCTTCCTAATCCAATTAGGAATAAATGAGAGTACTTATATTAAATTAATTCCTAAACTCTTTTAGAAATTAAAATAATAATAATTATAATAATATTAATAAGACTCCTCTTATTAATTTATATTTAATATTTCTAAAATATTAAATAATAAATATTAAGCTATTTAATTTATTCTATCACCATAGATTAAATTAAATATATTTAACATATTATTACGATTATGCCATTAACTTCTTAAATAATTATTCTTCCTTTTATGGTGTGACCCTTTGGGTTCTCCATATTAAACCTAGGTTGTGAATAAATCAATTAGAATAATTCTAATCTTATTTAAATAAATAAATTAAACAATTAATTTATTTAAATAAATAATATTTATTCTACAATAGGATAAGCCTCCCTAGCGATCAACGACTTTCCGTATAATATAGATTTCAACATTAATCATTAAAGAACCTTTGAGTAAATAGTTACCGCATAATTCAATCCTTCCACCATACAATGTCCCAATTAAATATAAGACATGGAATTACCGTCAAGTCTTATTTTATTTAATTATATGTATTTCGATCCTTAAATGCACAACTCCAAAAAATGCAAATTATAAACTCCTTTCTAATTTCATTCTACTTGCCAAGGACTACTTTGGGTTGTCATTTATCGAATCACATAGGACATTTCTCTTCTTTTATTAGAAGTGGTAGATTCTTTATCGATCATACATTATCTCCATGTATAACTTGTTATACCCAAGCATACCCTTTGATATACCCTAAGGGTCTTAAGGAATAAGTCAAAGTATAACTCATCATACACAAGATACTATGATGATCTCAAGTCCAAGGATCACTTGTACTACTATCACTACAGAATTTCTATTGACAGCAAGTAAAACTCCATTAGGTATTCCTTAGTGAGCCACGCTCAAAGAACTTATTCTCTAATAAGCACCTACATACTTGCTTTAGTGTCTCCACACAAATGATCATGAGATCAATCATCCTCATCCAACGAAAGCAAGAACGATGTACCCAATCTATTCGGATTCACTAATCCCCAATTTAGTAATCCAATGATTGGAAACTATTTTAGTTTTAAGCTTTCTAAGAATTTAGATCTCATTAGAATGATCATCATCATTATTCTAAAAGCATTGCTTAAAACTATGGGTTTATCACATATTATAAAACAGCATCATGTAGATAATTAAAAGCCTTTAATAAATTAATACCTTTTTATTAATAAATGAATAAGATTGTTACAAAGTATATGCTTTATCATCAAACATGATTGGCTTGTGTGCATACTACTTTCAATAGGAACAAGAATACGAACTGTTTATTCATCAGAGAGTGATTTCTCCCACATAAACATCAATTCTCTATTGTAAGACCCCAACTTTTATGAATAAAGATGAATTTTTCTCTAAATATCATTTTTTATTTATAAGGTGTGAATTTGTTATAATGTTATAGCTGTGGATAATATTTATAAATTTTGCAAAGTAAGCAAGTTGTTATAAAATATTCGATTGGTCGGGGAATATTCATTTTAACAGGGAATATTCGTACGACGACACATTCATTGGTGGACCCCACAACGGAATTATTGTCGAAGTTAGAAAATGACAGAAATAACTTTTTATAAAAATAACGATGAAAGTTTTACCTTTAACTATTGAAATACCGGTGATAAAAGTACAGTAATATGCGTGGTTGTATAGTATCACATGGTATTTGATGCTTATATTTGATGCTTATGTAAGAAGTCACTCAGTTATACTCAATTATTACTACAGTAATTGCTGCATAGTATATCACATTATTGATTCAATTATTGTCACAGTATCATCTGCATAATATTTTATATTATTAAATCAATAATTGAGATGACAAGTTATTCATATTATTATTTGCATTATTGACAATGTCTAGAAAGTTCTCATCGAGGAAGGGGTTTGGTCACCTAATCAAGCTTACCAATAGGAGAAATCCTTATCTGAAAGCCCCTTTTCCTAGAAATGATCTGGTTGTTAATATTGCAAGTTATATTATTGATGAATAAATGTTAAAAATATTGAGGGGATTTTTTATGAAGTAATTGTTATAAATTTGGCTTATTATTTGGACTCCCACTTACCCATTTTTTCAAAACTGTCGGTAGAAGTTATCTCAGTTTTGTTTATATATATATATATATATATATATATATATATATATATATCGAGAGGAAAATAATTGGGGGGATAATTATGTAGAAGGAGGGAATTGAATTATATATATATATATATATATATATAATAAGTTATATTTTTTTATAAAAAATATAATATATTTTATTTTATTATGCATAGTGTTTGCATAGTGTCTGCATAGTAAATCATGTGAATTTTAGAATTCGTCCGTGAAATGCACTATGCAGTCCGTGATTTTTCCTTTACTGTGAATCCAAATAGTATCCTTCTATTCTCCTATAAATAGGATGCTTAGTTTAAAATTGAAAATCACACCAGAATCAAAGAATTCTTCTTCTATAATATTGAGTGTATTTCTTTCGAATTTTAGGAAGCTTTGAGTGTAGAAAACAGTAAAAATTTTCTTCAAGAATATCCCCGCCCTACTAGTCAGAAGTATTTTCCTTTTAAGGTAAGGGATATTATTTTTGTTCAATATTCGTAAGAAATAATATTTTCTTCCATACTCTGTAGTATGTAATTAATATTATTTCATTTCAGATTCCAAATTCTACACTCATTTTGTTAAAGTATTGCTTCTATACTCCTTAAAATTAGTAGAATATCCTTGAAATTTGCGCTTCATCTAGTATCTTTTCATGAAAATATTATTATGAGCATTCTTGATAATTTTTAATCTTTTCATGCCGGGTACTATTCACAGGATACTATTCCCGAAGTACTATTCACTCGGGTACTATTTACCCGGGGTACTATTCGTGACAAAAATTAATTTCTTTTCGGTCCAAATTATTTTTGATACAATATTATTCTTGAATTTTACTTCACAAAGAAGTATCATGCTGACAATTTGGACATTATTAAATTCTGGATAAATTGAATTATAAATCTTTAAAATTTATCCTTTGCTTTCATTTAATTGAATTCTTATATCATTGTCATTATCTTTATGCTTATATTGTGATGAAAATCATCTTTGGCCCGTAGTGCATAGATGGATTGTTGATTGGGATGATTATGACTAGGGATTATTCGGTATAATCATGACCCATAATGTTACAAATGATGTGGTAAAAGTTCTCATTGACCTGTAGTGCATTGATGGACAATTTTTGGCATGATCATGACCATTAGTGATAACACGAATATCTGATGAGTGGGTTTTATACCTACGAATCAACTTCTAATTCAAGCTTAAACTGTGTTAATTCTTTATTTTTATGTTTCGTTTTACTTGTTTATTGTCGTTATATATTTAGGTGTGGTGGCATAGCATTTGGACTTAAGAGGTGGATTTATGGCGAAACTTGGCAAGAAAAGGAGCTTAACTTGGAAAAAACAGAATGGACCCCCGCTGGGGCGGACATTATAAAGGCAAAACCCCCGCCGGGGTGGGGGTACTTAATCAATTAACAGAAGCATGCCCCGTTGGGGCGGACATTATAGAGTAAAAACCCCCGCCCTGGCGGGGGTACGGGAAAGGCCAGAGTCATGTTTTGATTGTGTTGCTGCAGTGGCGTGAAGGATAGTGGTTGACATGTTGTGGAACTCAATTGGGCGTCAAATTATGGTGAGAATACAAGTCATAGGCTGGTTATTAACAACAACAACAACAACAAGGGAGATAACAACTAACAATCAATTGGCAATTTGAAGACTTATTTTGAGCAAAAGCATTGGAGGAAGGATTTGAAGGAGAATTCACGATAATTGCAGATTGAAGATAGAGAGAAGGGTGGTTCTGGATTCATTCTTTTTCTTTAGTTCAATAATTATAATTGGGATGATGTTTACTTTGATGAATTCAATTTTTATTTCAATTATGATGAACTAATTTTCTTGTTAGGCTTATGACGAATCTTTGGGTTGAACGATGATTATGTAGCTTTGATATTCAGTTTAATAATCTATCTTTCAGTTTATCTATATTGATTTGTGCTTGAATTTATGAATTGCTTGATCACCAATTCTATGTGGATTTGTATGGATTCGAGAGAGGAAATATGAGTCTAGACCTAGTCATTATAGCATGTGTTCTTGAATTCTATGATTGAATGAAATCTTGATGAATGTTAGGGTAGAGATATACCTAGCGTCGCATGTAATCGGATAGAGAACTTGAACTTAAACCTTCTTTGATTGTAATTCACATAGAGATATAATGAATTAGTTAATTAAGGTGTTTAGCTTAATTCTATCTAATTTGTGGATTTAAGTTAATACGGTATTAGTACATTGAGAGATAGCTAGTTCTACTTGAATGTTCTTGATTAATAAACTGGGATAGTGCATTAAATTGGAATAAGGTGTAATAATTAGAGTGATACTCAGAATGAAGTTGTAAGCCTAATTCTTTAATATTTGCTTGAAATTACAGTTTGTAAGTTTGTTGATTGTTTGGTATTCTTAGTATTTTTAATATTTTTAGTTATAATTCTTAAATTGAATAGTTTAATAAAAATTAGATTAATATAAGGCTGGTAATTATGAGGGTTAATTTCATACTAAATCTCTGTGGGAACGATACTTAACTTATTATTATATTACTTGTTGACCACATGCACTTGCGTGTGAGCGTAATTAGATTTCGACCAACAACTTTTTGGTGCCGTTGCTGGGGATTAGTATAGATTTTAATATTTTGCAATATCAGTTTAATTAGTCCAGTTTTACTTAAACATTTTTTTCTTTTGTTTTGTTCTTTCTTATTTCAAGTTCTTGAAGTGGTTTATGCAAACCCGGTCCAAAAACATAGACTTACTCCCTTTTGAGGACGATATCGAGAAACAGTTTCAAAGGCTAAGTAAGTGGATTAAAGACACAAGGGAAAACTTTGAGAATTTTGAGAAAGAAGAAGAAATAATGGCTGCCGAAGACCAGAAAGCATTACGGGACTTTGCTACTCCTAAGGTGACTGAGCTACAGTCAAGTATCACTAGGCCTGCGATTGCTACAAATACGTTTGAAATCAAGCCTAGGACTATTCAGATGATCCAAAACTCGGTTCAGTTTGGGGGACTTGTAAATGATGATCCAAATGAATACTTGGTCAGCTTTTTGGAGATATGTGACACTTTTAGATACAATGGGGTGTTAGACGACGCAATCAGACTTCACTTGTTCCCATTTACCCTACGGGACAAGGCGAAGAGTTGGTTACATTCTCTACCACCGGGATCGATCACGACTTGGGAAGATCTTGTTTAGAAATTTTTGGCTAAATTCTTTCCACCAGCAAAAACTGCAAAGATGAGGAATGAGATCACCATGTTTGAACATCAGCATGGGGAGTCTTTATATGAGGTATGGGAACGGTACAAGGAAATACTCAGGAAGTGCCCTAATCATGGATTACCAAAATGGTTGCAGATGAATACATTTTATAACCGGTTGAGTGGGAATCTCAGGACAAACATAGATGCAGCTTCAGGTGGAGCGTTCATGGCCAAGAGTTATGAGGAAGCATATGAGTTGATAGAAACTATGGCAGCTAATGTGAGATCCTAAATTTTATGAAATGAAAGTATTCAATTTTCTTATAATTATAATTTTATTTAGTAAATGGTTAAATTGAGAAAGGGTTAAAGTTAAATGTGATATGTGAAAATTTTGCAAAGTAAGCAAGTTGATATAAAATATTCGTTGTGTCGGGGAATATTCGATTGGTCAGGGAATATTCGTACGATGGCATAATCATTAGTGGACTCCACAACGGAAGTATTGTCGTAGTTAGAAAATGACAGAAATATCTTTTTATAAAAATAACGGCGAAAGTTTTACCGTTAAACTGTTAAACTACCCTAGAGTAAAAAAAATACGATGAATACGTGTGGTTGCATAGTAGCACACGGTATTGATTATTGATGCTTACGTGAGAAGTCACTCAGTTATACTCAATTATTGCTACAGTAATTGCTGCATAATATCTCTCATATTATTGATTCAATTATTATCACAGTATTATTTGCATAATATTTATTATTATTAAATCAATAATTGAGATGACAAAGTTATTCATATTATTATTTGCATTATTGATGATGTCTAGAAAGTTCTATCGAGGAGAGATTTGGTCACCTAATTGCGCGCCAATAGGAAGAAATCCTTATCGGAAAGCCCCCTCTTTCCTTGAAATGATCTGGTTGTTAAATATTGTGAGTTATAATATTAATGATGAATAAATTAGTGTTGATTAAAGATGAAATTGATATTTCCATTGTGTTGGGATTATTAGTGTTAGTGGAAATCGACATCTATTCCGATAATAATTGATGTTTGGAGGTTATATTGACCAATCGGGTAATTAATCGGATAAATGAGCAATTAATTGCTATTAATTCACATGCTTATAACTATTTGTTCATATGAGTGTACTATTGATTCACATGCATGTACTATTAGGGGAGGTGGTGCAAGATTTATAATACTTGCATGACTAAATTAAAAATGGAGGTATAGATGAATGTACTATACTGTAATTATTTTTTTCACATGTATAGAACTATTGAGTCACATGATTGTACTATTGATTCACATTATGTACTATTAGGGGAGGTGGTGCAAGTTTGATAATACTTACAGGATTAAATTTAAAATGAAGAAAAAGATGAAGGTATTATACTGTAATATTTCGAGCCCCAAAATGTGCAATTATCGAAATTATATTTTCCTATAAATAGAAGCTCGTTCTTCCTTCATTCTCAACAATTCATTAAGACTCACAAAAGCAATTATAGAGAGAGAAGCTATAGAGAGAAAGAAGAAGAGAAGTCTGCTACTTCACTATTCCAGTATCCAGTCTTCTTATGAGGTAAGGGGTATTATTTATTTCATATTCTGAAGAGATATTATTTTTCGTATTCGTACGAATATTATTTTCGTTCAATATTCGTAAGGAATATCATCTTCGTTCAATATTCGTAAGAATATTATTTTCGTTCAATAGTCGTAAGGGGTATTATTTCTTCGATTCATAAATAAAGAGTTATTTTCTTTCAATACTCGTAAGGGTTGTTACTCCATTCTTTATTATTCATTGGAATAACTTTGTCTATCTGACTCACCGCATTTATGCAGTGAAATTCTTCCGTTATTCTATTCTTTATTATTACATTGAAACACTGCTCACCCTGACTACTACCCATGCATGGTGAAATTCAATGTTATTCTATTCTTTATTATTCTATTAGAATAACTCGCTCACGCTGACTTCAAGCATGCATGGTGAATGACCCTTCAGATTCATTCTTTATTAAAATATGGAAATGATCTCGCCTCACGTGGATTACCACACATGGCGGGTGAAAATCCAATCATAGCTTTTGTATATTCTATTATACTCGTATGAGATATCCTTTCTTTTCTACTCGTCATGGAATATCGTTTTCTTTAGTATTTTCCTTTTATGAGTACTATTCACGAAGTACTATTTACGGGTACTATTCACAAAGTAATATTCACGAAGTACTATTCACGAGTTCTATTAATAAAGTACTATTTGAAAGTAGTATGCATACAAGCCAATCATGTTTGATGATAAAGCATATACTTTGTAACAATCTTATTCATTTATTAATAAAAAGTATTAATTTATTAAAGGCTTTTAATTATCTACATGATGCTGTTTTATAATATGTGATAAACCCATAGTTTTAAGCAATGCTTTTAGAATAATGATGATGATCATTCTAATGAGATCTAAATTCTTAGAAAGCTTAAAACTAAAATAGTTCCCAATCATTAGATTACTAAATTGGGGATTAGTGAATCCGGATAGATTGGTACATACGTTGCTTGCTCATTGGATGAGGATGATTGATCTCATGATCATTTGTGTGGAGACACTAAAGCAAGTATGTAGGTGCTTATTAGAGAATAAGTTCATCGAACGTGGCTCGCTAAGGAATACCTAATGGAGTTTTATTTGCTTCGTCAATAGGAATTCTCAGAGTGATAGTAGTAGACAAGTGATCCTTGGACTTGAGATCATCATAGTATCTTGTGTATGATGAGTTATACTTTGACTTATTCCTTAAGACCCTTAGGGTATATCAAAGGGTATGCTTGGGTATAATAAGTTGTATACGGAGATAATGTATGATCAATAAAGAATCTACCACTTCTAATAAAAGAAGAGAAATGTCCTATGTGATTCGATAAATGACAACCCAAAGAGTCCTTGGCGGCGAAATGAAATTAGAAAGGAGTTTCTAATTTGCATTATTTGGAGTTGTGCATTTAAGGATCGAAATACATATAATTAAATAAAATAAGACTTGATGAAAGAATTCCATGTCTTATATTTAATTGGGACATCAGTATGGTGGAAGGATTGAATTGTATTTGTAACTATTTACTCAAAGGTTCTTTTATGATTAATGTTGAAATCTATATTATCCGGAAAGTCGCTGATCGCTAGGAGGCTTATCCCTTATTGTAGAATAAATATTATTTAAATAAATTAATTGTTTAATTTATTTATTTAAATAAGATTAGAATTGTTCTAATTGATTTATTCACAACCTGGTTTAATATGGAGAACCTAAAGGGTCACACCATAAAAGGAAGAATAATTATTTAAGAAGTTAATGGCATAATCGTAATAATATATTTAAGTATATTTAATTTAATCTATGGTGATAGAATAAATTAAATAGCTTAATATTTATTATTTAATATTTTAGAAATATTAAATATAAATTAATAAGAGGAGTCTTATTAATATTATTACAATTATTATTATTTTAATTTCTAAAAGAGTTTAGGAATTAATTTAATATAAGTACTCCAATTTATTCCTAATTGGATTAGGAAGGAAAATTAATTAAAAGAGTTTAATTAATTATCCCTAATAAGATTAGGGAGCTTAATTAATTAATTTAATTAATTAAATAAAAAAACCCAATTCCTTAATTGTTAAGGTGGGTTGCCCACATCTATAAATAAGAGGAGTCTTATTATGGGTGATATGGGTTGTTGATTTTTCAACATACGTAATAATTCCAATTGTTGGGAGAGTACACCTTTCTATAGAGATGAAAAACTAGGTTAGCCATAACACCCATCTTCTTGAATTTTATTCTTCCTCGGTGGATCACCTCTGAGGCCAAACATTTGGGTGGCTAACGTTGATCAAAGGAAGGAACCAAACCCGGGATTCAAGATTGAACGCGAAAGGATTTGAGGTGAACTTGTACTCGAGGAAGCTCGATCTTCAAGGTATGATTTATTCTTTATCTTTTCGTTTAATTAATAATTATGCATAAAGGATGATCCGGTTTTATGGTTTGTAAATTTTTTAAACTCGATTTTACCACGCTTGTTAATTTTTGCAATTTGATCATGCGTTATGAATATTACAAACCTAACAAAGGCATCGTAGAGCCAAACCTTTATGCGAATTATTAATTGTTTTAATTTATATATTGATATGTGTTTAGAACAATTTAATTGGGCATAATTTTATTGTATAAAAAATTTAATAAATAAAAAAAAAAAAAGCGAAAATAGTTTTCATGAAAGGTGGAGATGCACTAATTAAAAGTTAACAGAGAGCTAAATGCACGGATCACGAGGCAAGTGAAATAAAGAAATTCGGCAAGGCGTTGTCATGGCACGGAAATTAAAAGAATTCATGGCAGATCATGTCACATTTTTTTTAGAAACTTCCTAAATATTGAAAAGATATGCATTTTTTTTTTTTTTTTTTTATGTTCCATTCGGATATATATATATATATATATATATATATATATATATTAATAATTTTAATTTAATTTTTAAAATAAAAGTTTATTTTAATTTTAAAATAAAAGTTTATTTTAATATTAAAATAAAAAAGAGTTTATTTTAATTTTTAAAATTGAATATTATATATATATATAATTATTTTAATCTTAAAATAAAAGTTTATTTTAATTTTAAAATAAAGGTTTATTTTAATCTTAAAATAAAAAGGTTATTTTAATTTTAAAATTAGAATTTCATGCTAACTAATTAGAGTTGGAATTGGATTCCATGATAACTAATTGGAGTTGAAATTGATCTTTCCTTAAATAAAGGAGTTTATTTAGATATGAAATAGATTTCATATTATTCAAAATAAAAGAGTTTTATTTGTGAATAGGAAAGAGAATCCTAATTTCCTTAAATAAAGAGTTTATTTAAATATGAAATAAGATTTCATATTATTCAAAATAAAGGAGTTTATTTGTGAATAGGAAAGAATATCCGTGTTTCCTTTAATAAAAGATTTTTTTTTTCATGGAATTGATTTCCATAATTAATTAAAATAAAAGAGTTTATTTTAATTAAAGATTTTTTATATATATGGAATTGATTCCATAATTAATTAAAATAAAGGAGTTTATTTTGATTAAAGATTTTGATTAAAATAAAATAGTTTATTTTATTCAAAATATCGATAAATTAAAATAAAATAGTTTTATTTTGATTTAAATTTGAATTAAAATAAAGGAGTTTATTTTAATTCAAAATTAGATTTTATACTAAATAAATTTGCCCATTAAATGATATCAATATATATATTAAATGTTTATTATTCATGAGATGAATGTTATTTATTGATGCATATGGTGATGTGTATGATAATAAATGGGATTGATTATGACTATAATGCGATTGGATTTATTTTAGTTGGATGCATGAGTGTATGGGTTTTATTAAATGGGGTCTGCGTACTCGCCTTCTCTAATTTTTCTTAATGTAAATTCTATCTCCCTCCTATGTACTTCCCCTTGACTGGTGATCAAGGTTTCTATTTATTTTAAATAGTTTTGTAATAGGAATAGTTAGAATTAATTTTGAAAAATTGGAGATCAAGGAGCAAGGAGCGCTAGAAGACCCGCTTGTAATGAAGCCCGGTTTAAATGTAATAGTTATATTTAAATATTACTTCTTGCACCCCTAGGGGTTTGACCTTTTGGTTCACTTGGTGGCTCTAGTGAACCAAACTAGAATAAAAGTCCATAATCAATCCGGGTAGAATATAGTATTCTATATGTGCATGCTTATACTATATATATATTATATATATATGCAAACATGCTTCGCATGTTCATTAATATAACGCGTATTTTATATATATATATGTGCATGCACGCTTAAACAAGATGAGACAATTAATAACAAACCCTCAATTTTTATATTAAGTCCTAAGCGCTCAAAGATATTTGGAATATCGAACGTCATTTCTAGCATGATAAAATTAATAGAGTATTAAATATTTAATATGAGTTTGTTGTGTCACCACAAGGCAAGTATTAAGTATTTAAGATGTTAATTTATCACATTTGATGCTTATAAAGAAAATTGAACAATATTGTTTTGTTGTGTCACCACAAGGATGATATTTTTCTTTTTTTGAATATATGGAGTGCTAGGTTGGACTTAACTTGGATAATTTTGATTCTGGATGTGCCACCACTGATCAAAATAATCTAAGAGGCAAAATACAAGGAGTTGCATAGTTGATGTAATTGACAAAAGTTGTCTACCTATTTATTTATATATAGTTTGTTGTGTCACCACAAGGCTATATACATTTGAAATGGGATCCTTATTCTCACTAGCAAATCTTTAATTAGATTTTGCTTTAACTATATAAGTGAGGTAATATAGTTTGAAGAAAATAGTGGGAGATACCAATTTAAAACAAGACCTAATTTATTTTGGTAATTAATAAAAGAATGTATGTTAAAATGTTGTTAATTACAAATTCATTTACGTAATTTTACAATGTCTAAATTACTATCATCATGCGGGCATATTAGATGCTAAATTAATCGAACCAAATTAAACGAATTGGTTAAGGAATTTGAGAATAGTTCTCATAGTCGAAAAAGCTATCTTATGTCCTTAATACGCCTATCCCTCGCAATGGTTGCGCATAATGCCTCTCGAGGAAGAGATTGCTACTTTTAGAAAGTGGCAAGATGATGCACGATTGGCTCAATACATCATGCTCGCATCCATGAGTAACGAGCTTCACCACAAGATGAAACTATGGATGCTCCTACTATATTCCCCGCACATCATCAAGTAGTTGATGGTGAGGAAAGTAGGACTGATAGATATCGGATATCTAAGGAGCTCTTCCGATCTAGAATGACCAAAGGCACTACACTACAGACACATGTCCTAATGATAATCAATTTGATTGATCAATTAGGATAACAGGTTTTGTCATGGATGGAGAGTTGAGCTAAGATTTGATCTTGCACTCACTCCCGGACTCCTTTCACAATTGTTGTGAATTTTTCATATGAACAAGCTAGATATCAGCTTCGCTGATTTGCTTAACATATTGAAAAATGTTGAGAGTCACTTTCCAACCAAGAAAAACAAAGTCTTACTGGTAGGGGCCAAAGGATCTTTTGAAAAGAAGAACGATTCAAAGAAGGTAAATAGAAAGGCAAAAACAAAGGATAATAAGAACAAAAATCGACACAGAGATAGCAAAGGAGTTTGCTTCCACCGTAATAAGCCCGACACCGGAAAGAAATCATGAGAAGTATCTTGCAGAGGCTAACCAAGAAGCTTAGTGAAGTTTCTATTATAAATACAAATTTGTTCATGATTTAAAATAAAATTTTCTTTAAGTCGAGGTTCTACTTGGGTATTGGATACCGACTTTGGTTATCATAAATATAGATTTATGAAGGGACCAAGCAGAAGTAGAAAGCTAAACAAGTATAAGTAATCCTATATGCGGGAAATGTAACAAAGGTTGCTACATTAGCCATAGAAACTTATAGTTTAGCAATGCCTACGGGCAAATCTATTAAGTCAATAAGTTGTTATTGTATTCCAGTTCTTGTTAAAAAATATTATTTCCATTTTATTGTTGGACAATGAAATCTTTGGTATTATAATTAAGAACAATTGTTGTTCTATTTATAATAATAATGTTTTGTATAGAACTGGAATATTACTTAATGGATTTTGTATACTTGACTTACGTGAAAATAATTTTACAAATTGAACAAATTAGTATAAGAAAATGAGATGATCATTCAAAGAGTTGAATGTATGTATTTGTTGAAATACAAGTGTGAATTATTTGAAAGGTTCAAAGAATTCAAAAATGAAACAAATTGACAAAGTATTAAGATTCTTTGATTAGATCAAGGAATAAATACTTGTGCAATAAGTTTCTAGATCATCTCAAATGGTTTTCTCATAATGGACACATCCTGATACGCAATAATTGATTGATGTATCTGAAAGGAAAAATCGTACCTATTTGAACATGGTGCGATCCATAATGATTTTACCGACATTCCAAAGATCCTTCCGGATAATGTCCTAGAAATGGTCGACATATCTACGAAAAAGGTAATCTCTAAATCCGGCCCCAAGACTCCATAAAAGTTATGGACAGGGAGGATTCCTAATCTTAAGTATGTTAAGATAAGGGGTTGTCCAACTTATGTGAAAAAGGTTTCAAAGGATAAGCTTGGGACATGATTTTATAAGTGTAGATTTGTGGGACATCCTAAAGTAAGCTTAGGGTAAATGTTCTATAATCCTACTTAGCAAAAGGTGTTTATTGCGAAACACCCTGCCTTCTAAGATAAAGGTGTTTATCATTGAAGAGGCTAGTGGGAGGATAATAGATCTTGAAGAGTTCAAAGAACCACAAAACACTATAAGTCAAATAAGAGGAACCTATAGATAGACCTATTGTACCACAACCAAACCGTAAATCTGGAATAGTACCGAAGATACCTAGGAGGTATGGATTCATCATGGATGATGATGATGAGGTACACATCATAGAAGATGATGATCCAGTTAATATCCGATGAGGTAAGTGTTGTAGACACTCAGAGAAATGGATTAAGCAAGTTTCTCAAATATGGAACATTCGTTTTGATGAGGAAATCAAAAGAGTTTGATTTTATCAAAAATAAGAATGAACCTAGTGTGTACAAAAGGGTCAGTGGGAGCATCATGACATTCCTAGTACTATATGTTGATATACTACGGATAAGGAATGACATACTAATGCTACAATCAGTAATGATAAAGTTGTCTAAACATTCCTCCATGAATGGTTTGGGAAGAGTATCTTAATTGGGGATAAAATCAGTAGAGATAGATTTAAAAGGATGCTCAACTTAACCCAAAGAACGTATATTCATTTGATGCTAAAGTCGTTTAGCATGGCAAACTCCAAGAGATGTCTCATATCGATGAGCTATGGAGTGTATCTCTCTTAATAGTCCCCACAGACTCCTGAAAAGAGAGGTCGCATGAATGACAATCATGTATGCAATGAAATATACGAGACCTGATGTCGATCGGCCATATTCGGAGAAGTTCACTATGAGTCGTTGAAAAACATCTTAAAGTGCTTAACCCAAGCACTAAGGATGTGATCATATTCATGGTGGGTCTAAATTAAAACTAGAGGGCTTAATGACTCAAGTTTTTCGAACATGCACTCAAGATGATGTAAAATCCACTTTAAGGTAAAGCGTTATCTTGAACAAAGGCACAAATGAATTGAAAGGTTCCAAACAAAGAAAGAGTTGTTTGGTTTATTGATAAAGACAAAGTAAATAGCTATAAATGAAGTCGCAAGTTGATTGTTTGGATTAAAAGTTCATTATAGAACTAGAATAGTTCCTAAGTCTCATCTTGGATCTAAACATGTGTTGTGGCACTTTCATTTGATTATTAGAATCATTGAAAGATGGGAAATCACTATAGAGATAGTGGACTCTCAAGAACAACATTACATATCCATTAACTAAAGCTTATCCAATGTAGCAGGATAATCGCCACTTAGAGAAAGAAGAGTATAAGATACCACCATGACGATCGGCTTTAGTGCAAGTGGGAGATTGAAAGTAGTATGCATACAAGCCAATCATGTTTGATGATAAAGCATATACTTTGTAACAATCTTATTCATTTATTAATAAAAAGTATTAATTTATTAAAGGCTTTTAATTATCTACATGATGTCGCTTTTATAATATGTGATAAACCCATAGTTTTAAGCAATGCTTTTAGAATAATGATGATGATCATTCTAATGAGATCTAAATTCTTAGAAAGCTTAAAACTAAAATAGTTCCCAATCATTGGATTACTAAATTGGGGATTAGTGAATCCGATAGATTGGTACATACGCTAGTTGCTCATTGGATGAGGATGATTGATCTCATGATCATTTGTGTGGAGACACTAAAGCAAGTATGTAGGTGCTTATTAGAGAATAAGTTCATCGAACGTGGCTCGCTAAGGAATACCTAATGGAGTTTTATTTGCTCATCAATAGGAATTCTCAGAGTGATAGTAGTAGACAAGTGATCCTTGGACTTGAGATCATCATAGTATCTTGTTTATGATGAGTTATACTTTGACTTATTCCTTAAGACCCTTAGGGTATATCAAAGGGTATGCTTGGGTATAATAAGTTGTACATGGAGATAATGTATGATCAATAAAGAATCTACCACTTCTAATAAAAGAAGAGAAATGTCCTATGTGATTCGATAAATGACAACCCAAAGAGTCCTTGGCAAGGCGTAATGAAATTAGAAAGGAGTTTCTAATTTGCATTATTTGAGTCAGGCATTTAAGGATCGAAATACATATAATTAAATAAAATAAGACTTGACAAAGAATTCCATGTCTTATATTTAATTGGGACATCAGTATGGTGGAAGGATTGAATTGTACGGTAACTATTTACTCAAAGGTTCTTTTATGATTAATGTTGAAATCTATATTATCCGGAAAGTCGCTGATCGCTAGGAGGCTTATCCTTATCAGAGAATAAATATTATTTAAATAAATTAATTGTTTAATTTATTTATTTAAATAAGATTAGAATTGTTCTAATTGATTTATTCACAACCTGTTTAATATGGAGAACCTAAAGGGTCACACCATAAAAGGAAGAATAATTATTTAAGAAGTTAATGGCATAATCGTAATAATATATTTAAGTATATTTAATTTAATCTATGGTGATAGAATAAATTAAATAGCTTAATATTTATTATTTAATATTTTAGAAATATTAAATATAAATTAATAAGAGGAGTCTTATTAATATTATTACAATTATTATTATTTTAATTTCTAAAAGAGTTTAGGAATTAATTTAATATAAGTACTCTCAATTTATTCCTAATTGATTAGGAAGGAAAATTAATTAAAAGAGTTTAATTAATTATCCCTAATAAGATTAGGGAGCTTAATTAATTAATTTAATTAATTAAATAAAACCCAATTCCTTAATTGTTAAGGTGGGTTGCCCACATCTATAAATAAGAGGAGTCTTATTATGGGTGATATGGGTTGTTGATTTTTCAACATACGTAATAATTCCAATTGTTGGGAGAGTACACTCTTTCTATAGAGATAGAAAACTAGGGTTAGCCATAACACCCATCTTCTTGAATTTTATTCTTCCTTGGTGGATCACCTCTAGAGGCCAAACATTTGGGTGGCTAACGTTGATCAAAGGAAGGAACCAAACCCGGTGGATTCAAGATTGAACGCGAAAGGATTTGGAGGTGAACTTGTACCTGAGGAAGCTCGATCTTCAAGGGTATGATTTATTCTTTATCTTTTCGTTTAATTAATAATTATGCATAAAGGATGATCCGGGTTTTATGGTTTGTAAATTTTTTTAAACTCTGATTTTACCACGCTTCCGTTAATTTTTGCAATTTGATTGCGTTATGAATATTACAAACCTAACAGTGGCATCAGAGCCAAACCTTTATGCGAATTATTAATTGTTTTAATTTATATATTGATATGTGTTTAGAACAATTTAATTGGGCATAATTTTATTGTATAAAATTTAATAAATAAATAAAAAAAAAAAAACGAAAATAGTTTTCGCAAAAGGTGGAGATGCACGGAATTAAAAGTTAACAGGAGCTAAATGCACGGATCACGAGGCAAGTGAAATAAAGAAATTCGGCAAGGCAGCAGCTGTCATGGCACGGAAATTAAAAGAATTCATGGCAGATCATGTCACATTTTTTTTTAGAAACTTCCGAAATATTGAGAGCACATGGCTGTTCTTCTTTTTTTTTTTATGTTCCATTCGGATATATATATATATATATTATATTCTTAATAATTTTAATTTTTAAAATAAAAGTTTATTTTAATTTTAAAATAAAAAGTTTATTTTAATATTAAAATAAAAAAGAGTTTATTTTAATTTTTAAAATTGAATATTATATATATATAATTATTTTAATCTTAAAATAAAAGTTTATTTTAATTTTAAAATAAAAGGTTTATTTTAATCTTAAAATAAAAAGGTTATTTTAATTTTAAAATTAGAATTTCATGCTAACTAATTAGAGTTGGAATTGGATTCCATGATAACTAATTGGAGTTGAAATTGATCTTTTCTTAAATAAAGGAGTTTATTTAGATATGAAATAGATTTCATATTATTCAAAATAAAAGAGTTTATTTGTGAATAGGAAAGAGAATCCTAATTTCCTTAAATAAAAGAGTTTATTTAAATATGAAATAAGATTTCATATTATTCAAAATAAAGGAGTTTATTTGTGAATAGGAAAGAATATCCGTGTTTCCTTTAATAAAAGATTTTTTTTTTTCATGGAATTGGATTCCATAATTAATTAAAATAAAAGAGTTTATTTTAATTAAAGATTTTTTATATATATGGAATTGGATTCCATAATTAATTAAAATAAAGGAGTTTATTTTGATTAAAGATTTTGATTAAAATAAAATAGTTTATTTTATTCAAAATACGATAAATTAAAATAAAATAATTTTATTTTGATTTAAATTTGGATTAAAATAAAGGAGTTTATTTTAATTCAAAATTAGATTTTATACTAAATAAATTTGCCCATTAAATGATATCAATATATATATTAAATGTTTATTATTCATGAGATGAATGTTATTTATTGATGCATATGGTGATGTGTATGATAATAAATGGGATTGATTATGGACTATTGACCAATGCGATTGGATTTATTTTAGTTGGATGCACGAGTGTATGGGTTTTATTAAATGGGGTCTCACAGATTGCCTCGTCTTCTCTAATTTTTCTTAATGTAAATTCTATCTCCCTCCTATGTACTTCCCCTTGACTGGTGATCAAGGTTTCTATTTATTTTAAATAGTTTTGTAATAGGAATAGTTAGAATTAATTTTGAAAAATTGGAGATCAAGGAGCAAGGAGCGCTAGAAGACCCGTTTGTAATGAAGCCCGGGTTTAAATGTAATAGTTATATTTAAATATTACTTCTTGCACCCCTAGGGTTTGACCTTTTGGTTCACTTGGTGGCTCTAGTGAACCAAACTAGAATAAAAGTCCATAATCAATCCGGGTAGAATATAGTATTCTATATGTGCATGCTTATACTATATATATATTATATATTATGCAAACATGCTTCGCATGTTCATTAATATGACGCGTATTTTATATATATATAGTATTCATATATGTGTTGCATTAGTATGTGTTCATGTAGTATTATAGTTTTATTTTCATTTTAGGATTGCATGTTCATAGTAGATTGTGGCATTTAGGTTATGAAAATGTTTTAGATTGTTATAGTTTTATCGCGTGATTCCAGCTGTTAGATAGTTAAGTATATTTTGGGCTAATGATGAGACTAGAATTGCATAAATAAGTTAGTACTGATTATTAAGCCTTTGATGTGATTTCTTGTCTTGATTTAAATCTTTATCTGTTTGAAACTGATATTATCAGCATAACACATGATAAGAAACGACCATGTTGGCTGATTAAGTCTAAATGGATATATAATGGATTTCTAAAGGATAATGCCAGTTGAATGAAAGATTAACAAGAATAGGCAGTGATGGCTAAAGTTAGACATGAATTTAAGTTTGGGGGGAAATATTTGGAGTATATAAGCTTTAAAAAAAAAGAAGAAAAAAAGAAAAACCGTGGCTAGTTTTGTTTCGGGGCCTTTGTTACTTGAGCAAGTAAGCCCGAGGGAGTGTCTCTACTCCTAGCGCTCTAAGGTCTTATATGTCCTGGGAGTCGTTGGTCGAAAGCTCGCTAAGGGGTAGCACTGTTAGCCTAATGGAATAAGACATTGCACAGTCATGGAAAATAAAAAAAATGAATAAAACGGGAAAAAGTACAAAAATCCCCCGTTAAAAAAAATAAAATAAAAATAAAGCATAAGTATTCCATTTTGACCCTTGAACTTTGGTAATTGTTTGATTTTAGCCGAATGTAGTTTATTTGAGGAGTTCTCGAGTTTACACTGTGTGATGCCTTCTAAGAAATCTGTTATGTTTCGTATTTTGCTTTTCATCAGTTAGCATGGTTGTTGAGCACACACACTCACGATATCAGTAATAACAGGTTTAGATTTGATGACTGTTGGGATATTATTGATCTATCTTGATATGATGTACTAGCATGTTATTATGATTTTTCTAAGGCCTGATGAGTTTACTGTATTCGGTTTAACTGCTGGAATTACAAACATGTAGATAGTTATATGTGCATTTGCATGGTTATTTAGTTTTTCTTGTTGCATTATATTTTGTTGCTTGAGGACAACAACAGTTTAAGTTTGGGGGTATTTGATGAATGAGTAATTTACCCATGAATTGGATACATCCGGACTTAATTTATTGTTATTCTCAAGTCTTTTAGAATAGTTATTAAGTGTTTGTATCTATTCATGCATGTTTTATGTTGTTTTGTAGGAATTGGGAAAAAAGTTACTTGGATCGATGTTTGGGGTTGCTAGATTCGCATTTTCGGCTTGTCATTTACATAGTATCCACTTCAGAGCCAATTTAAGTATTGTTTCGGACCTTATTTCGAAACACTCAAAGAATGAAAGTTGTAGATCTACGTCTTCTCTTTTTGGAACATCTTGAATCATCAAAATCGGAGTTCGGATGAAGACGTTATGACTATTTTCCTAAAGGACGTCTGAGCAGAAAATTCTCGAAAAGACCCCAGCGCCAGGGCTCCCAAACCAAGGCCATTTCCAGCGTTGAGGCACTAGGAGGCAGTGTTGTAGAAGGCCGGACCAATCTTAGAAGCTATTTGGGAAGGGCCCGTCAAGCTTGGACGCGTTTTGGAGAGAATTTTGAGACTTTATTGACTCCAAATTGGATTGAGTGTCCTCCTAAGCTAAAAATTGGACTTGTAACCTATAAATACATGGTGGGAGGCATAAAATAAGGGGGGATGAGATAGATTAGATTAGAGATACACTCCATTAGATTATGTCAGGAATAAACATGTGAATGATATTCCTATTTATATATGATTTGATTATGATATATATATGAATGAATATGCAAGTAAGCTTGCAATAAGAAAAGCTGTAAAGTCCTTTGATAGATAATAGAAACATATGTACAAGGACTTAGAATGAATTGATCAAATGTGTTAGGTTGATCCTACATAAGCAAAATAACTTTTTAAAGTCCTTAAAAAGAAATGATGTATAAGGACTATAAATATAGAAAGATCAAGCATGTTAGGTTGATCTTATGATGTAATAGATAGGCTTGTCTGACCGTCAAGCACTGCACCAGAAATCGTAGTCTGCCAGGAGAGTCAAGGAAAACTCGAGAGATATTGAGGCAGAATCTTAGTCTGCAAGATAGTAGATCTCGGAGTTCGTAGACTTCCAGGAGAGACGAGAAAGGATCGTAGTGTGTCGAGGAGAACTTCCTCAAGGTCGTAGTCTGCTGAGGAAGTCATGTTCAGAATCGTAGAGACAGCCTGCCTACAAGCCGACCGAGTATCTACCAAAGCTAAGTCAAGAATCGTAGACTACACTCAGAGTCGTAGAGTCTACTATTCATACCTGAGGCAGAGATCGTAGTCGAGCAAGATCAGATGAAGACAACAAGCACAACGACAGAAATCATAAAGTGTCAAGATCTGATCCCGGAGTCGTAGTGTCTGCACAACCAAAGTTGAATCGTAGAGTGCAGAACTAAGACCTCAACAGATGTGCTCACAATGCCAAGGCAGAATCGTAGACCAAATACGATTCTCAATGAATGAGCACTCCCAGAATATCCAAAGGAATGAAGCCTCTGGTTGGCACTGCATAGATATGTCCCACCTGAAGGAAACTAGAGAGCACTCAACGAATGGCATGCAAGCTAACAGAAGATCTAAGCACCAACTCAATCAGCATCAAGATTGAGTTGTGAAGCCATTCGAGATGAAGTCTTCCACAAGGAGATCAGAAGAAGACTTCTGTAACTGACCAAGAAAAGTCAGCAAGTGCAGTAGTTGTCATGCAGACAGAAGACAACGATCTTGGAAGTTACCAGGATCGTAGTGTCTGCCAAACAAAGAAAGAACTGATGGAGTACATACAGAGATACTGGACAACTTCTGAAGAACAAGGCTAAAGTGATTAAGCATTGAGTCAGTCCATTGATGATAAGTGAACGGGAGATCACAAGGAGAAAGCGAGCTGGACACGCCACAAATTTGAAGTGTCTTGTTATTCAGAAGAGGCCAGAGCTAGGAATCTAGCCATCAGTATCTGAGAGCTGCTGAGGCAAACAGAAATGTTGAAGCACTATACAAGAGAAGGAAGAGGTGTTCTACATCGAAGATCAGATCAACACTCTTCAAAATTGTAGTGTTGTCTCTACCAATCAACAAGACACTACGATCAAGTCCATGAAGACATGCATCAAAATCGTAGAGTTCGAATAGCTGAAGACTGAAGCATTGTCAACAGTTCAATCTGAAGGGTAATATTTGGACAAGAGCTCATTGAGAGCATCGATGCAAGGACAACCTCTGATCGAGAAATCAGAAGAAGGAAATAAAGTCTTCGACCTGCCCAAGACATTAAAGTGACATATCTGACAGGGTTGGTGAAACAACAGACTGTAGTGTCAGAAAGTCAGAAAAAGATGTCATGTCACATCTGCAGTCTGCACCAAATAACTCGAGATCTGCGAAGAAATTTGAATAGCTTTCAACGGTTACTTTCCAATGGGAAGATTGGGAAGCAGTATAAATTAACAGAGCTTCAAAGATTAAGAGTTGCTGATGATTGTGTAGTTACAGAATTGTTGAGTTGGTGAATGCTATTGTTGACTCTACGAGTTCCACCAAAGATCAATAAAACAAGTCTTAGTGACATTGAGACTATCAAGGTGGAAGTGAAGCAGCTTTGAAGAAGGAATCAAACAGATAGAAGCTTCACTCAACAAAGATGAGAATGCCACTGAAGATGGCAACCAAGCTGAGAGCTGAGAAGGCCAAGAAGATAGCATTCAGAAAAGTGGCTAAGTACAAAGAAGATCAAGAGAGCCACTCTACGAATCACCATGAACCAAAAGCTGAGACTGAACAAGTGCAGAACCACATCTACAAAGTATTCAAGAAGGGTTCAGGGATTGCTAAGTGTCAGACAAAGTCTACCAAAAGCTCAGAGACTTAGCAAACCCAGATGGTGATGGTGCAAAACTGATACCAGATGAAGATGAGCAAAAATGAGTGAAGATCAGTTGCACCAAAAGAAGATGTGGTCCAGACTCGAAGCAGAATGCATAGAGGACCATACCTAGCTGCTAAGTACAGAAGATGTTCAGAGCTTAAAGACATCTTAGCAGCTCGGCACCAACTCCAACAAACAAACAAACAACTTAATAAGAAGCCAAGGCCTGAGGGGTCCTTGTCCGGAGGGACTAAACGAAGTTCCAAGCCTACTGGGCTTGAAGAGTTCCTAGGGAACTAGAGAAGTTCCAAGGCTGTTGGCCTTGAAGAGTTCTTAGTGAACTGAAGTCCCAAGGCTACTGTCCTTGAAGGAATCTTAGTGATTCAGGGTGCTACCCTTCCTTAGTGGAAATCCTGCTAGTTGAAAGCAAAAGAGTGGATTAGGAGCTTGAGTCTCTGAACCACTTAAAACCCCTTGTGTCTTTTACTTTATGTCATTTACATTATGTACATTAACTGCTATAACTGCTATGAATGTTTTAACTGCTTACTACTGAAGTAACTCTACGAACAATGTATATGTGATTATGAATATATCAATGAAGGGGATCTTTCACTTATTTCGCTGTGCTTGAAAAGATTCTTAAGTTTGTCATGAGCTACTTAATGAGCAATACAACTTAATAGAGTAAAAGTATTTTGAAATTCTAAGGATCTATTCAACCCCTCCTTCTAGATCTATATTGTGCCTACTGGGAACTAACAGATTAGGAATTCATTTATAACTAGAGTCTAGTCAGGAATCAAGAGAGATTTTGTGGAGAAGAATTCCAATTGATGATTGAAGATTGGGAGATTTTTTTAAGAGTTTCTTCTTCTTCTTCTTATTTTTAATTGTGTAATTCTTTCAAGATGATTTTCATGAGATTGTTGGTTTTATTTTTCGTTATGAACTAACTCTTTTATTAAGACTACAAATTGAACCTTTTATGTCTATGAATTAATTATTTAATTTAGTCCAATTATTTATACCAAGGTGAATTGTTTATCATGTCTTGTGCGTATTGATTAATTATTTGGCCAATAATTACCGTGTTACTCTAGAAGGATTAGAATGATGAAATTTAGGGTTAGAACTGGACATGATAACATGTATGCATGATTATTTGCATGAGACTAATAATTAGGGTCGTGAATTGAATATGAATATCTGTTCACTGCATGTAACAAATTAGGGAATTAGAACTTAATGGGTTTAATTTAATTATTTTGCATAGGAATATCACAAGATTAATTGAATTGAATAAAAGTTAACTGATCACTTGGGAAAAGGCTTTTAACACTTAGAATTCCTGTTAACAATTCAGTAGGCATAATAATTGGATTAGTTGGATAATTGGTTTGTAGTACATAAATTGGGGATATTGTAGTCTTAACCTTTATTTATCTGAAGTCATTCATTTAGTCTTTACCTTTATTTAGCGGAATTAATTTTAGAGTAATCTATTTTTAATTGATTAATTTAGTTTTCTTAAATAGAGAAATCACACTTTGCAATTGTTTAAATAAAATTGTTTTGGTATAGAGTTAGTACTTGGTAATTTTTATTAAATAATTCCTCATGGGAACGATACTTTTCTTATCACTTTATTACTTGTTGACCGTGTATACTTGCACGTATTCATTGATTGCGAAATCGATCAACAGTCATCTTTGGCTTACGTGCATAGATGGACTGTTGATTGGTATGATTATGACCAGGGATCATTCAGTATAACAATGACCCGTAATGTTATAAATGATGTGGTAAAAGTCCTCATTGACCCATAGTGCATTGATGGACAATTATTGGTATGATTATGACCAGAGATTATTCGGTATAATCATGACCATTGATGATTACATGAATATCCTTGGCCCGTAGTGCAAGGATGATTCGATGATGTAGTTTATTAATTAAGCTGAGTCTCAACAATAAAGTTGATGAAATTTTTTTTAAATCATAGAAGTTAGTAGATATCGTGCTTTACTTGACTCTTTTAATGGATTGCTTATTCTGCTGCAGTTGTTGATCTAAAACTTGTTGTCTATTGTATTCTATCAGTTGTTATACTATTGAAGGCTAAGGATAATTTATTTTGCATTATCTTAGTCATAATATTTCATACTGGGCTAGTTGAGCTCACCCTTTTCTTTCACTATTCTCTTCAGGAAATAAGAATATAAATTTGGACCGGCCTGGAATGGATTGACGGTCCAGATGGTTGTTTTAGTAGTCCTCACTATTCTGTGAAATATTGTGATAATAATTGTAATGAGGACTTCATTTGAGTTTGAATACTGTCTATGAGACAATATTCGTGTAAAAACTCTAAGCTACGCTATTGTCGTATTGTATAAAAGAAGTTTGTATTTGATTTATGTACCATTTATTTGGTGACTCAAGATGGGTGATGTATACCTATTTTGGGGGTGTCACAGCTAATAACTACCAGTGGCCTACCATAAGATTTACACAACCTAAGGTAGCTGGGGTATTAGAGGTAGATGGAATAACAGCACTGACGGCACAGATTTCAGCCTTATCAAAGAAAATGGATGCTTTGACTAGTGCACCACCACAACAAGTGGTGTATGTTTGCAAGCTATGTGCATGAGAACATCCTACAGAGCAGTGTGCCATAAACCTAGCATAGGTTCAATTTATTGGCACCTACAATAGAATTCTGCAAAACATGTATCAAAATGCCTACAACCCGAGGAATAGAAATCATCCTAACTTTTCATGGAGAAACAATCAAAATCTGCAGGCTCCATAACCTTCTTATCCCCCGGGGTTCCAAAATCAGCAGCAACAAGTAGCTCCACATCAAGAAAAGAAAACGGATTTAGAAGAACTTTTGTTGAAATACATATCGGGAAATGAGGCGACAATGAAATCACAAGCAGTAGCCATCAAAAACTTGGAAAATCAGATGGGACAGTTGGCCTTAGCATTGAATAATAGACCACAAGGAATTCTGCCTAGTGACACAGAAAAGAATCCGAAGGGAAGTCATGAGCAGTGTCAAGCAATCACTTTGAGGAGTGGAAAACATCTTGATGGGAAAATTATAGAAAATTCGGTCGAGGAGGTTGTTAAAGATAACGAAAACAAAGTGGTTGAAGAGAAATAGGGTGAGGCAAAAAAAGTTGAACAAACAAAGTTAGACGTCAAGCCAGTTGTGTATCCTCCACCACAGTTTCAGTAGAGGGTCCAAAAACAGAAATTAGACAAGCAATTTGCTAAATTTTTGGAAGTTTTTAAGAAACTTCAAATAAATATTCCGTTCGCAGAAGCCCTAGAGAAAATGCCGAGTTATGCCAAATTTATGAAAGGTATTTTGTCTAGTAAGAAAAAGTTAGAAGATTATGAAACTGTGGCATTGACGGAGGAATGCATCACAATTTTACAGCGAAAGTTACCTCCAAAGTTGAAGGATCCGGAGAGTTTTACTATACCTTGCACGATCGGTAACATGGACTTCAAGAAGTATTTATGTGATTTGGGGGAAAGTATAAACCTCATGCCATTATCCGTTTATACGGAATTGGGTTTACCAGCGCCAAGGCCTACGAACATATCGCTGCAGTTAGCAGATAGATCGGTAACTTATCCGAGAGGCATTATGGAGGATATTTTGGTCAAGGTGGACAAATTCATATTTCCAGTAGATTTTATAATTTTGGATTATGAGGAAGACAAGAACATCCCAATCATCTTAGGGAGACCATTTTTGGCTACAGGTAGGACTCTCAATGATGTGTAAAAAGGTGAATTAACTATGTCAAACTGAGATTCATTTGGGTTCGGGGGCTTGATTATGCGGAGGGAAGGTGTTAGGCACCCCCTACATTCGTGTTGCCACGGTGACCGCCACTTTTCAAAGAAACTGTTATATGAATGTGTGTGTGTGTGTGGATCAATGTGCAATTATTTGAAAGTAGTGCGAGGCCTCGTTCGCACCTATATACACAAGGTTTGAATTTATAGAAAAATTCAGTTTTAACCAAGATATAGTAATGAAGTTTTATAAAAAGAGGTTTTTCAAACCCTGTGCTCAATAGGAATTGAGACATTTTCATACTTCCATTTTATTATTAAAATGTTCGGCTTGTTTGCTTTTATTTTCGAGATGCGAGGCATCTTCGAGAAAATAATATACAAAGCAGTCAATGAACTCCTTATGGGCATGATGACCATCCAAGGAAATTCAGACACTATAAATAATGTAAGTCGCTACAATAAAAAAAAAGTCCATCACGGGAACCGAATCTAGATTCAGTAGACTAAATCTGTGATCACATGATTCCTAGGCTCACATGATACTACAGTTTGTATGGAAAACAGTAAGCAATTATATATATATAAAAGCTATATATATATATATATATGTGCATGATCAGCCACCACAAAGCAACTCCATGGGGGATCAAAAATATAAATAAAGTAGTAAATGCTATCAACTGCCACGAAGTAAACTCCAGGCGAGACGAAATATAAATAAAGCTGTAAAAGGCCACGAAAGTGAACTCCGTGCCTGACAAAATGTAAATATATATATATATATATATATATATAATTATTAAACGACGGATGTAATTCCGAGCACTCTCGATTACATCCGATCGTTTATATATATATATATATATATATATATATATATATATATATAAAGCGTAAAATGTAGAATATAAAATCCAAGCTCATAAGATATGTCCGACAACAATTATATATATATATATATATATATATATATATATATATATATATATATATATAAGTAAACGCCTCCGGATATAAGTTCAGGCTCAATCGAGGCATAACTCGATAATGTTAATCCATATATAAAATATATAGAAATATAAGTATATATATACAGATAGAAATGAAAACCACGGACCGAAGTCCGGGGGCATACGCACACAACACTAATTCCCTTGTGGGGGTCCACCAACAATTGTGTCGTTATTACTGTACTTTTATCACAGAGAATTTCAACAGTTAACATTAAAACTTTTGCTATTATTTTTATAAAAAGTTATTTATGTCGTTTTCTAACTCCGACAATAATTCCGTTGTGGGGGTCCACCAACAATTGTGCCGTCGTACGAATATTCCCCGACCAATTGAATATTTTATAACAACTTGCTTACTTTGCAAAATTTTTAAATATTACCCACAACTATAACATTATAACAAATTTATACCTTAATATTAAAAAATGATATTTAGAGAAGGCCGAGAGAAGGAATCCCTCGTTCTAGAACTCAAACTATGTTCGGTTACTGTATCTTCTCTCCCTAACTCTTACTCTCTCTAAAACACAGAGGAAGAAACAAACCCTAGGCTTGATTTACTTGCGCATTTTTCTCTTCGTGTTTTAATTTTAATTTTAAGTTTGCTCCGTGTTTTTACATATAGACAATGTTTTTTTAAAAAAAACGTTATCTAGTTAAAATCAAAAAAATGCCCTTTTAAAAAGATAACATTTTTGCATATATATCTACAACCTTTTGTTTAAAAACGTTGTGAAAAAAATACCACAACGTTTTTATAAAAAAAGTTGTCTTTTAAGCATTGTCTATTTAGTACTTTGTACTACTAACGCAACCAAAAGGTTTGCACATTAACCCAGTGATGTGACACTGCTAAACGGGTCTGTGAAACCGAGATTTATTTGGGTTTGGGGGCTTGATTATGCGGAGGGAAGGTGTTAGGCACCCCCCGACATCCGTGTTGCCACGGTGACCGCCACTTTTTAAAGAAACTGTTATATGAATGTATGTGTGTATGTGGATCAATGTGCAATTATTTTAAAGTAGTGCGAGGCCTCGTTCGCACCTATATACACAAGGTTTGAATTTATAGAAAAATTCAGTTTTAACCAAGATATAGTAATGAAGTTTTATAAAAAGTGGTTTTTCAAACCCTGTGCTCAATAGGAATTGAGACATTTTCATACTTCTATTTTATTATTAAAATATTTGGCTTGTTTGCTTTTATTTTCGAGATGCGAGGCATCTTCGTGAAAATAATATACAGCAGTGCCGAACTCCTTATGGACATGATAGCCATCCAAGGAAATTCGTACACTATAAATAATGTACAAGCTGCTTACAGCTGAAAAAGTCCATCACGGGAACCGAATCTAGATTCAGTAGACTGAATCTATGATCACATGATTCCTATGCTCACATGATACTGCAGTTTGTATGGAAAGCAGTAAGCAATTATATATATATATATATATATATATATATATATATATATATATATATATATATATATATATATATATATATATATATATATATGATATATATATATATGTGCATGATCACCACCACGAAAGCAACTCCATGGGGGATCAAAAATGTAAATAAAAAGTAAATGCTATCAACCGCCACGAAAGTAAACTCAAAGTGAAGGCGAAATATAGATAAAAGCAGTAAAAGGCCACGAAGTGAACTCCGAACTGACAGAAATGTAATATATATATATATATATATATATATATATATATAAAAAGCAGGTAAATTCTTCGGATATAAAATCCAAGCTCATCAGATATGTCTGACAACAATTATAGATATATAAGTATATATATATATATATATATATATATATATATATATATATAAAAGCAAGCAAGTAAACGCTCCGCACATAAGTCTAGGCTCAATCGAGGTATAACTTTCGGTAATGTTAATCCATATATAAAATATATAAAAATATAAGTATATATATACGTATAGAATTGAAAACCACTTGATAGAAGTTCGGGCATACGATTGACAACACTAATTCCATTGTGGGGGTCCACCAACAATTGTGTCGTTATTACTGTACTTTTATCACAGGGAATTTCAACAGTTAACATTAAAACTTTTGCTGTTATTTTTATAAAAAGTTATTTATGTCGTTTTCTAACTCCGACAATAATTCCGTTGTGGGGGTCCACCAACAATTGTGCCATCGTACGAATATTCCTTGATAAAACGAATATTCCCCGACCAATTGAATATTTTATAACAACTTGCTTACTTTGCAAAATTTTTAAATATTACCCACAACTATAACATTATAACAAATTTATACCTTAATATTAAAAAATGATATTTAGAGAAAAATTCATCTTTTTTCATAAAAGTTAGGGTCTTATATGTATACTCGTGAATGATAATAGTTATGATTGTGAGCGTGTGTATGAGTTAAGAAATCTTGGCGAGTTCACTTTTTGCTTATGCTATGTTTCTAGATTTTGAACTTTCATTGAGTGGAGATCAGCTCAATAGTTTACATCTAGTAGGTTCGTAGAGTTGATCAGTTTCTAAGAGCCTTCAAGATACAACAGTAGTGTTGATCACACTCTATGTTTCATCAAAATCACAAAACATTGATGAATATATGAACCAATCCATTAGAAAGGGTCGAGCAACTTAGAATGTTTGGATTATTCATAACTAAAGGCATACAACAGATATCTACTAACTAAAATATTTTTAATCCTCAATCATATGTGGAGTGAGTTTTTCAGTGAGTGGTATCCAACAACAATATGATGAGTGTATATTTTGATAAGGATTCATACCTCGTTATTGTCAGTATCTTGTCAGTTAGTTGTTTTGTTTGTTTGTATAATGATACGAGGTATTGTTGAATATAACTTTGTATTATCAATGCTGACAACACTTGTTGTTCAATGTGGCTTTAGATTAGTCAATCAGAATGTTTCAATCATGATCAGATGGAGGTCTTGACACCTCAAATTCTTTGAAGCTCTTGAACCTCAAAGTTCGGATTCATGGACCTTGTCGATTGTGCATTTGATGAGTTTCTCTAACTCCTTTATTGGAGATGCAGCTCATAGTTTGTTTAGGCGTATTATCTTCTTGTACTTTAAACATAAAGTTCTTAGTTCTTGCTGCATCTGGACTTTCCATTTGTGGGCTGCAGACTGCTGATTAACTTTAGATTTTACTAGATTGGCCTGATAGAAATATCATGAAAAAAGAGGGCCAATCTGGATTGCATAAGGTGGATCTACACATTTATCTGCACATATAATTTTGACCTCGTAAGCTCAACTACATTCATAAATGACTTTCAACTAATACTACGTTCAGAATATATTTGTACCATGGATCAAACTTAAAGCGTGAGCTTTAACATATTCGTGAGAACCTGCTCTGATAAACACTTTCTTTGTTTTGTTTATCTTGTTAAGTGATTAACAGATATTTAATAGAGGAATCAATTCATGTACAACAGAATAAATTAACCTATCCTTCAGACATATAACATTAAACATAGTTCTAATGTTGAGTTAATCGCAAGAAGATATAACAGTTATAGTACAAAATGTAAATGACATAAAGTAGATGACACTAGAGGTTTTAAGTGGTTCAGAGATTGAATGTTCCTAATCCACTCTTATTCTTCAACAAGTAGGGATTTGACTAAGGATTTGATTAATTTTGAATAAGATTCCTTCAAGACCAATAGTCTTGGAACTCTAGTTCACTAAGAACTCTTCAAGTTCAGCAAACTTGGAACTTCAGTTCACTAAGAACTCTTCAAGGCCAGCAACCTTGGAGCTCAGTTTAGTCCATAGGACAAGGACCCTTCAGGCCCTGGCTTCTTGTTGATGTTGTTGTTGGTGCTGAGATGCTAAGATGACTTTAAGCTTGTTCATCCTTTGATACTTAGCAGCTTGATGTGATCCTCTTTGGATTCTGCATTGAGACTGGATCACTATTGGACAGATTACTAATTTATTCATGAAGATCATTCTCTTTGAGTACTTAGCAGTTTGTCACTTCTTCTTTGGTGCAACTGATCTTGTGGTTGGTTCTTATCTTTATCTGATCTGAGCTTGCACACCTTCACCACTTGAGGTTTGTTAAGTCTATGAACTTTTGGTAGACTTAGTCTGGCATTTAGCATCCCCCGAACCTTGGTTGACTTGTGTACAGATTTGGTTCTGTATCTGTTCTTTTTCAGCTTTTAGTGGTTCATAGTGATTCGTAGAATGGGTCTTTGAATATTCTCTCTGTTCTACCAATCTTCTGAATGCTATTTTCTTGGCCTTCTAGGATCTCAGCTTAGCTGACATCCTTAGTGGCATTCTCATTATTGTTGAATGAAGCCTTTTTCTGTTAAAGCTCTTCTCTTATCTTGCTTCACTTCTACTTTCGTAGTCTCACCGCCACTGAGACGTATTCTATTTTTGGTTCTGTAGAAATCGTAGAGTCAACAACTCATTAAGAACCAATAACTTCTCCATTCGGGCTTCAGTTGTATGTTAAATATCCTTCTATCCCGTTGGAATATAGCCATTGAAAGCTATTTGAATTGATTCGCAGATCTCTAGTTATTTGGTGCAGACTTCTGATGTGATGTGATAGCCCCTTTTTCACTTTTATGATATTGCAGTCTACTATTTCACCTTCCACATCAGAGATGTCATTTTAATGCGTCAGGCTGGTAGTCACCTTTATTTCTTCTTTCTGATTCCTCGATCAGAACATTAGGAGTTATCATTCTGCATTGATGCTTTCATTTAACAACGTTTGAATGTCAGTCTTTATATTAAGATGTTGACAAGGCTTCAATACTTAGATGACTTAACAGTACGATTCTGATGTAGAGGACCAAACTCTACGATTCTGAGAGTTTTCCTTGGATTTGCAATGCAGAACCTCTCTTCCTTTAATCGTGTAGTGCTTCAACACTTCTTCTTGCCTTGACTTGCATTAGATACTGACAACTTGTTTAAATGCTCTGGCCCTCCTGAAATTTAAGACTCATCTAATTAATCATGCTCAACTCTCTTTCTCCTTGTGATCTCCCGCTCACATATCATCAATGGTCTGACCCATGCTTAATCTTCTTTTCTATTCTTTAAAGGTTGACCAGTATCTCTGTATAGACCACATCAGTTCCTGCTCGTTATCTTTTGTTTATCTTGATAGCTACTGCATTGCTGATTTCCTTTTGTTAGTCACATTATCTGATGTCTTCTTACTGTTGCTTGTGGAAGAGTTCTCTTAAATGGCTTCACTACTCAATCATAATGCTGATTGAATTGGTGCTTCAATTTTCTGTTTGCTTGCAAGCCATTAGGTGAATGCTCTCTAGCTTCCTTCAGGTAGATTGCATCTTTTACAGTTCTGGCTAGAGGCTTCATTCTTTGGAAGTTCTCATGTGTTGAGAATTATGTTATCATTATGATTCTTCCTTGGAATTCTGAGCACTGATAGACTTTATCGAAGAATTTTTTCTGCAGACTACGATTTAGCTTTGGTTCTGCAGATATTACGACCTCGAGAGCAGATTATACTCCATACTACTATTTCTGCTTTAACATTTGTTATCCTTATTTGATCTAGCTCAACTACGATCATGATCGTGGTGTCTTTTCATATTCGTTCTTGATTCAGTCTTGATAAAGAGAACACTACGATTTCTTTTAAACATTGGTAGACTACGATCTTCACTAGCTTGATTTACGCTTCCGAGAGCAGACTACGATTCTTGATTTTGGCTCGACAGGCGTTTAGACCAACTCTACGATTCTGATAGGCCCTCCAAAGCAGACTATAATTCTGAGGAAACTTTCTCAATACTTTACGATTTTGCCTTGGTTTCTGCAATCTCTTGGCTGGCTCAACAGACTATGTAACGATCCGGAATTTCGAATTGTAATATTAAATATTTATTGAATAATATAAATATTTATTTGAGGTGTTCATTATTGAATAAATATTTTTTTGATGTGATGGTTGTTAGTAAATAGTTATGAATCTAAATTTATTAGATAATATTCTAAATTAAAATATTTATTGAATAATATAAATATTTATTTGAGGTGTTCATTGTTGAATAAATATTTTATTGATGTGATGGTTGTTAGTAAATAGTTATGAATATAAATTTATTAGATAATATTATAAATTAAATTAATATATAATTTAGAGAATTGTAATATGACATGAAGTGTTATATTGTTAATTAATAATTTAAAATGGTATAGTAAATTATTAAATAAAGTTATAATGAAAATTATAATTTTGGTGATATTTGCTAAAATGGTATATTTAATTAAAATATGGTATGTGATTAATTTAATTGGTTAATGTTGGATATGGAAATCCAAATAAATAAGATGTAATTATAAATTATAAACTAAATTGTTTATTAAAAATAAATGAGTTTAATTTAGTTTTTGCCAAACAAGGCTTAATATATTAATTCTTTAAAATTTAAAAGGTTTTGCCAAACAAAGCCTTATGGCTTTTGAATTTCTAATTTTTGAATTTAAATAATATAAATAAAATAATAAATATAATATATTTATAATATATACGTTATATGTTATAACTGATGAGGCTTATTATGGCCATATCAGTTTTGTATCTTTGTTATTACGCATACTGGCTATTAGTTGATTTATGCATTCTAGTTTCGCTAAGTTTGAGAGTTTAGAGAGAATTGAGAGAGTTTGAGAGTGAAACCTGGGAAAATTGTCTATAATTGCAAGGTTGTGCAAGCTAATTTGAAGGTATGTTTATAACTTTGATAATATATATGTATATGTGTTGGACGACAAGAATTTTCTCATGTTCTGTAAAAATTAATTGTTGAATTGTGGATTTATATAGTTGGTAATAGCAATTGTATATGTTTATGATGACTAGAGTTTATGTTTAAGCAAGAATTTGTATGCTAATTCTGGTTAACAGTAGAAAATTTTTGACAGTATATGTGTTCGTCATATGGCTTAGGTAAGTATCAATTTTAGTGGCTAATTAGTATGTGAAATTGTAAATTGAAGCTTGATTATGTTAGTTCACTAAGAAACGAGCATAACATAATTTGAATGAAGTGATTTGGTCAAGTATTGAAATCACAGTGATGATTTTTGGGATGAGTATCAAAAAGTGAGTTTATGTATGAAAATGAGAAATTTGAGAAATTAAAGTAGTATAATGTTGTTAAAATTGTTCTATATTGATATATATGTGAAGAAACATGTTGTAATGGTTTTGTATCAATTGTACGTGTTAATTTTACTGTTTGCTGGGTGAAATTCGTGTTAGTTGGCTTAAGAAAAGTGTCGTAACCATGTTCTCAAAAAATTGGAATCACATAAATGCCGCCATTGTTGTCTCTTAAGCGCAAGGCCAAGAAATTGTGCAAGTTAAAAGCTTATTTGCAACCCAAGATAAAATTAGCACTACCGCGCGCCGATACTACATCACGAGATAGTGAAGTCTGCTAATTAAGTAGACTTTGGGCATTCAATTTAACTTAGCTTAATGTTAAGTTAATGTGAGAACCATGTAACAACAAGGTTAAACAGAGTCATGTTTTGTGGATTATGAATTCAAAGTTGTAAAAGTGATTAGTAAGTTACGAACACATTATGTGATAACTTAGTTTATACAATGAATGTTAGATAAGTGTTGTGATGTTAACACTTGGGAATTATGAAATATATATGGTAGCATAAGACTAGTGCTAAAATAACAAGTTTAGCTAGTAATGCGTTTTATATTGAAAAGTAAATATTAGTATGTCCAATAGATGTTGTGGTTTTAATACTGTGTATATGTGAACGTGAATTTTAATATTATAGCTTACGCTCGAGGCAAGTTTTCTAACTCTACACTTTCGTTGAGCTAGTTCTACTATTAAATTGTGTAACTTTATTCTTTTGATTGAGCAAGTTTCTAAACTTCTCTTTTTATATTCAGCAAGTTTCTTACTTTAAACTTTCATTAAGCGAACTTTTGTATTCCTAGTCATTATTTGAGCAAACTAGCTATGACTTAAACTTTATTCGAACAAGTTTTGAAATCCAATATTTATTGATGCATTCTAACTTGTTTATTGTTAGACAAGTTTCTTTATTGTCATTCGGATATTATGAATGCAGTTTTCTTGAATCTTAATTCTAATGTTGAACTATCTTATCTCATTTACTTAACACAAGCTATTCTCATAATGAGCAAGCTTTATTTTCAACTTGCTATTACTTAATGTATATTCAATAATTCATAGTCTTAGCTTAATTTTATTCAAGCAATGTTTATTGTTATTCAATACTTATGCGTTGGAGTTGTTTCTAAGCATGAGTTTAAGATATAGTTAGTTCGCTTACACTTATTCATTGTTTCATATTATGTTATTACTGATTAACTGTTGTGTTATTAAACACTATTGATTCAACTAGTCCTCTAATTGATGTTCGTTAAACTTCAAATTACCCTTGAAAGCTTATCCAAAACAAACTTTCTTTGGTGCAGACTTGTACTCTAAATACTGAGATGAACAACTCTATTATTATTAAGGGATAATTTACACTTAGCGTTGAAATGTTTGTGCACAATACATTGTACGAAGGGCTGATCCCCCTAAGTACGAGGAGTCCTTATAGTCTTATAACTGTTAAAGTTGGAGTTGAAAGATTACTCGCAATTGTGGACATAGTTCATGGTCTTATGACCCTCAGTTATATATATTCCATATTTTGGATTCCAGTTTCTGATTATCATTGTTAGAGTACTATTCAGTTTTGATGAGCCTATTCGTTGGCAGTTATTATTATTATTCTCCTGTTGATTCATTGTTATATCCAGTGAGCAATTGTTTTGCTCACTCTTGCATATATATTATTATTGCAGCTAAAGTTGAGAAGGTAGATGAGCCTTCAACTAGCAAAGGAAAGGGAAAAATGTACAAGTGATGAAGACTTATAATTTTGATTATTGTTATGATGTTAGACTTTTAATTTGATGATAAACTTTTACTTAATGATGTGATGTAATAGTTTTATTTCCGCACTTGAATGATGTTTAAAGTTAGATAACCTGGGAAGATTTTTATTTAATGATGTAGCCCTATTTAAAGGGAGGATTTATGGTTTAAATATTATTTTATTTGGGTAGATAGTATGAATGTATGATAGTGAGCACCAAATCTTGTCGGAATGAAGTACTTAGATTTGGGGGTGTCACAGACTACGAACTTTGAGAGTTACTCTTCTTGCAGACCTCGATGGCTGGTGCAGTGTTCAATGATAAGTCTGGCCTATCTATTACATCATATAAGATCAACCTAACAAGATTGATCTTTCTATGTTTAGTCCTTGTACATCATATTCTTTTGAAGGACTTTACAAAGCTGTTTTGTTCATGTATGATCAACCTAACATATTTGATCATTTCAATCTAAGTCCTTATACATATATTCTTATTATGTATTCAAGGACTTTATAACGTTTTTCAATGCAGACATATCTGCATATTCATTCATTTACTTCATCATCTTCATCATCAAATTATATGAATAAAGGAACAACATTCACATGCATATTCCTAACAGGAACATCATCGAGCTGCCCCAGTTCACTGTTCATGCCCGAAATTAATCAGGTCACAACCGATCCAAAGAAAAAGATGCCCACAATGGAGACTTAAGATAGATTGGGAGACCCGTACGACCATTCTAATGGGTACGATAAACTTATGAGTTATTACAGACATTCAGATGCTGCAAAGTGTCACATGTTTGCTGTGACCTTAGAAAAAAGTGCCCGAGAATGGATGGGAACCTTGGCATCGGGATCAATCGGCTCATGGAGTGACCTTGAGAAAAGTTCCATGCTAAGTTTGGGAGCAACAGAAGACGAGAAAAGATAACTGCTTCTCTCATGCAGGTAAGGCATTGTTCGGATGAAAGCCTCGACCAGTTTGTTAAGAGGTTTCAAGAGGCAGTGGGGTTGGTGGCAGAATTGAACTCACCACAAGCGTTAGGATTTTTCACAACGGGTCTGGACATTGGGAAATCAAAAAAACTTATGAAAGACCTAGTTATCAATCCTCCCAATGACCTAACAGAAGCTTTTCATTGGGCCGAGGGGTTCATCGCCATAGAGGAAGCTATGGGAAACTTCAAGCCATACTCACAGTCGTTTAAAAAGTCTAAAGATCGAGACTAGCAGGCTTATCCACAGTTGGACAATAATCAGGGTAGATCAGACAATCAGGGGAGGAAGAACTATAATAGTGGAGGATCAGGCAGTGGCCGACCACCAACAGAAGTGTCAACAAAGTTTATACCCCCCTCAATACTAATCGATCCAAGATATTTGAGTAGATTCAGAACAAGCTATTTATGAACCTTGCTCAAAAACCCCGAAGTCAGGAAAGAGGAATCGTGATAAATTCTGTGAATATCATCAGACTTCGGGACACACCACGGAGAAATGCTATAACTTGAAGGATATGATTGAGAAGAATGTGCAGAATGGCTAGTTGGTTCAATATGTAGCAGGTCAGGAGAATACCGACGTACAGCAGAGAGAGGACAATAGAGAACAAACACGGGACACACAGCCAAAATAGAGCCAGCCTGTTCGGGCTGTAGTTGATGTAATCTCGGGCTGCTCTGTAGATCGTGTGACTGAAAAGAAGAGAAGTGATCATCTAGATGTTGTATTATCGGTATTAGGACCATCTGCCAGAAGGGATTGGAATTTACTAGGGACAGTCATTTCCTTCTCCGATGAGGACTATCCTATAGATCCAATATAACCACATGATAGGGTGTTGGTGATAACATCTCAGGTCGGTCCAGTTGATATAAGAAGGATGATGATCGACAATGGGTCTTCGGTCAACATACTGTATACACACGCCTATCAGAGGCTGGATTTAGATTGGAAAAAGATGAAATTGGAATAGGAAGGTCTTCTATATGGGTTCAGTGGTGACCCAGTGCATATATCAGACACAATTGAGTTGTCTGTCAGGTTCGGCACAATGCCTCAGCAAGTAGAAATAATGGTCAAATTCTTTGTGGTCCAGGTGGATTCAGCATATAATGCATTCTTATGAAGGCCAACCCTGGCAGCATTGTAGGCAGTATCTTCTATACCCCATTTTAAGATCAAGTTTCCTATACCGAACGAGATTGGGGAGGTAAAAGGCGATTTAGATATTTCCCGAAGGTGCTATCAGAACACATTGATCTCATCGGGAGTTGGGGTAATCAAGCATAAGCAGACTATGGCCAACAAAATAGAGCTGTTTACAGAAGGTAGTATGGAGCCACTCGCCTTGCCCGTTGAGGAGACAGAGGAAGTAGAGTTGATCCCAGGGAATAAGGAGAAGTTAGTAAAGACTGATTCGGGATTGACAAAACTGTTTCGAACAGGATTGATCGATCTGCTTCGGGTTTATACTGATATCTTTGCTTGGGTACCTTGTGATATTCTAGGGGTATAAGAATCAGTGGCATTGCACAGGTTGAAGGTGCATCCCAAAAAGAAACCATTGATACAAAAAATAAGGATTTTTGCCCCAGAAAGATAGAGAATCATTGATGAAAATATTGCTAAGCTTTTGGAGGCAGATTTTATCTTCGAGATTGACTACCTGGAATGGCTAGTAAATATGGTGTTGGTGCAGAAGTAGAACGGAAAATGGAGGCTTTGCATCGATTACACAAATTTGAATAAGGCCCGTCTGAAGGACTTTTATCCTCTACCCAATATCGACCAGCTGATTGATGCCACCTCAGGATATGGGATGTTGAGTTTCATGGATGCATTATTGGGGTACCATCAGATCTTGATGAAGAGAGAGGATATCTCGAAGACCAGCTTCATTACTCATTGGGGCATATATGCTTACAAGAAAATGACCTTCGGGTTGCTCAATGTCGGGGATGACATATCAACGAATGGTTAACTAAGTGTTTACAATGCAGCTAGGCAGAATATGGAAGTTTATGCGGACGACATGATTGTTAAAAACATGTTAATTCGAAGCCATTTTGATGATCTGGAAAACTGCTTTTAAACCGTCAAAGAACATAAGCTGCGACTGAACCCGACCAAATGCACTTTTGGATTAGGGTCAGGAAAATTTCTGGGATATCTGATAAGCAAGAGGGGCATAGAGGAAAATCCAGAGAAAATCATGGCAATTTTGGACATGAAATCTCCGAAGTCATTCAAAGATGTGCAGAGATTGACAGGTCGGATAGCGGTACTTCAGAGATTCATGTCAAGGTTAGTCGAGGGATGTTTACCATTCTTTGATACTCTGAAGGGGCCAAAAAATGAGAAGAGATTTCAATGGACTTTGGAGTGTGAAGATGCGTTCCAGGGGATCAAACGTTATCTGTATTCAACTCCTTTATTAATGAAGTCGATCCCTTCAGAACCCTTATACTTATATTTGGCAGCAAGCTTGTTAGCAGTTGGAGCAACATTGGTGTGGGACAAAGGGGGAAAACAGTTCCTAGTCTACTATGTCAGCCATGTCCTTCGAGATGTAGAAAATAGGTACCCAAACCTGGAAAAGTTCGTTTACACATTAATCATTGCAAGCAGGAAGCTTCAGTACTACTTCCAGGGTCGGTTGGTCGTGGTATATACAGACCAGCCATTGAAGAAAGTGTTACACATGCCTTACATTTCTGGTCAGCTTGCTGCATGGACCATGGAATTGACTCAGTTTATCTTGGAATACCATCCCTGAACGGCGATTAAAGGACAAGCTTTGGCCGACTTTGTAGTAGAATGTTCTTTTTCAGAGCCGGATGTGAGTTTGGTTATAGAGGCACAACCAATGAAAACCTCATGGACTCTCTATGTGGATGGGTTTTTGACTTCAGAAGACAGCGGAGCAGGAGTTATTCTGACAAGTCCCGAGGGGTTCAGGGTCCAACAAGCCTTATGATTTCAATTTAAAGCCACAAACAATGAAACGGAATATGAAGCAATTTTGGCTGGACTTCGGTTGGCCCGAAGCTTACAGGTTCAGAGGTTGGTTATCTTTAGTGACTCTTAACTGGTTTTCTAACAGATATCAGGAGGATATGAGGCTCGGGGGGCAAGGATGACCAAATACCTGGCTGAGGTAAAAGATAAGTTCCATTACTTTAGTCCACATAGTTTCCAAGGAGTTGATCGGTCAGACAACACGGTAGCAGATGCCTTAGTCCGATTGGAAACAACTGAAGCAAGTTCCTTTAGTGGCTCAGTTTACTTGGAAATCTTGGAGAAACCTAGTGTACAGAGGATGGATGTCTTAGTATTGGATAGGTTGGATTGCTGGCTCACACCGTTTATATCTTATATGGCCGATGAGATTCTGCCTTCGGATCACATGTATGCAAGGAAGATCAAACACAAGAGTTTAAAATTCATCCTTATCGATGGAGATTTGTACCAAAGGGCTTTTAGTTCTCCATTGCTCAAGTGTTTGACACCATCAGAAGCTGACTATGCCCTTCGAGAAGTACATGAAGGACTTTGTGGAGATCATATGGGGGCAAAGTTGTTGGCATATAAGATTCTAAGGCAAGGGTATTATTGGTCGACTATCTTCCAAGAAGCAAATAATTTTTGTTAAAAAATGTCCTAAGTGTCAACTAAATAACCCTATCCCCCATCAGCCTACCGAAGAACTCTATTCGGTATTATCTCCAATCCTATTTTCCATATGGGGAATTGACATCCTAGGACCACTGCCGAAAGCCAAGGGATAAGTCAATTTTGTGATCATGGCTATTGACTACATGACCAAGTGGGTAGAAGCCAAAATCTTACAGAAGATCACCAAACAAGAATGTCTGAAGTTTTTCAAAGAATATATTGTTTATCAGTTCGACATCCCAAGGGTCATGGTTTCGGATAATGGCAGACAGTTTGTAGGGTCAAAATTCAAAGCTTTTTTAAAAGAGTTAGCCATTCAACATAGAAAGACTTTGGTTGCCCACCCTCAGTCAAATGGACAAGTAGAAGTCACCAACCAGACTCAACTTAATGGAATTAAAAGAAGGTTAGATGAGTTGAAAGGGCGTTGGCCGAAAGAATTATTTAGCGTCTTATGGGCATATCGGACTACCCCGAGGATTTCAACTGAAGATTCACCATTTAGATTAGCTTATGGGACCAATTCACTTATATCAGTTAAGATTGGGTCCCCTACACTTCGGGTCAGTCAGTACAAAGAACTATACAACGATGATGGCCTACGGCTAAATTTGAACCTTTTGGAGGAAGTTTGGGATTAAGCTATAGTAAGATTGGCTATCTATCAGAAGCGAACAGCCTGACACTATAGCCAGAAAGTGAACCAAAGAAGGTTCGAGGTCGGTGACTTGGTTCTTCGAGAAACGGAGGCATCTAGCCCCCAGAACATGGGCAAGTTAATGTCGAACTGGGAGGGATCATATGAGGTGATAGAGATGCCGAAGCTAGGCACTTACCGACTTTGAGCAATGGATGTTTCAGAGATAAAGAACACATGGCATGTTGGGAGATTTAGAAGATATTATCAGTAAAAGCTATGTAGTTCTTTCTTTTATTTCATTCATTTCTGTAAACTCTTTTATTTATCAATACAATAAATAGAATTTCTCTTTGGCAAACCTTGTACTTCATTTATGTTCATATGTTTTTACAAAACTAATCAAACAAGTTATGAACAAAACCGATCAGAAAAGTTACAAACAAAATTGATCGAAAAAGTTACAAACATAATTGATCAGGAAAGTTATAAACCAAAATGATCAGAAAAGTTACAAATAAAAGTTCAAAAATGATTATTCGTTCGGGGGATCATCTTCAGCCTCAGAATCTTCATCCGAAGAGTCGAGGAAAAAAACATCCAGGCTAGCAGCTATTATCTTTGCCCGAACTTTTTCCCTATAAGCTTTACACCCTTCGGCGAACTGGTACATGAATTTTTTTTCGTGAGTTCGGGCGATTCCTCATATTCTTGGATTACTTGCTACTTGGCCTCATCGGACATGATAGAGCTTTGACCTTTAAGCTTAGCACATTCCTTCACTAAGGTAGTGTTTTCCCTCATTAGCTCCATCATTTGGGCATATATGTCGGATACTTTGCCGTCGAGGGTTAGAACTGCTTGTTTTTTGTCCTTGTCCTTCTCATTCAGGAGCTCCCTTTCCTTGAGGAGTTATTTGGTGTGATTATCAAGACCGATGTACTCTTTTTGAAGGATATAGTGCTATTTTTGGAGCTCATGAGCCTGATGTTTGGACTTTGTCAATGCATTTCGGGTGTCAGCATGATGATCTTTTTCTTTCTTCAGATCCAATTCCAGGGCTCGGACCTCAGCCTCAAGCGATTCCACCTCGACTCTTAGTTGCACCTCTTTCTTGGTGGTTTTTGCCATAGGAGGAATGGCTCCGGCAAGGATAGCGTTGGCCTACAATAATTGGAGATACATATTAGGCATGAAAAAAATAGGTTAATAAAGGGGTTACTTTCATCCATCGAGTTTACCTGATATTGATGTCTGACGTACTCGACAAGGTAGTCTTCAAAGGTGTACCCCCAGAACCATTCCTCGTCTCCGGCCAGCCTAAAATGCTCAAGTTGATCGAAGGGGAATGGCTCCGAGGAGTTTTTGTGCCAGAATGTTGAAGGTCCTCCTCTTGAATGTTTAGCAGAAGGGGTCTGTTCTGTGGAAGGGGTAGCTTCTATTATATAAAGACTAGGTTCTTCAGTTTGGTGAGGCCTCTTAGAGAGAGGTTCAAGAGTTTCCTCTTCGGTCTCCTCAGCATCTTTAGGTTCGGTAATTTGTGGAGGTTGAACAGTGGGAGGTTTAGGGGTGATCGGAGAGGATGGCTTGGAGGGGCCTTGGTCGGAGGCTTCTTTTTGCTCTTTTTCAGTAAAGCCATCTTTTTTAACCTATCCATCTTCACTATGCTCTTTTTGGTGGAAGGTTCGAGGTTAGCAGAGGTTCGGGGTGCTATAGGCGAAGAGGAACTGGTGGAAAGTTCTGATATAGGAATGATCTCTTTTTCGGGTGACTCATTAGTGACGGGTTGGCGGATTGATACGGGCTCAATGGATAGAAGGTTAAAGGTTTCTTTTACTCCATCGGGCTTAAAGATTGTTACTGTAGAAAAGAAAACAAGTTAGAAGGATCATTCAAAAACAAATTGAAGATTGCATTTAAATAATGAAGGGGTTCGGGGTCCATGGTTTACATCTGTGTTTGTAGAGCTAGGCTCATTGGACAAGACCTTTAGTCCCTACTCGGTTATCTTTAATCTTTGCTAGAATTCTTTGAAGGCATCCTTGTGGTCCTTCAGGAATCGTTAAACTTTGACAATGAGGTCTTTGGGGGTGGCCCAATTCGGGAGAAGCTTGAGGTCGGTCCCCTTTATGAAGATCAATTGTGGGTGCCACCCTTTGTTGCTGGAGGGAGTTTTTATGAAATTAGCTCAATTTGGCTGTCGGTTCAGTTCTCGAAGCTCAGGTTTTTTGGACCTGTCGACGCTGAATAAGACAAAAAAGAAGTCTAGTCCGGGGGCGATCCCTTGTTCTTGGCAGAGGGCGATGAAGCTTTTCAGTTGGATGTAGGAGTTCGGCACAAGTTGTGCTAACCCGATGCACACGAAGCCCAAAAAGGATTATATGCATTTGTGCAGTGGGAACCGAACCCCATACTTTAGGGCCCAGAGAGGAATGGCAACTCATTCACCTTTGAGACACCAGTACATCCTTTCGTTGGCCTCTAGCATCCGAAGTTTGTACTCCTTCAGAATGTTGAACAGGGTCCGAATGTAAAAAATTTGGGAGGGGAGAATGGATGTGACACCCCCAAAATAGGTATACATCACCCATCTTGGGTCGCCAAATACATGGTACGGAATTTAAATACAAACTTCATCTATATAATACAACAAAAGCGTAGCTGAGAGTTTTTACACGAATATTATCTCATAAACATTATCCAAACTCAAATAGAGTCCTCATTACATTTATTATCACATTATTTCATAAAATAGTGAGGACTACTAAAGCCACCATCCTGGACCATCACTCCATTCCCCGACTTGTCCCAACTATATTCTCATTTTCTGAAGAGAACAATGAAAGCAAAGGGTGAGCTCAACTAGTCCAGTAATAAATATTATGACTAAGATAATGCAAAATAAATTATTGTTAGCCTATAACAGTGTTAAACTGATAGAATACAATAAACAACAAGTTTAACTGCAGTGGAACAATCAATCCATTAGAAGAGTCAAGTAGAGCATGATATCTACTATCTTCTATGATTTAAAAAAGTTTATCATCAATTTTATCGCTGAGACTCAGCTCAATAAATAATCCACATCACTGAATTATCCATGCACTACAAGCCAATGATATTCGTGTTATCACTAATGGTCATAATCATGCCAACAATTGTCCATCAATGCACTACGGGCCAATGAGGACTTTTCCCACATCATTTGTAACATTACCGGTCATAGTTATACCGAATAATCCCTGGTCATAATCACCCCAATCAACAGTTCATCTATGCACTACGGGCCAAAGATGACTTTCATCACAATATAAGCATGAGGATGATGACAATGATATAAGAATTCAATTAAATGAAAGCAAAGGATAAATTTTAAAGTTTTATAATTCAATTTATCTAGATATCAATAATGTCTAAATTGTCAACATGATAATGCTTTATGGAGTAAAATTCAAGAATAATATTGTATCAAAAATAATTTTGACCGAAAAAATCAATTTTTGTCATGAATAGTACCCCGGGTGAATAGTACCCGAATGAATAATACATCGTGAATAGTACCCCGACATGAAAAGATTAAAAATTATCAAGAATGCTCAGAATAATATTTCCATGAAAAGATACTAGATGAAGCGCAAATTTCAAGAATATTCTACTAATTTCAAGGAGTATAGAAGCAATACTTTAACAAAATGAGTGTAAAATTCGAAATCTGAAACGAAATAATATTACTTACATACTACAGAGTATGGAAGAAAATATTATATCTTAAAAATATTGAACAAAAATAATATTCTTTACCTTAAAAGGAAAGTACTGATTGGTACGACGGGGATATTCTTGAAGAAAACATTCACTGTTTTCTACACTCAAAACTTTCTAAAACTCGAAAGAAATACGCTCAATATTATAGAAGAAGAATTCTCTGATTCTGGTGTGATTTTAAATTCTAAACAAAGCATCCTATTTATAGGAGAATGGAAGGATACTATTTGGATGCATAATAAAGAAAAAATCACGGACGAATTTTGAAATTCACATGATTTACTATGCAAACACTATGCAGAATAAAATATAATATAATCTATTTTTCATAAAAAACAAAAGTTATTATAATATATATATATATATATATATAATAATTCAATTCTCTACTTCCTACGCAATTATCCCCCCCATTATTTTCTTCCTAACACACACACACACACACACACACACACACATATATATATATATATATAACAAAACTGAGATAACTTCTACTGACAGTTTTAAAAAAAATGGGTAAGTGGGGGTTCAAATAATAAGCCAAATTTATAACAATTACTTCATAAAAAATCCCCTCAATATTTTTAACAACATTTATTCATCAATAATATAACTTACAATATTAACAACCAAATCATTCCCAGGAAAGAGGGGAAGCTTTCTGATAAGGATTTCTCCTATCAGTAGCCTTGATTAGGTGACCAAACCCTTTTCTCGTGTAACTTTCTAAACATTGTCAATAATGCAAATAATAATATGAATAACTTGTCATCTCAATTATTGATTTAATAATATAAAATATTGTGAAGATGATATTGTGACAATAATTGAATCAATAATGTGAGATACTATGCAGCAATTACTGTAGCAATAATTGAGTATAACTAAGTGACTTCTCACGTAAGCATCAAATACTGTGTACGTGCTACTATGCAACCATGTGTATTACTATACTTTTATCACTGGTATTTCAACAGTTAATGGTAAAACTTTCGCCGTTATTTTTATGAAAAGTTATTTCTGTCATTTTCTAACTCCGACAATAATCCCATTGTGGGGTCCACCAATGATTGTGCCGTCATACTAATATTCCCTGTTAAAATGAATATTCCCCAACCAATCGAATATTTTATAATAACTTGCTTACTTTGCAAAATTTATAAATATAACCCACAACTATAACCTTATAACAAATTTACACCTTAATAATCAAAAATGATATTTAGAGAAAAATTCATCTTTATTTATAAAAGTTGGGGTCTTACAACCTCCCCTTCTTATGATATTTCATCCTCGAAATTGGTGTACATACCTGGTATGTCGAAGAGGTGAGGATACCTTGATTTTATTTCAGATTCTAACTTCTAGGTCATTTCTTTAACATCGTGGTTTCTCCACAAAACTTTAACTTGAGGTATAACCTTGGAGCATAGAATATGTTCCTTCTTATCCAAGATTTTAACAGGTACCTCTTCATACGTTAAATCTTCTGCTATCTCATCCGGTTCTAAATCAATAATGTGGTTCGGGTCTTCCATATATTTACGTAACTTAGATATGTGAAAAATGTTATGAACACGAGACATACTTGGCGGTAAGGCGGGTTTATAGGCCACAGTTCCTACTCGATCGAGGATTTCAAATGGGCTAATGAATCGAAAATTGAGCTTTCCTCTCTTTCCAAATCTTATAACTCCTTTCCATGGAGCAACACGTAACAACACATGATCTCCAACATTGAATTCCACGTCCTTTCGATGAAGATCAACATAACTTTTTTATCGATCTTGTGAGGTTTTTATACGTTGTTGGATCATTTGAATCTTTTCCATTGCCATGCGTACCATTTCTATTCCCAACAACATTGCTTCACCCACCTCATCCCAGCATACTGGAGAACGACACTTGCTTCCATATAATGCCTTGAATGAAGTCATTCCAATACTTGCTTGATAACTGTTGTTGTAGAAAAATTCTACCATTGGCAAGTGTTAGGAATATACATGAGAATGTTATTCCTATTTATATATGATTTGATTATGATATAAATGAATGAATATGCAAGTATGCTTGCATTAAGAAAAGTTATAAAGTCCTTTGATAAATAATAAGAACATATGTAGATCTTGGAGTTCGTAGACTGCCAGGAGAAACGAGGAAGGATCGTAGTGTGTCAAAAAGAACTTTCTCATGGCCGTAGTCTGCTAAGTAAGTTGTGACGCCCCCAAAATAGGTCCAATCTATCCAACCTATTCTGAGTCGCCAAAAACATGGTACAGAAAACAACTACAACTTTATTACTACAACAACACATATGCTGAGTTTTAATACAAATATATACCAGCTGTGACTCTGGACACCAACTTGGATAGCATGTCACAATGGCACCTTACACAAAGGTACAGTCAATAACTGTTTTAGAAATTAAAATCTTTGGGAAGTGCTTAAGGAAACCTTTGTACATAGGAGGCCATGAATCTAAGTTATGATAGATATCATATGTCCAGAGAATTATCCTTGGTTGATCCAATAGACCCCAAAGAAAAACGAGAAGATTACTATCATATTCCTTCCAATGGTGAGTCTTCTCTTGACATATAACTATCTCCACTGTCTGTAATTGAGAATTACATTTCAACCAAACTCCAAGATCATATAAGTAGTGCTCGTAGATATACTCAGCAAGTGGATGTGCACAACCATGTCTTATGATAACTCGTAAGTCATTAGACATCTTGTATGATAGTGGCAAAACACCCTTCCAAAGTTGGGTTCACCTCACCCTATTCGGTTCACCAAAATTAAATATCAAATGACGTATACAATATGACACACTTATCTAAAGTTCTCAATAAAATTATTTCCATACTATTTAGGAGAACCTCAATGCCTATATAGACCACCGCTTCTATTCCCATGTTATCCCCGTCAATTCGACAACACTCTTATTACCTGAAAGGAATTGTGAAGTAAAAGGGTGAGCACAACTAGCTCAGTAAAGAATATCATGACTAAAGATAATTAAATTATTAATAGCCTTCATCAGTAATAAATCAGAGATTTAGAATATATGGTAGATGATAAAACTTTTCAACCATAGTTGCAGCGGAATGTGCAATCCATTAGAAGAGTCAAATAGACCATAAAGTCTATTATTTTCTCCATGTTAAAAGTCCACCAACAATGTTTTATTCCTGTAACATCAATCAACAGTTCCTGTTCACAATCATATGAATAACTCATAATCATAATTGTGATTCTAGATTTCTCTTCTCATCCAGGACGAAGATAATTTTCATCACCTGTCTTTACTTGAAACATCAAAGATCATGGTTATACTAAATCACAGTTCGTGTTCATAATCATACTAATAAGTTCATCTTTGCACTACGGCCCAAAGATATTCATCAACAGTGCATATTTGCACTACATGCCAAAGACATTCAACAATAGGTCATTTTTGCACTACGGGCCAAAGATATTCATCAACAGTTCATCTTTGCACTACATGCCAAAGATAATCAACAATAGGTCATCTTTGCACTACGGGCCAAAGATATTCATCAATAATTGATCTTTGCACTACATGCCAAAGATATTCATATCTCAAAGAAACATACAATCATTTCAGAATTTATATAAACCATAATTATAATCATGTTGATCAATTTCACCTTTGCACTTAAGCAAAAATATTCAATTGTAAATTCAATGGTCATGATCATACCAGTCAACGATTCAACTTTGTACTACTGGCCAAAGAGAACCCATAGTCACGATCACACCAATAATCTACCCATCTTTACACTTAAGTCAAAGAGAAATTTCATCACCGGGATTATAAAAATGTTATACATGATAATAAAAACAATATGATCAACAACCGCATTTAATTTCAAGAGTAAGATTCATAAATCAATGATTTCATAACACCTTAATCCAAATATTATAAATCACTTAATAATCTCATAATCTAATATTATTAATATTACCACAATATTTTAATCATTTCTTAAACTTATAAACAATTTATTTTAATTGTTTACACTTTACTAATTAATGCATTTAATCATTTTAAAATGCCAAACTCATAAAATTTCATCACCAATAACCAAAACCTCATCAAAAATCAAGATATACCTTATATAGGATTCTCAAGCCATAAAATCCTATTTTTTAATTTTGTTACTTCACATAACATATTTAATTAATTTACTCATAACTAGTCTATTTTCATGAAAAATACTAAATTAGTTCCAAAAATATTTCTTTTATGGGATTTAGCAGAATATAGTCCCATATTGAATATATATTTTTCTCGGAATTTTTAAAATTCATTTACTATTTTTCATATTGCTAAAACTGCCGAATATTTAAACATTTATCATAAATTGTACTTTTATCCAAAAATTCCAAAATTTACAGGGTATACTGATATTATATAGATGTACTCCCAATAAAAATTTCATCAATTTTGGAGTTAACCACAAGGAGTTATAAGGGTTTACTTTTAAAATAGTCTTTTCTCATAAAATCCATAACTCCTAATCTATACGTCCAAAAATCGCCATTTTTGAACACAATCAAGAAAACTCATCAAATTATCATTTCCAATTTTTCCAGAATTTTTGAAGGTTAGAAAAATTACGAAACTGAAGAAACATAATAACGCTTAAAATCCCTTACAATCCTTTACCTCAAAAGAGCAGTACTTTTGACTGGAATATCGGATATGACGCTGAAGGAAACTTGCAATGAATAGCAACTCTCAAAGTATCTAAATACTCACAAAAATACGCTCGATAATATAGAGAGAGAGAAAACTTGGTTCTGGTGTGATTTTAAATTCTAACTTAGCCCTCTATTTATAGAAAAATGTTAGCACGCCGAAGTAGACTTTACATGTTACCTGATGGCTTTACCTGCTACTATTGCCACCCACCACATTTGAATTAGAATTTCAACACATTTCTTCACCAACCATAGGTGGGGCCCACACATTCTAGAATTTTCCTCCAAAATGATAAATTCTGAAACATCAACAATTTCTGTACCAGTCACGTCTTAAAATTCATAACAATTTATACGTTCATTTTTAACGGTTCAAAATTTGTGGACATATACTCAACTTATATATGTATAACATATCCAAAAATCACAACGATCCAACGGCCGGATTAAAAATTATAACTCATGCAATATATCACAAGAACACTGGTTTGAATTTTAATACCTCCTTTCCGACAAATATACTGATAAAACACCTCAACATTAATTCCTTCACTTATTACCACATAAATAAATCCATCATTTATATCCGCATCAAATAAATATTTTCTTATCATATAAATCAATAATTAATTATTCATAAATAATATTATAGAATCATAATTATGACAACCAGTAGCCGCTCCTGTGAAAGAGGGGCTTTCCGATAAGGATTTCTCCTTCTCGGCGCCGCAATTAGTGTGACCAAACCTCTCCTCGATGTAACTTTCTAGACATTGCCAATAATGCTATCTAATAATATTATTCAAATAATATGAATTATTGATCTAATAATGGAAAATACTGTGCCGTGATAATTATTGAAACAACAATAATATAAAATATCAACGCAACAATTATTGAATCAATAAATAAAATATTGAATAAGAATTATTGTAACAATTATTGAGTAGTGCTTTCTTACGTAAGAATCAATAATTCAAAATACTGCATAACATCGTATCTTCACTGCAACCACGCCAGACATTATATTTTAACCAATTTGGGTATTCCAACAAAAGTTATCAGAATAACTACGTCCGTTATTTATAAAAACTCAAACTTGTCATTTTTTTTCATCCGACAATTATTCATTATGGGGCCCATAAATGATCACTACTGTCAGTATTTAATATTCTCGACAACAAGAATATTCCACGACTAAACGAATATTCCCCGAATGTAAATGAGTATTTTATAACCACTTGCATGATTTTTTGAAAATTTTACATATATCACCCTTAACTTTAAACTTTTATCAATTTAACCATTTACTGAATAATAATTATAAGAAAAATTGAATACTTTTATTTCATAAAATCTGGGGTCTTACAGAAGTCATGTTTAGAATCGTAGAGACAACCTGTCTAAGAGCCGACCGAGCATCTGCCAATGCCAAGTCAAGAATTGTAGACCACACTTGAAGTAGTGGAGTCTATTGATTATATTAGTGGCAGAAATTGTAGTCATGCCAGATTAGATGAGGACAACAAGCATAAAGACAAAAATCGTAGTGCGTCAAGATCTGATCTCGGAGTCGTAGTGTCTGTAGAACCAAAGCCAAATCGTAGTGTGCAGAACTAAGGCTTAAACAGAGGTGCTAACAACGCCAAGGTAGAATTGTAGAGTCAACACGATTCTCAACCAATGAGCAATCCTAGAATATCTAAAGTATAAAGCCTCTGGTCTGAGTTACAAAGATACATTCCACCTGAAGGAAACCAGAGAGCACTCAACAAATGGCATGCAAGCTAACAGAAGATCTAAGTACCAACCCAATAAACATCTAGATTAAGTTGTGAAGCCATTCAAGATGAAGTCTTCAACAAGTCGATAAGAAGAAGACTTCAATAAAAGTAGCTGACTAAGGCAAGTCAGCAAGTGCAGTAGCTGTCAAGAGAATAGAAGATAATAATCTTGGGATCAACCAGGATCGTAGTGTTTGCCAAACAAAGAAGGAACTGATGCAGTTTATACAGAGATACTGGTCATCTTATGAAGAACAAGGTGAAATTGATTAAGCATGGGTCAAACCATTGATGATAAGTGAACGGGAGATCACAAGGAGAAAGAGAGCTGGGCATGCCACAAATCTGATGTGTCTTGCCATTCAGAAGAGACCAGAACAAGGAGTCAAGCTATTAGTTCTGAGATCAATCAAGACAAACAGAAGTGTTGAAGCACTGCACAAGTGAAGGAAGAGGTGTTCTACATTGAAGATCCAATGAACACTCTTCAGGATCGTAGTGTTGTCTCAATCAGTCAATGAGAAACATTCAACAAGACACACTACGATCAGGTCCAAGAACATTTGCATCAGAATCGTAGAGTTCAATCATCTGAAGATTGAAGCATTGGCAACGATTCAATCTGAAGACTGATATTCTAACATTACTAATTGAGAGCATTGATGCAAAAGGACAATTTCTGATGTTCTAATCGAGAAGTCAGAAAGAAGAAATAAAGATGACTACCTACCTGACATGGAAAGACAACAACTCTAAGGCGGTATGTAAGGTAGCAGACTGCTGTGTCAGTAAAGTCAAAAAGGAGTTGTCATGTCACATCAAGCAGTCTGCACTAAATAACTCGAGATCTACGAAGTAATTCAAATAGCTTCCAATGGTTATATTCCAACGGGAAGATTGTGAAGGAGTATATATTAGCCAGAGCTTCAAAGATCAAGAGTTGCTAAGTTGAAGGATCGTTAAGTTGTTAGAATGATATAGTGTTGACTCTACGAGTTCCACCAGAGCTGAATGGAACAAGTCTCAATGAGAGTGAGACTACGGAGGTGTAAGTAAAGCAGATTTTAAGAAGGACTTGAATAGACTAAAGCTTCACTCAACAAGGATGAGAATGCCACTGAAGATAGCAGTTAAGCTGAGAGTCGAGAAGGCCAAGAAGATAGAATTAAGAAAAGTGTCAGAGCACAAAGAAGATCCAGAGAGCCACTCTACGAATCACCAGGAACAAAAAGCTGAAATAGAATAAATGCAGAACCATGTCTGTAAATCATTCAAGAAGTGTTTAAGGAATGCTAAGTGCCAAACGAAGTCTACTAAAAGCTCAAAGACTTAGCAAACCCAACTAGTGATGGTGCAAAGCTAACATTAGATGAAGATAAGATAAACAGTGTGAAGATCAGCTGCACCAGAGAAGAGGTGGTCTATACTCTACATAAAATACAAAGAAGACCACGCCAAGCTGCTAAGTACAATAGATGTTCAAGCTTTAAGACATCTTAGCAGCAAAGCACCAACAACAACTACAACAACAACAAGTAGCCAGGGCCTGAGGGGTCCTTGTCTAGAGGGACTAAATGAAGTTCCAAGCCTGTTGGGCTTGAAGAGTTCTTAGTGAACTAGGGGAGTTCCAAGCCTGCTGGGCTTGAAGAGTTCTTAGTGAACTAAAGTTCCAAGGTTGCTGGCCTTGAAGGAATCTTAGTGATTCAGGGTGCTGCCCTTCCTTAGTGGAATTCATGCTCTTTGAAGCAGAAGAGTGGATTAGGAGCTTGAGTATCTGAACCAATTAAAATCCCTTTTGTCTTTTACATTCAGTTATTTACTTTCTGTCGTTTACATTATGTACCTAACTGCTATAAATGCTATGTATGTATTAACTGATTACAACTTAACTAACTCTACGAACAATATATGTATGTTCATGAATATATCAATGAAGGGGATCGTTTATTTATTCTGTTGTGCTTGAAAAGATTCTTATGTTTGTCATATGCTAATTCATTAGCAATACAAAATAAACAGGAAAAGTATTTAAAAATTAAAAAGGACATATTCAACCCCCTTCTAGATCTTTTGTGTGCCAATTGGGAAATAATAGCAAGAACTTGTCCCAACTTTCTTTGATGTTAAGGACACATAGTCTTAATAGATCTTCAAGAGTTTGAATAGTCATCTCCAACTGCCCGTCCATTTGAGGATGGTATGCCAAACTGAATCGTAAATCTGTACCCATAGCTTTTTACAAACTAACCCAAAATTATGAAGTGAATCTTGGGTCTCGATCAGAAACTATGGATACTGACATAACATCCAGTCTTACAATCTCATTTATGTATATACGAGCAAGACGTTCAAGTGAATAAGTTTCTTGTATAGGTAAGAAATGAGAAGACTTGGTTAATCTATCGACAATGACCCAAATTACATCCATGCCTTGAAAAACCTTGGGAAGACTAGTAACAAAATCCATGGTAATGTGCTCCCACTTCCATTCTGGAATTTCAAGTGGATGCAATGGATCTTTTGGCACTTGATGCTCCACCTTAACACATTGACAAGTTAGACACCTTGAGATAAACTCAGTTATCTCTCTCTTCATATTGCTCCACCAAAATGTATGTCAAAAATCATGATACATTTTGGTACTCTCAGGATGGATTGTAAACAGTGTGTTGTGCGCCTCCATCATAATTTTATACTTTAAATCAGGGTCATTAAGAACACAAAGTCTAGAGTTGACTCAAAGTATTTCTTCTTCATCGATTCTTGCTTCCGGAATAGCACCTTCTTGCACTTTCTTCTTCATACGCATCAGCTCCAGGTCTGTAGCTTGAGAAGCTTTAACTTTATTGATTAAAGTTGGTTCTACTCATATATTTGATATCATCATGTGGGTCCCTAGAGTCTTTATCTCTATCTCCATCCTTTGTAAGTCATACCAAATGGGCCTTTGCGTTGACAATATCGCACTCGTACCCGCATATGATCTTCTTCTCAATGTGTCAGCTACCATGTTCGCTTTTCTAGGATGGTATTAAATGGTATGATCGTAATCTTTCAATAGCTCGAGCCACCATCTTTGCCGCATGTTAAGTTCCTTTTGGCTGAAGAAATATTTGAGGCTTTTATGATCCGTATAGATCTCCATTTTCTCCCCAAACAGGTAATGCCTCCAGATTTTAAGTGCAATTACGACTGCTCCCAACTCTAGATCATGAGTAGGATAATACCTCTCATATTCTTTGAGTTGTCGTGAGGTGGGCTATGACTTTTCCATGTTACATGAGAACACATCCTAACCCTCTGCCTGAAGCATCGCTATAGATGAAAAATCCCTCCGAACCAGATGGTATTGTTAGAACAGTTGCTGAAATGAGTCTTCTCTTGAGTTCTTGAAAACACTTCTCACATTCTTCGCTCCAACTGAATTTTATATCTTTTCGAGTCAGCTGAGTTAATGGAGTAGCGATTCGAGAAAATCCTTCCACGAATCTCCGATAATAACCAGCTAAGCCTAGAAAACTACGTACTTTAGTCAGCGACTTAGGTTTCTTCCAGCTTTGTATTGCTTCAATCTTCGCTGGGTCAATAGATATTCCGTGATTTGATATCACCTGCCCAAGGAATGCCACTTCCTCAAGCCAGAACTCACATTTCTTTAACTTGGCGCATAACTTGTTTTCACGAAGCTTTTGGAGTATCACCCTCAAGTGTTGCTCATGATCTTCACGACTTTTGGAGTAAATAAGGATGTCATCAATAAAGACAACCACAAAATGATCCAAATATTCCTTGAATACTCGATTCATCATATCCATGAAGGCAGCAGGGGCATTAGTCAATCCAAAAGACATAACTAGGAATTCGTAATGCCCGTATCGAGTTCTAAAAGTAGTCTTTGGAATGTCATCAGTTTTGGTCTTTAACTGATGATATCTGGAATGAAGATCGATCTTTGAAAAGAATTTGGCTCCTTGTAACTGGTCAAATAGATCAATACGAGGTAACGAATACCTATTTTTGATGGTGACATGATTCAACTCCCGATAGTCAATACAAAGTCGCATACTTAAATCTTTCTTCTTTACGAATAAATAGGAGCAGCCCAAGGAGACGTACTGGGACGAATGAAACCGATGTCTAACAATTCCTACAGTTGGGTTTTTAACTCCTGAAGTTCAATAGGAGCCATTCGATATGGGGCTTTGGAAATGGATTTTGTACCCAATTTATGGTCGATACAAAATTCAATTTCACGCTCTAGGGGTAGGCCAGGAAGTTCTTTAGGGAATACGTCAAGAAGTTTATTAACAATAGAAATATCATTCAAATCTGACGTATTTTTATTTAAATCTGTGACATGGGCTAAGAAAGCTTGACATCCATTTTTTAATAATCGAATACCTTTATGGCTTGATATGATAGTGATTAACTTTAGTGGTTGGGTTTCTTGAATTCGCATAATAGGTTGGTTAGGAATATAAAAGCTAACAACCTTATGAAAACAATCAATTTTAACATGATGAGTAGTTAACCAATTAATCCCTAAAATCACATTAAATGCAAGTATTTTCAAAGAGATAAGTTTGACAGGTAACATGCAGGTGCCGATTTGAATCAAACAAGACTTATAAACAGTGGATGTAATGAAGGTTTCTCCTAACGGAGTTTCAACAAATAATTCAAAGTCTAATTTCTCCAGAGTCAAATTTATACGTTGAGCGCAAGTTGGAGAAATAAAAGAATGGGTATAATCGCTATCAAATAAGGTATATACTTCACTAGAGTTTATGATTAGCTTACTCGTGATGACTTCGTTTGGGTTCCTCACTTTTTGGGAGGTCACGACAAATGCTCTCCCTTGAACTACCAATTTTGACTTGTCTGGGACGACATTTGGTGTCACTATCCTAACGGGACTTGGCTTCACTGCATGACAAAATTGGGCTAGGTGACCTTCTCTCTTCTCTTCCATAATTGTAATACGCTTTGGACTATATCGTGCAGTTTGGACTGATGTGCCCCCCTCCGCATTTGAAGCACACGATCGGTGGTCATTCTCCTTCCTTAGAAACGGTTGCTGGTGCTGTTGTCTTTCCATCATTATTGAACCTTCTCTTCTTAAAATTTCCACTTTTATTATCTTGGCCATAATTACCACCGAAGTGGTTACCATTTCTGGTATGTTGATTCCATCCACATTTGTTGTCATCGCTTTGATGACTGCTACCACTGGTATTATTGTTTTGCCGGTTGCTTTCTCTTGGTTGGGTTAACTCATTATCGCATTCCAATAACTGAGCCCTATTTACAACATCTGAATACAAACACAGTTTGTGAGAAATGAGGTATTGACGTATTTTGGGGTTCAAACCTCGCAGAAACATTCACGTCATTCTCTCCTCATTATCAACTAAATGGGATGAAAACCGAGATAACTCGGCAAACTTAGTCTCGTACTGCAACACGGTCATATTGTTTTGTTCCAGCTTGATAAATTCTACCTCCTTCATGTGATGAATACTTTCGGGAAAGTACTTGTCGTTGAACACTTCTTAGAACTTCTCCCAAGACATCTTTAGTGCGGCAGGTTGAGTACGCTTTACAGATTCCCACCAGTAATCTACCTCTCCTCACAGCATGAAGGTGGCAAAGGGAACCTTTTGCTCCTCAGAGCATCCCAAGACATCAAATATCTTGGTGATCTACTTTATCCACGTCTCCGCCTTAAGGGGTTATGGCTTTCCCAAAAACTCCGGTGGTCCCAATTCCTTGAACTACTTAGCGGTGACCATCCATGATTTGCCAGTGTTTCCACCTGTATTTTGGACACGAGTCTCTCTCGCCTGATGTTGCATGAATTGCATAAAGCCTCTGAACATCCAATCATTCATCATTTGATCGGTGTTGTTGTTTACCTGAGGATTATTACCTTCCTGATGCATGTTATCCTGGTTATTGATCGTTGGTGACTCAACGGTCTCATGTGCTCCATTGCTTAACTCGACATTTTCAGATGCCATTTTCAAACACTGCCACAAAACAAGGGTTAATTGACATGCCACATATTATCCCTATACTTTAACCGACCAATTAAATAACAAATAAGCTTAGGTAGGTCATACTAGCGAATGATTTACCCGTCTCTCCCCTCCTAGTTCTAGTCTCAAATCTCAGCCAGGGATCATATCCCTAAGCTTTGATACCAACTGTGACACCCCCAAAATAGGTATACATCACCCGTCTTGGGTTGCCAAATATATGGTACATAATTTAAATACAAACTTCATCTATACAATACAACAAAAGCGTAGCTGAGAGTTTTTACACGAATATTGTCTCATAGACAATATCCAAACTCAAATAGAGTCCTCATTACATTTATTATCACACTATTTCATAGAATAGTGAGGATTACTAAAGCCACCATCCTGGACCATCACTCCATTCCCTGACTCGTCCCAGCTATATTCTCATTTCCTGAAGAGAACAATGAAAGCAAAGGGTGAGCTCAACTAGCCCAGTAAGAAATATTATGAATAAGATAATGCAGAATAAATTATCGTTAGCCTGCAACTGTATTAAACTGATAGAATACAACAAACAACAAGTTTAACTGCAGCGGAACAAACAATCTATTAGAAGAGTCAAGTAGAGCATGATATCTACTATCTTTTATGATTTAAAAAGTTTATTATCAATTTTATCGAGACTCAACTTAATAAATAATCCACATCACTGAATTATCCATGCACTACAAGCCAATGATATTCATTAGTATCACATTCACGAATTATCCATGCACTACGGGCCAGGGATATTGTTGGTCAAAATCTAATTACGCTCACACGCAAGTGCATGTGGTCAACATGTAATATAATAATAAGTTAAGTATTGTTCCTACAGAGATTTAGTATGAAATTAACCCTCACAATTACCAGCCTTATATTAATCCAAATTTTATTAAACTATCCAATTTAAGAATTATAACTAAAAATATTAAAAATACTAAGAATACCAAACAATCAACAAACTTAAAAACTGTAATTTCTAGCAATTATTGAAGAATTAGGCTTACAACTTCACTCTAAGTATCACTCTGATTATTACACCTTATTTTAATTTAATGCACTATCCCAGTTTATTAATCAAGAACACTCAAGTCGAACTAGCCATTTCTCGATGCACTAATATCGTATTAACTTAAATCCATAAATTAGATAGAATTAAGCTAAACACCTTAATTAACTAATTCACTATATCTCTATGTGAATTACAATCAAAGAAGGTTTAAGTTCAAGTTCTCTATCTGATTGCGTGCAATGCTAGGCATATCTCTACCCTAACATTCATCAAGATTCCATTGAATCACAGAATTCAAGAACACATGCTATAATGATTAGGTCTAGACTTATATTTCCTATCTCAAATCCATACAAATCCACATAGAATTGGTGATCAAGCAATTCATAAATTCAAGCATAAATCAATATAGATAAACTGAAAGATAGATTATTAAACTGAATATCAAAGCTACATAATCATCGTTCAACCCAAAAATCCGTCATAAGCCTAACAGGTAATGTGACGACCCCAAAATAGGTATACATCACCTATTCTGAGTTGTCAATACATGGTACAGAAACAACTACAACTTTATTATTACAACAAGAAACTATGAGTTTGAATACAAATATTATCTTCTGTACAATATCTATACTCAAATAAATCCTCATCACATTTATTGATACATTATTTTACAAAAATGGTGAGGACTACTAAACAATCCTTTCTAAAACCTTCATTCCATACCCCACTCAGTACTCGCTTATATTCTCGCCTCCCCGAGAAAAATGGAACAAAAGGAAAAGGGTGAGCTCAACTAGCTCAAGAAAGAATATTATGACTAAGATAATATACAACAAATTACCGTTAGTCTTCAACAGGAAAAATTTAATAGAATACAATAGACAACAAATTTTAAATCAATATTCGCAATGAAGTAATAATTCATTAGAAGAGTTAAGTAGAGAATGCAAACTACTATCTTCTATGTATGAATTTAAAAGTTCATCGCTCATCTTTTATCCTTGTAACATCAATCCATAAACATCCTGAATCAAATATTCATCTTTGCACTACAGCCAAAGATATTCATCATTGGTCATGTTCATTTAAACACTGCTCATCTTTGCACTACTACCAAAGATATTCTTCAGAAATCATTCATCTTTGCACTACAGCCAAAGATATTCAATAATATCATCATTTAAGACCGAGGATGATGAAAATATTTTTTTAAAGAAACGAATCCAAAGGAAACAAAATGACAAGGATTAAGGATTAAGAATTCGTACTTTTGTTTTTTATCCATGTTCAAAAATACCTCAAAAATAATCGCAGTGGTGTAAAATTCAAGAATGATCAAAACATGGATACAATCAAAGCTAGTATCCGTAATAGATATTTTGGACAAAAAGAAGAAATTTTATTTTTCTATGAATAGTGTCAGATATCGTGAATAAAGTGCCGTATACATGAATAAGAATCTCGACACCAAAAGATAGAAATTCCACAAAAAACATCTTTACGCTTCATGAATAGTACTCGAATAAGAACTCGTGAATAGTAACTCATGAATAGTAACTCGTGAATAGTAACTCATGAATAGTAACCCCCGACATGAAAAAAAGTTCCAAATTTGATAAAAAGTTCCAACCAATATTTCAAAGATAATGATATTGAAGAAATAATATCATTTAAGAAGAAAATAACATTCCTTACCTCAAAGAATCAAGATTTCTAATGAAAGGTCAAGTGATGTCTTTGAATGAAACTTGTACTCAATGAAGAACTCTCAAAGTATCTAAATACTCACAAAATACGCCAATAATATAGAGAGAGAAAGAGAGAAAGCTTATGTTTCGTGTGATTTTCAATTCTAACTTAGTCCTCTATTTATAGAAAATGTTAGCCCGCCAAGCAGACTTGACTGCACCGATGGCTTTACTCGCTACTATTGCCACCCACCACATTTGAAATAAAATTCAGCACATTTCTTCACCAACCACAAGTGGGGCCCACTCAATTCTAGAATTTTCCACCAAAATCAATTATAAACCTAATTTCCTAATCGACACCTCTTAAAATTCATAACAAATCATTCGTACATTTTTAACGGTTCAAAATTTGTGGACATATACTCAACTTATGTATGTATAACATACCCAAAATTACCACAATCCAACTATTTGGATTAAAAATTATAACCCCTTAATATATCTTAAAACCCCGATTTGATTTTTAATACCTCCAATCCGATAAAATACCGATAAAACACCTCAACATTAATTTCTTCATTTTATAACCACATAAATAAATCCATCATTTATATCCACATAAAATAAATATTTCTTTATCATATGAATCAATAATTAATTATTCACAAATAATATTACGTAATCACAATTATGATGACAACCAGCCGCTCCTGTGAAAGAGGGGCTTTCCGATAAGGATTTCTCCTCATCATGCCGCAATTAGGTGACCAAACCTCTCCTCGATGTAACTTTCTAGACATTGCCAATAATGCTATCTAATAATATTATTCAAATAATATGAATTATTGATCCGATAATGGAGATAATGTGCAAAGACAATTATTGAACAACAATAATATAAAATATCAACGCAAAGAATTATCAATCAATAAAATAAAATATCGAATAAGAATTATCGTGAAAATTATTGAGTAAAGTGCCTTCACGTAAGGATCAATAATTCAACAATATCGCGCAATACCGCAGCTATCGCGGCAACCACGCCAGACATCAGATTTTAACCACCGGTATTCCAACATGCCTTTAATTCGTAATAACTACGCCATTATTTTTAACCAACTTATATTTTTCGCTTTTCTTCATCTAATCGCTTTCTTATGGGGCCCACATATGGTCATACTGTCGCATTTAATATTCCCCGACAAAGATTTAATATTCCACGACCACCAAACGAATATTCCCCGACAACAATGAATATTTTATAACCACTTGCTTATTTTGAAGTATTTATGATTTTACCCTTAACTATCCACATTAATCAAATCAACCCTTACTATTTCAAAATAATAAATAGAGAAAATTAAATTTCATTAATAATAAGTTGGGGTCTTACAACCTCCCCTCCTTATGAAATTTCGTCCTCGAAATTGACGACGATACTGTGTGTTTCAAAAGATGAGGATACCTCGCTTTCATTTCCGCTTTCCAATTCCCGTGTCATTTCTCTATAGCATGATTCCTCCACAAAACTTTAACTTGTGGTATGACCTTTCATGCTGTAGAGACATGCTCCTTCCTATCCAAAATCTTGACAGTACCTCCTCATACGTTAGGTCTTCTACTATCTCGTCCTGGTTCTAACTCTATAACGTGGTTCGGTCTTTCACATATTTACGGTATGATATGTGAAACACATCAGGAACACGAGACATACTTGGAGGTAACACAAGTCTATAGGCTACATTTCCTACTTCGGTCAAGAATTTGAAATGGACCAATAAATCGTGGATTGAGCTTTCCTCTCTTCCCAAATCTTGTAACTCCTTCCATGGAGCAACTCGTAATAATACATGATCCCTACACTAAATTCCACGTCCCTTTCGATGAAGATCCGCATAACTCTTTTGTCGATCTTGTGCCGCTTTGTATACGCTTGTCGAATCATTTGGATCTTTTCGGTAGTCATATCGTATTTCACTCTCGGGTCCCAACAATGTTGCTTCACCCACCTCATCCCAACATATCGATAACGACATTTTCGGCCCATATAATGCTTCAAATGGAGCTACACCTATACTTGCTCGATAATCGTTGTTGTAGGAGAATTCTACCAATGGTAAATACTTATCCCAACCGCCTTTGAAGTCTAGGACACGAGTCTTAATAAATCTTCAAGAGTTTGAATAGTCCTCTCTCGATTGTCCGTCTGCTTGGGGATGGTATGCCAACTAAATCGCAAACTGCGCTCTATAGCTTTTTGCAAGCTAACCCAAAATCTTGAAGTGAATCTTGGGTCACGATCCAAACTATGGATACAGTGCATGCCATGCAACCTCACAATCTCATTTACGCATATACTAGCAAGACGCTCAAGGAATAAGTCTCCGTGATCGGCAAGAAATGAGCAGACTTGGTTAATCTATCAACAATAACCCAAATAGCATTGATGCCTTGAGAAACCGTGAGGAAGACCCGTGAATCTAAATCCATGGTAATGTGTTCCCACTTCCATTCCGAATCTCAAGTGGTTGCAACGGACCTTAGGTACTAGATGCTCTTCCTTTACACGCTGACAAGTTAAACACATCGAGATAAACTTTGCAATCTCTCTCTTCATATTGTTCCACCAAAATGTATGTCAAGATCACGATACATTTTAGTACTTCCGTGATGGATTGCAAATGGTGGTATTGTGTGCCTCCATCATAATCTTGTACTTCAAATCGTAGTCGTTAGGAACACAAAGTCTAGAGTGGACTCAAGTATTCCTTCTTCATCAATTCTCGCCCTAATAGCTCCTTCTTGTACTTTCTTCTTCATACGATCACCTCCGGCCTGGCTGGCTTGAGCAACCTTAACTTTTTCTATTAAAGTTGACTCTATGCGATATACTTGACATCATCGCACTCGCTCCCCGCATATGATCTTCTCTACTCAACGCGTCGCCTACCACGCTCGCTTTTCCGTGATGGTATCAAATAGTGTGGTCGTAGTCTTTCAATAGTTCGAGCCAACGTTACGCCGCATGTTGAGTTCTTTTTGAGTGAAGAAATATTTAAGGCTTTTATGGTCCTAATATATCTCCACTTTCTCCCCATATAGATAGTGCCTCCATATCTTTAGCGCGAAAACGATCGGGCCGCTAACTCTAGATCATGAGTAGGATAATTCCTCTCATACTCTTTAAGTTGTCATGAGGCATAAAGCATGACTTTCCCACGCTGCATGAGAACACATCCTAACCCTTTGCCCAAGCATCGTTGTAGATAACAAATCCATCCGAACCAGATGGTATTGTTAGAACAAAAGCCGAAATAAGTCTCCTCTTAAGCTCTTGGAAACTCTTCTCGATTCTTCACTCCAAACGAATTTTGTATCCTTCCGAAAGTTAGCCGAAGTTAATGAAGTAGCGATTCGAGAAAACCCTTCCACGAATCTCCGATAATAACCAAATTAAGCCCAAAAGCTACGCACTTTCACCAATCGACTTTTGCTTGTTCTAACTTTGTAGATTGCTTCAATCTTCACGGATCAATAGATACTCCATGTTTGACACCACGCGCCCAAGGAATGCTACTTCCTCGCCGTAACTCGCATTTCTTCAATTTGGCATATAGTTTGTTTTCACGAAGCCTTTGAGTACCAAATTTCAAATGGTGCTCATGATCTTCACGACTTTTGGAATATATAAGGATGTCATCAATAAAGACAACAACGAATCGATCCAAATATTCCTTGAATACTTGGTTCATCATATCCATGAAAGCCAGGAGCATTAGTTAGTCCGAAAGACATGACTAAGAATTCATAATGCCCATACCGAGTTCTCAAGGCGCTTTTGAATATCCTCGCCTTAATCTTCACCGATGATATCCGTAATCTAAGATCGATTTTTGAAAAGAATTGTGCCCTTTGCAAATCGGTCAAACAAGTCATCAATACGAGGTAGAGGATACCTATTCTTGATGGTGACATGGTTCAATTCCCGATAGTCAATACAAAAGTCGCATACTCCCGCTTTTTCTTCTTTACAAATAAAACAGAGAGCACCCAAAGGAGATGTACTAGACGAATGAAACCGATGTCCAACAATTCTCAGTAGTTGGACCTTTAACTCTGAAGTTCAATAGAGCCATTCGATATGGGGTTTTAGAAATGGGCTTTGTACCAGTGTTCAAGATCAATAAAGAATTCAACTTCTCGCTCGGGGTAGACCGGAAGTTCTTCAGAAATACGCCGTGAAAGTCAATAACAACAGAATATTATTCAAATTTGACGTGTCTTTATTCAAATCCATAACATGGGCTAAGAAAGCTTGACATCCGCTTTTCAATAAACGAATAGCTTTATGATTAGATATGACAAAGATTGATTTTAATGGTTTAGTTGCTTGAATTGCATAACAGTTGGTTAGGAATATGAAAACTAACAACCTTACGAAAACAATCAATTTTGGCATGATGAGTAGTTAACCAATCAATCCCTAAAATCACATCAAAAGCAAGTATCTTTAAAGAGATAAGGTCAATGTAAGGTAATGGTGCCAACTTGAATCAAACAAGATTTATAAACAATGGATGTGATGAAAGTTTCTCCTAACGGAGTTTCCACAGATAGGTCAAAGTCTAATTTCTCCTGAGTCAAGTTTAAACGCTGAGCACACGCAGAGAGATAAATGAATGGGTAGCACCTTAGATCAAGTAAGGTATAAACTTCGCAAGAATTTATAAATAGCTTACCCGTGATCACCTCGCTTGGGTTCCTTGATTATGACTACCACAACAAACGCTTCTTCCCGCAATCGCTGACTTTGACTTTTCTCGGGATATTTTTTGAGTCACCGTCCCCACTAAACTAGGTTTCGCTACTGCATAATCTCGAGCGATATGTCCTTCCTTTCCACAATTATAGCATACCTTGAACTGCAGGGACATGCTTTGACCGATATGTCCTCTTCCCGCATTTATAACATATGACCGTGGTCGTTTCTCCTCCTTAGAACCAGCTTGTCACGCAGACTGCCGCCTTTACATAGGTCGTTTGTTAAATCTCCTCTTTTTAAAATCTCCTCCCGACTCGCTTCTTCGTTTTCATGACCATGATTACCACCAGAGTGGTAACCATTTTTGTCCGTCTGCTTTTCTCCGCCGGTTATCATTATCCTGCTGATCGCTATCTCTCGGTACGATCCTCGTCAGGGGTCCTCAAATTGACTGTACTTCAAGTATCTCGCCTAATAATTGAGCCTCATTTACAACATCCGAGTAGAGAGAAAATTTATGAGAAATGAGATATCGACGTATGCCGGGTTTCAAACCTCTAAGAAAATCCGCGTCATACGCTCCTCATTCTCCACCAAATGAGGTGCAAACTCGATAACTCGCAAACTTTGCCTCGCATCGAGACACCGCCATGTTGTTCTCGCTCCAATCTAATAAACTCTACTTCCTTCATATGACGAACACTTTCGTGAAAGTATTTGTCATTAAATAGTTTCAAACGCTCCCAAGACATGCCGAAAAGTACCGGATGGGTACGCTTCACGCACTCCCACCAAGAGTCCGCCGCCACTTTAACATAAAGTGGCGAATGGAACCTTCGTTCTCCGCATCCCAAGACATCGAATATCTTGGTAATTTGCTTGACCCATGTTTCCGCCATGATCGGATCTGCTTTCCTTTAATTTCGTGGTCCCAACTTTTGAATCTGCTTGGTTGTGACAACCCGTGAATTGCTATCATTTCCTCCTCAGATTTTGAACACGAGTCTCCTCGTCTGATTTTGCATGAACCGCAAAAACTTCTAAACATCCCCTCGCTCATCATCTCGCTTCAATGGTGTTGTTCACAAGAGGAACATTGCCACTGCTGCACGCTCTCCTCGCTGGTGAGTACAAAGCGCCTCCACTGGCCTCATTTCCATTGTTAATATTCTCAATTACATTCTCAACATACCGCCATAAAACAAGGGTTAATTAAGGAAATCAATATATCACATAATATCCCTATATACCTACCAACTAACAAATAAGCTTAGGTAGGACACACTAGCGAAGGATTAACTCTGCCTCTCTCCTCCTAGTTCTATTCCCCGATCTCCGCCAGAGATCATATCCCTAAGCTCGATACCAACCATGATTTACCCCCAAAATAGGTATACATCACCTATTCTAAGTTGTCAATACATGGTACGTAAACAACTACAACTTTATTATTACAACAAGAAATCATGAGTTTGAATACAAATATTATCTTCTGCATAATATCTATACTCAAATAAATCCTCATCACATTTATCGATACATTATTTTACAAAAATGGTGAGGACTACTAAACAATCCTTTCTAAAACCTTCATTCCATACCCCTCGACTGCATCGCTATATTCTCGCCTCCCGAGAAAAATGGAACAAAAGGAAAAGGGTGAGCTCAACTAGCTCAAGAAAGAATATTATGACTAAGATAATATACAACAAATTACCGTTAGTCTTCAACAGGAAAAATTTAATAGAATACAATAGACAACAAATTTTAAATCAATATTCGCAATGGAAGTAATAATTCATTAGAAGAGTTAAGTAGAGAATGCAAACTACTATCTTCTATGTATGAATTTAAAAGTTCATCGCTCATCTTTTATCCCCGTAACATCAATCCATAAACATCCGAATCAAATATTCATCTTTGCACTACAGCCAAAAAAGATATTCATCACCGGTCATGTTCATTTAAACACTGCTCATCTTTACACTACTACCAAAGATATTCTTCGAAATCATTCATCTTTGCACTACATGCCAAAGATATTCAATAATATCATCATTTAAGACCGAGGATGATGAAAAATATTTTTTTAAAGAAACGAATCCAGTGAAACAAAATGACAAGGATTAAGGATTAAGGATTCGTATTTTGTTTTATCCATGTTCAAAAATACCTCAAAAATAATCGCAGTGGTGTAAAATTCAAGAATGATCAAAACATGGATACAATCAAAGCTAGTATCCGTATAGATATTTTGGACAAAAAAGAAGAAATTTTATTTTCTATGAATAATAGTGCAGATATCGTGAATAAAGTGCCGATACATGAATAAGTAACTCTCAAACACCAAAAGATAGAAATTCCACAAAAAACATCTTTACGCTTACATGAATAGTACTCGTGAATAAGAACTCTCGTGAATAGTAACTCATGAATAGTAACTCGTGAATAAGAACTCATGAATAAGAACCCCGATACATGAAAAAGTTCCAAATTTGATAAAAGTTCCAACTAATATTTCAAAGATAATGATATCAAGAAATAATATCATTTAAGAAGAAAATAACATTCCTTACCTCAAAGAATCAAGATTTCTAATGAAAGGTCGTAAGTGATGTCAAATGAAACTTGTAATCGAATAAAGAACTCTCAAAGTATCTAAATACTCACAAAATACGCCAATAATATAGAGAAGAGAAGAGAGAAAGCTTATGTTTCGTGTGATTTTCAATTCTAACTTAGTCCTCTATTTATAGAAAAATGTTAGCTCCAAGCAAGGATTTTCGATGCCACTTCGATGGCTTTACTCGCTACTATTGCCACCCACCACATTTGAAATAAAATTCAGCACATTTCTTCACCAACCACAAGTGGGGCCCACTCAATTCTAGAATTTTCTACCAAAATCAATTATAAACCTAATTTCCTAATCGAGACACTCTTTAAAATTCATAACAAATCATTCGTGCATTTTAATCTGCTTCAAAATTTATGGACATATACTCAACTTATGTATGTATAACATACCCAAAAATTACCACAATCCAACTATTTGATTAAAAATTATAACCCCAAGAATATATCTCAAAACCCCGATTTGATTTTTAATACCTCCAATCCGATAAAATACCGATAAAACACCTCAACATTAATTTCTTCATTTATAACCACATAAATAAATCCATCATTTATATCCACATAAAATAAATATTTCTTTATCATATGAATCAATAATTAATTATTCACAAATAATATTACGTAATCACAATTATGACAACCAGTGCCGCTCCTGTGAAAGAGGGGCTTTCGATAAGGATTTCTTCATCGGGCGCCGCAATTAGGTGACCAAACCTCTCCTCGATGTAACTTTCTAGACATTGCCAATAATGCTATCTAATAATATTATTCAAATAATATGAATTATTGATCCGATAATGGAGATAATGCAAAGTTGACAATTATCGAACAACAATAATATAAAATTTCAACGCAAAGAATTATCAATCAATAAAATAAAATATCAAATAAAGAATTCATCGTGAAAATTATTGAGTAGTGCCTTTACGTAAGGATCAATAATTCAACAATACGCAATACCGCAGTGCTCTCGCAACCACGCCAGACATCAGATTTTTAACCACCGGTATTCCAATGTCTTAATTCAGAATAACTACGCCATTATTTTTAACCAACTTATATTTGTCGCTTTTCTTCATCCAATCGCTTTCCACATATGGGGCCCATATATGGTCATACTGGTTGTCGATTTAATATTCCCCGACAAAGATTTAATATTCCACGACCACCAACGAATATTCCCCGACAACAATGAATATTTTATAACCACTTGCTTATTTTGAAGTATTTGCGTATTTTACCCTTAATTATCCACATTAATCAAATCAACCCTTACTATTTCAAAATAATAAATAGAGAAAATTAAATTTCATTAATAATAAGTTGGGGTCTTACAGGTAAATTAGTTCATCATAATTAAAATAAAACTGAATTCATTAAAGTAAACATCATCCCAATTATAATTATTGAACAACAGAAAAAAAATGAATCCAGAACCACCCTTCTCTCTATCTTCAATCTGCAATTATCATGAATTCTCCTTCAAATCCTTCCTCCAATGCTTTTGCTCAAAATAAGTCTTCAAATCGCTAATTGATTGTTAGTTGTTATCTCCCTTGTTGTTGTTGTTGTTAATAACCAACCTATGACTTGTATTCTCACCATAATTTGACACCCAATTGAGTTCCACATTATGTCAACCACTATCCTTCACGCCAATGCAGCAACACAATCAAAATAGGACTCTGGCCTTTCCCGTACCCCTGCCCCGGCGAGGTTTTTTACTCTATAATGTCCACCCCAGCGGGGGTCCATTCTGTTTTGTCCAAGTTAAGCTCCTTTTCTTGCCAAGTTTCACCATGAATCCACCTCTTAAGTCCAAATCTATGCCACCACACCTAAACATAAAACAACAATAAACAAGTAAAACGAAACATAAAAATAAAGAATTAACACAGTTTAAGCTTGAATTAGAAGCTGATTCGTAGGTATAAAACCCACTCATCAAACTCCCCCAAACTTAAAACCATGCTAGTCCTCGAGCACAAAACAAAATAAAAATGACATGCAATGCAATGTAATGCAACTATTCTACATGCCTACGAATCCAGCAGTAATTATAGAATCAAATCTATTTAACCAGCCTCAGAGAAATCAAGCAAACACAACAATACTTCATATCAAAACCAATCAATAATTCTTATTATTCATCAATTCTTAAACTGTTATTACTGGTATAGTGTGTGTGTGCTCAACATCTATGCTAGCTGATGCAAATTCAAATTTAATACATCACAAGTCTCTTAAAAGGCATCATACAATGTAAACTCAAGAATTTCAAAAACAGATGAGATCCAACTAAAATCAAACAATTACTAATATTAAGGGTCCAAATAGGGTACTTATGCTTTATTTTTCAATGACGGGGGCTTTTTGCTCTTATTTCCCATTTTATTCATTTTTTTATACACATAGCTATGCAATGTCTTATTCCCTTAGGCTTTTCAATGCTACCTTAACGAGCTTTCGACCAACGACTCCCAGACCATTAAGACCTTAGGACGCTAGGTGTAAAGACAATCCTCTCGGGTTTACTTACTCAAGTAACAAAGGCCACAAAACTAGATAAGCATACCACAGTTTTATTATTATTATTATTATTATTATTATTTTAGATATGAAGCTTATATACCCCACTTTTTGCCCCAAACTTAGGTTCTTGCCTAATTTTTCGCCTTCACTGTCTATCCTTGTCATTCTTTCATTTGAACTAGCATTATCCTTTAGAGGTCCCTTATGTATCAATTTGAACTAAATTAGTCCACATAGGTGTTATTAATGTGCTAACCTTATTATACCAGTTTCAAACAGGCAAAAGATCCAATTCATAATAGAAAATTACGTCAAAGTTCTAATAGTCAGTATTGTACTTGTCTACTTAATCCCAATCTCCTCATTGGCCAAAATAAGCTGAACTATATCAAACTGCTGGACTTATGCAAGATAACACAATACTTAACTATTGTTTTTTATATGTGGTAAACATAACATGATTAAAAACTAATAAAAACTATTTACAACACTACTCTATTATGCAACTATTACACTACATGAATGCAAACATCTAATGAACCTACAACTAAACATGAAACTAACATATGCAAATCTAACTACTAAAATTAAACATGCAAACATAAAAATTAAACTAACTCCCCTAAACTTAAAAATTACAATGTCCTCATTGTAAAGATAAATCATGAAATAAACGAGGACTTCCCTGTAATCCCCTAAGCTTGAGGTGGTGGTGGATGTTGCTCTTCATTATCTGAATCAGAGGGTGGGAACCTTGGCATTAGGGCAGGGTGTTGGTATAAAACCGAGCGTTGGGGTTTAAACTCTGGATCGTCGCGTTCAATGAGGTAAATGACATATTCATAGCCTCAAACATATGGTCCTGCCTGGCCGCGAGTCTCCTCATCAATCTATTGGCGTCTTTGTTGTACCCATCCACTTGTCTCTAGAGGCTCTAAAATTGAGGGCTAAACGTATCTCCACCTGTTTGTTGCATCTCCTCAGTTCCTTGCTCTCCCATAGTCTCATCCACCTTGAACTCATCGTCGTCAGAGGTGTCCTCAGCATTAGCCTTCTCCTCCGAGGTTGGTGGAAATATGAACCCGACTTCTCTTGGGTGCGACTCGCCCCCGGGCCACACTGAATATCACATGATCATTCTTGTGTCCAAAGTCTGTAGCGGTATCTGTGTGGTCTCATCTCCAGACCACCTAACTCCCGCCTGCCTGCACAGCCCACATATGAGAGATGGGTGTGGTAAGCCGCCAGAAAATGGTCCTCCCAGGCATCTTCAGATAGAAAAACTGATGATGGCACCCACGTCGATGAGAAAGTCCTGGATAATGACATATAAGAGAAGTATTTTCTCCTTGGTCACCTTTGTCATATGTGTGGATGGGAATAGCTTGGCGCACATGAACGCGTACCATATTTTTCCATACGACTCAGATCCTTGCTGTGGAAGATGGTGCCCCCTTTGCGCCCCTTAACCCATGTGTTGCCTGGCTTTGTTATTTCAGTTAAAATGGCCTCATAGTCGGGATCATGATCATGCAAGTAGGGATACTGGCACTCTCTAGGAACTCGCAAGAGTTAGTACTCATTAATCGGCATCAGCACTGAAAGGAACTTGCTTGCCCCTCACAAATGCTATGAATGGGGCCTTATCCTCCACGTTGGCATATAATTCCTTCACCACAATGACAGCTGCAGGCTCCGGCTCTTCAGTGAACCTATTCCATCTTTTTTCATAAATTTGTTGCATCATTTTTCTATCTACATTGTCGGGTGCAAATCCGCTCTCCGAGGTTAGTGCCTTCGTCACTAGAAAGTCATAACGGTCGGTGGCGGTGGCACTCACAAACTTTCTCCTGTCAAAATCTCTAGTCTGTGGTGTGGACCCAGAACACTTGCCTCGCTGTCATTTCATAGCCATTTTTGGTGCCATGGTATTTAATTGGATGAACCCTAGCCATAATACCCCTAAACTTCTCTTGAATAATTCGTCGAACACTTTATGTGCACAACTCATAAAACCCCCTAAATTTGTAATAACACTTCAAGTATGGTGATAAGTGATGAGGAATTGTAAGAACTAACCACTTACCCTCAATGTATTGACAAGTTTGTTAAATTTCCCCTCTCTTTTGGCTATCAAAATTCGCACTATAGGAACTCTAACTCTTGTATGACTGAACTTATATGGAATGGAGTGGAAGTATTGTGTAGTTAGGGTTTGATTTATAGGGGAGATATAGTGTAGAGATGTAGTGGGTTAAAGGAATTTCGTGTGGCTAAATCGTGGGTATTGGGGGTATAGGAGTGGATATCAGTTATGCTTCAAGGGAAAAGAAGTGGAGAAAGTGGGTTACTGCATACAATTGCCAAATTTTTTTGTTCAAATCCCGTACCCCCGCCCTGGAGGGGGGGGTTATAAATTATAGATATCCGCCCCAGTGGGGGGTGTACTATTATTGGGTCAAGACCTCCGCCCCGATGGGGGTTTCCTTCTTGCAAAGTCCGCCCCAGTGGGGGGGGTACACTGCCGTTGCACTTGATTTTTCCAATTCTTTGCATCCATCACATATCCATGCACTTCCCAAGTACCTAAAACACCATAACATTGTAAGTTTAAGATAACAACATGAACATTGAAAATTGAATTTACTAAAATGCGTGACTCAACTGACTACCTAATAATTCGAACTAAAATTATACTTTAAACTAACTTCACACTAAACTTATACTTTGAACTACGAATTAGTTAAGATGCTTAAAAATAAAAAGAAAATACTAAGAATAAAAGTAAAATTGGGTTGCATCCCAATTAGCGCTTGATTTTAAGTCTTTCAGCCTGATTACTCCCTATTTATGACGCATCGACAAGTGTGATTGAGGTGCCTTCATTGTCAATGTCGAAACCCCAGTAATGCTTCAGCCGATGACCGTTGACTTTAAACGTCTCTAATGGATTCCTACTGTATAACTCAATGGCACCATGTGGGAAAATTCTTTTAATTGTGAATGGCCCCGACCATCTTGATTTGAGCTTTCCCGGGAACAACCGTAGTCGTGAATTGAACAGTAATACTTATTGCCCTAGTTCAAACTGTCTTTGCATGATCTTTTTATCGTGCCACTTCTTAACCTTTTCCTTGTACAGCTTTGAATTCTCGTATGCTTGTAGTCGAAATTCATCTAGTTCGTTCAATTGGAGCAATCTTTTCTCTCCTGCGGCTGCTTGGTCAAAATTAAGTTTCTGAATGGCCCAATAAGCTTTATGCTGTAATTCCACCAGGAGGTGACACTCTTTTCCATAGACCAATTGATATGGAGACATTCCGATTGGTGTCTTATATGTTGTTCTATATGCCCATAATGCGTCATCCAATTTTAGAGACCAATCTTTTCTGTTTGGGTTCACTACTTTCTCTAAAATCTTCTTCACCTCTCTGTTCGAAACCTCAGCTTGACCACTTTTTTGGGGGTGATATGTCGTAGCCAGTCGATGATTGACCCCATATTTTGCCAAAAGAGCTGTAAACGATCTGTTGCAGAAGTGACTACCCTCATCACTTATAATAGCTCTTGGCGTGCCAAATCTTGTAAAAATATTCTTATGTAAGAACTTAAGAACCACTTTGGCATCATTTATGGGGAGTGCTACGGCTTCAACCCATTTTGACACATAATCAACCGCAAGAAAGATATACTGATTATTGAAAGATGGAGGAAATGACCCCATAAAATCCATTCCCCATACGTCAAAAATTTCCACTTCTATGATAGTTTGTAGTGGCATCTCATTCTGCTTTGATATATTACCCACCCTATTGTATTTGTCACAAGTTTTTACAAACTGGTGAGCATCCTTGAACACTGTAGGCCAATCGAATCCTGACTGAAGAACCTTGGCTGTTGTCCACTCACTACCATAATGTCCCCCATATACAGATGCATGACACTCATGTAGGATATTCTTCACTTCACTGTATGGAACAGACCTTCGAATCATCATGTCGGCGCACTGTCTGAATAGGTATGGCTCATCCCACATGTACCACTTGACATCATGTAGGAATTTCTTTTTCTGCTGTCTTGTTAGATCAGGGAGAAGGATGTTTCTCACCAATTAGTTGGCAAAATCCGTATACAATGGAAATTCTGAATTAACTCTAAATAGTTGTTCATCTGGGAACAAATCATTAATCACACTCTTATCCGCTTCATCTTTACCCAGATTTTCCAGCCTCGATAGATGATCTGCTACTTGATTTTCTGTCCCCTTCCTATCCTTTATTTCCAAATCAAACTCTTGAAGAAGAAGGATCCATCTGATTAGTCTTGGCTTAACATCCTTCTTTGAAACCAAATGGCGAATTGCCAAGTGATCCGTGTAAACCACTACCTTTGTCCCAATCAAATATGCCTGGAATTTGTCAAAGGCATATACTACTGTGAGTAACTTCTTTTGATATTGTGTAGTTCAATTGTGCATCCGTAAGAGTTTTACTTGCATAGTATATGGTGTGGAATATTTTCTCTCGGCGTTGACCCAAAATAGCTACTACTGCAGAGTTGCTATCATCGCACATTAATTCGAATGGCATAGTTCAGTCCGGTGCGATGATCACTGGGGTTGTGGTCAACTTCATTTTCAACTGCTCAAATATTGCTTTACACTCGTCATCAAATCTGAACATTGCGTCCTTCTCTAAAAGATTGCATAATGTCTTAGCAATCTTAGAGAAATCCTTTATAAATCTTCTGTAGAACCCAGCATGTCCAAGAAAATTACAAATTCCCTTTACTGAATTCGGCGGTGGAAGATTCTCGATCGTGTCTAACTTTGCCTTGTTAACCTCCAAACCTTTAGCAGAAATTTTATGCCCAAGAATTATCCCTTCTTCAACCATAAAGTGGCATTTCTCCTAGTTGAGTACCAAATTAGTTTCCACACACCACTTTAAGACCATGACCAAATTTTCCAGATACTTATCAAAAGTATTTCAATAAACTGAAAAGTCATCCATGAAAACTTCTACCTCTTTTTCCACCATATCTGAGAAGATTGCCATCATGCATCTTTGGAATGTCGTTGGTGCATTACATAGCCCAAATGACATCCTTCTAAATATAAAGTGGGAGCTGTCATTGACACTCCTAAATTAACCTCACTTTCACTTCACAATTTATAATAATTAGCACAGTACCAAGTAAGGATCGATCCCACAGAGAGTAAAGTTGTTTTAGAATTATTCTACTATTTCAACAGAAAATAAAGATGTGGGTTTTTGAAAATTATTTTTAAACTAAGAAAACAAGAATTAATGATGGAATTAACCAAATATGTAAAAACTTTAGTTTCACCAAGTACAACAATCAATTTATCAAGTTATTATTATTTTTCCTTTGATGAAACTATTAGCCCTAGATAACAATAAGCTCTGCTATTCTAAATTCTCCTTAGATTTTCACTGAATGAAATAAGTTCTTCACCAAATTCTAACTAGCATACAACCTAGAACAAGCTCTCTAGATTTAATATGATAGAAGCATTAAAAAATAGAGAATTAGGCTAATCCAAGCAACAAACACATAAGCTCAATTTGTTTAACTTGTTTTATGATAATCTTAGCAATACACAAAAGCTTGTCCACAATTAGTATTACCAAGTTGCTACTTATGATGAAGACAAATATCAATTACACGTAATACAAATCTTAATCTAGCAGATGATAATGATCAAATTAACTCAATTGGCCATATCAAATTAATTAGATCAACTAGCATGCAATCAATGAAAACAGATTATCAGAAGAAATTTCACATAAGAAGGAATAAATATTAATACTCAATTAATCAATTACTTGTAACAAGGATTTACCTCCCTTTAGAACTGAATGAAAAGAAATAGCCTGACATGCTCTTGAGTCTGCACCCCATTAGATGATAGTTGATTATTGAATGAATAAAACCCTGATTCTCATCCTCTATTTATAGTGCTAGACAAAGTCCTAAATCCTATGGGAAGTAGAAATCCAAATCCTAAAAGGAATTACAAATTACACTAATTTTCATAAAGAAATAAAATTTAATTTGGAAAAAAATCTTAGTCTAAAAGAAATCCTAATTACAATAGAATTGTAAAAACTAGTCTTCTAGAATCCAAAATTTAGATTTGAAATTGGAATTAAATCCCACAATTGCCATGTGCTTAAACTCCTTGCTGCGTGAATCCAAATCCATTTATGGTACTAATTGTTGAATCCTTGATTTTCTAGGAATCCCGTAAACCTCCTCTAATTTATTTCCAAAATCATGGAACCCCTTCAATTGTACCTAAAATAAAAATATAAGAATAATGAGTTTATTTAGGCATAAAATAAATACAAAAGATTAAGTATTAAGGAATAAAAATATAACATATTTCATACTCATCAAATTCCCCCACACTTATCTTTTTACATGTCCTCGTGTAAACCAAAAGTTTGATTTCCAAAAAATTTATTCAACCATAGTGTCAAAAGATTTCAAGGTATAAATCATGACTATCAACACTAAATTTGAAAAAATCTAATAAATGCCTTATCAGTTAACTCACAATGCACAACCTTACTATTTCACCAATGAATTTCATTAAACCAAATTGTAACCACATAAGAAACTTTTCCAAAATCTATATACTTACTCAACTTAGTTACCATGGAGCAAAAACCGTGCACACTGACTCACAACCAAGAACAAATTTTTCTTACTTTTTAAGTGAACCTTCTTTTTAGCATATACGAATGTATTTTCATGCTTTTCTCGTATTTTTTTTCTTGACATGTGCAATGTCTCCTTTTCTTAGGCTTTTCAGAGTTACACATTAGCGAATTTTCCACCAACGACTCCCAAACCAGATGATCTTAGGGCGCTAGGTGTAGAAACACCCCCAAGGCTTACTTATTCAAGTAACAAAGGCCACAAATTTGACTAGTCAAGTTACTTTTATCCATCGCACTTTTTAATGTGAATACCGATGCTTCCCGAGGCTTGGATACCCAGTTATTTCGCACAATGGACATTGAAGCAGATATTTCAATCACCAAAATTTTTTTTTCTTTTCTTTTCATCATTTTTTTTCATTCATCATCATTTTCTTTTCCACATGGTTCTGCAACAATAGAAGCAAGTTAAACAGTTCTAAGTTGTGATAACTCCACAATAGAAGCAAGTTAAACAGTTCTAATCAGTGCACATAGATAACTCCACAAATAACTTAGCCAAATAAACATGCTTCTCATATTCAAGTACTCATGTATCACAAATTCAATTCAAATCAATTACTATGGATCATGGCTTAGTTGTCATCATTCATTAACAAATTAAGCATCAACCAAATTCTAAATTTTAGCATCAATTTTTAATCATTGACTTTAACCTTCGAACACATAGGCAAATAGAACCATGGAACCCAAGTTTTCAAAAAAAAAAATCAGAATTTTTTCAACTTTCCATCAAAATTGGATTATTATTCCTACATTAAATAAAACCTAAATCTCCCCCCCCCCCCACCACACTCAAACCTTACATTGTCCTCAATGTAAGAAAATCATGCAAAGAAGAAAATACTACTAGCTAATATGCAATAAAAAAACTAAAAAGTAAAGGGATAGAAAAATCAAATCTGAGATCTTGGGTTGCCTCCCAAGCAGATGCTCGTGTTTAATGTCTTTGGCTCGACTTCATGCCTCTCTTCTCAGCTTTTATAGATCGGATCATCTAGCTCCACCATCTCAATATTTTCCACCTGATGCTGTAATAACCCAATATTTTCAATAAGAAATTTTATGAATAATATATATATATATATATATATATATATATATATAAGGGTTGAAATATGTGCAAAGTAAAGTATATGTATATATTTGATAAATAAAATTATTTATTAGATGTAAATAATTTTATTTTAGATTTATTGATCATTATAGCTTATATTCTTATAATAAAATTATGTTGTAATAAAAAATATTTATTATTTACTTTCCATAAAAATATGATTATTGTATATATATGATATGGATATTATGATATGTATTTATTATATTAATTAGGTTAATTATTTTAACTTAATTAATAATGGTATCTATGAAGGTTATGTCAGATATGAATTCAAAACCCTAAGTCCGGATTTTGAATAAGGAATGAGAATAATAATATAATATTATTTATATTTTAGTAATATAAACATGTCTTATATGTGTGTAATATTAATGTGTGAAATAGCTTATATTATAACAAAGACAAAATCCTAGCATTATTGATAAACTATAGTACAGTGTCAAATATGACTGTAAGATTTGTTAAGTTATGTGTTATATAATTAATGACCATTATCATTTTTAATGTTAATTAGGTAAACCCTAGTTAATGTTTAGAAACCCTAATTATTAGATCAAAACCCTAATTACTAATTTAGCAAGCTTAATGGTGATTAGTACTTTATAAAGTCTACTTTACAAGTCTAAAGTGATTAGGAAACCTAATTCAATTAAGGAACCCTAATTCACCTTTTTAGAAACTAAGATTCCTATTTTGCCCTTAATACACAATTCTAGATTTAGAGCTTAGGAAACCTTAGGGTTAATCCTAAAGGTTAAACCCTAAGGGTTAAACCCTAGAGGTTAGAATGAATGTCAACCCTGCCACTAAAAGTAACAGTCAAATAACCAAATTGCCCTTCTTGTATTATTTAATAGATAAATTATAGAACTTTCCATAACTTTAGTTGGTAAACCAACTCAACATAGCCACGTGGTCTAGTAATAGCCTTTAATCAATAAAATTTGATAGACATGATCAACCATAACCATTTCATCAAGTTATATATAAATTGAGAGAGAAAGAGGTTCATAATTTTGTCCCAATTGCTCTCAAACACTTATCCAAGAGCTTCTCACTAAAAGCCACAAATTTCCTGAGCATTTCAAATCCATAAGCAAGCCCCACATTTACCACTAACAGATCAAAAGATCAGAATCAAAAATCAAAGCTTAAAGGTATAAACCCTAGCCTTGAAATCTGTCCATAAATCTGTTGTTAGATGTTAGTTTTTATTGTTAAAATATGTTAGTTATAGTCTATTTTGATGATCTGGGTTGGTATTATACAGATCCATAACATCTAAGTCTTCAAATTGATGATTTTCAAAAATCTGGAAAAAACTTGGTTCTGTGGTCTGACAACGAATGTTAGTGGCCACAGATCCTTACTCGTTTATGATGTGTGTGTTTTTTAAGTTGATATGTGTAGCTTGTAATGTGGTCTTTATTTTGCAAAAAAAATAGAAGTCATTTGATGTCTATATTTGTTTCTATTAACGGTCAAAGTTCGTTGACCAGCATTGACCGGGCTATTTCTGGGTAAACCCAGAAAGCCTTTTTCAGACTCTGACAAGTTTTGCTACGTCTAGATCTGTCAGGTTATTCATTGTTTGTTGATGTTGTTGTATACATGTTATAGCCTGCTAGTCGAAGTTTAAATATGTGCCTTAAAACCTCTTAAACAACAACTATGTTGGATTTAGGAGATGGTCAAAGTAGCCATCCGAGATTGATTTTGAGTTTCTGGAAATTTCAAGAAACCGTATGAACTAGATTCCTGACATGGTTTGACCATGTCAGATCTTGTTAATGTATTGTAGTTGAACTATGATGGTAATATATAAATTTTCTATGACATGAGTACTAGCGATTTAGACCTTAATAACACAGATTTCATAAACAGAACATGATTATGTTTAAGCCTCAAAGTACGCACTCGACAATCTGGGTTTCTGGGTAGCCCAGAAAAAACCCAGATTGTATCTGACAAGAAGTTTGAGTCCTTATATCTTCCGTTTGTGTTATGTTTTGAACCTGTTGATGGATGGATTGTGTAGTATTACATGAGTATTACAAGATCTGAGCTTTAGATTAGATAGAAACATAATAGACAGAACATTAAGCTCGGTCAGAGTATCTAGCCCGGTCTTTGACATGGAATTCTAGGTTTGCTTGAAGAACACAAGGAATACCTATAGCGACGGTTCTGTCGCTATAGGTGATCTTTAGCGACAGACTATTTTAAAAATTAGATTTTTTATTAAATAATTATAGAAAATTTATTTTTAATTATTAAAAATACAAAATAAATTATTGAAAATTATTTTAAGGTCTGAAAATTTGTTTTTAATTTTTCTAATTATATTTCATAAATATTTAATATTTTTGAGATATTAAAGATATTTAATTTATTTAATTATTATATTAAATAAATTATTTAAAAATGATTTTAATACTTAAAAAAAATCATATAATGATATAAGAAAATATTTTAAGTTATTTTAAGATTTTTTAATATTTTTTGATGAATTTCATTAATTATTTAATTATTAATGATATTAAAGTTATTTAATAATTTTATTAAATAATTTAGTTAAAAATGATTTTATTATTTTAAAAATCATTTTAAATGAAAATAAAGTGTTTAAAGATATTTTTTAATATTTAAGGATAATTTCATTAATAATTTAATATTAATGATATTAAATTTATTTAATAATTATATTAAATAAATAGTTTTAAAATTAGTTTTATTAATTTAAAAATCATTTAAAAGGATATAAATGAATTAAAAATATTTTAATTTATAATTAATGACTTTTAATATTTGGATAAATAGTACATTAATATTTTAATATAATGATAATTATTTAAAAATGATTTAAAATATTTTAAAAATCATTTAAGGGTAATATAAATGTTTTAAAATATTTTAAGTTATTATAAATAACTTTAATATTTTGGCAATGGTTTCATTAATACTTTAATGTTATTTAAATGTTGATGATAATAGAATTATTTAAGATTTAAATCATTTAATAATGATTCCAATGTTTGAAAATTCATGATAAATTATTAATTGTTAAATATTTATTAAGTCATTTAAAGGAATATTTTGACAATGTTTACGGATATTTAGATACGAATAGTAGTCTTAGACTCGATAATTACTCGATTAAGTCAGTTTTTCAAACTTATTTCGTGAGTTGATCCGACTTGGATATTTTGATCAGATTAATGTTTGTTTATGATCCAATGACTGTTGAATATGTGTGACAATGTGATTAGGTTATGTGCTGACTGCAATATGCAGTACTATGTGTTATAATATGTTATTCTAATTAATAGAACAATCTTATAAATGATATGTTTTTGAATTAAAGGTAGAACTAAGTTGTGTAAGCGGCAGACCAGGCAAGTTTCCTATACTTACTCCAATTATTATTGAGCAAGTATCCTACCTTTGCATTTTCTTTATGCAATGGACATGAGTAAGAAGTTTCAGAATTATATTATTATTATGCTATGTTATTAACCCTATTGTGATATATTTTATATCTGATCATTGTTTATCAACATGTTAGTATATGGTAATTCAGATATATATTATGTTCGTTAATTTCTAAACATGGTTATACAAATGTCTCCACTTGGATAGTCATATTTAATCACATGTTGATATATATATATATATATATATATATATATATATATATATATATATATATATATATATATATATATATATATATATATATATACTATTGATACCAGATGTATACGATAACAAAGAGTCGCCTAAGCTATTTGACCAAATTAGACATACGATTTAAAAATGTTGTTGAATATGATAAAACCTTTTGTATCCAATCAAATTGTTTTGGTTCGGATTCTAGACTATGTATGAACATCCCAACATTGGGAAAAATTTTATATGCCCAAGTGCGGATAGAGTGAAACGATAATATCGTTCTTGCATGTAGTATTGATCAATCACAGGCATAATCAAGTGATCACCCCCCTAAGTGTCCATAAGTTATGACGGTTTCTGATGATGAAGTTCTCATTAAACCTTTTCAAAATTGAGAATAATGTTCATAGTATGTCACCTTAACCCTATTTATAGTCAGTACGTAGTTTCAAAAATTTGATAGAGAGTTGTTATGTTATTATTATCGGTTCAAATTACTTCACAACTGTTGATTTGTTGTAGAAGAGTAGTATAAAGAAAATATTTAATCCTTTCAGCTAATATTTATAATTGCTATTACTTGCTGGGCACTCAAATGCTTATCCTTGCTTAATTTAAATGTTTTCAACTAAGTGTGGTCAAGCAGAAGGTTCGGCTAAGAATAAAGGAAAAAGAGAAGGTTGTTGATTGAATTTTTATGATATGTTATGTAATAGTTTTCTTTATTATGATAAGGATGATATATATATTATTATTATTATCATGTACTGAAAGTTTTAGAGGTTGCGTACTTGGGAATAGACTCTGATAAATATGTAAATTAAGTTTAATATTTATATTATTGTTATTATTATTAGTATTATTCCGCTCATAGAAATGGTATCGTGAAGCACTGAATTCGGGTTTCAAGTACCTAAATTTGGGGGTGTCACAGGTTGGTATCAAAGCTTTAGGGTTAGAAACCATAGGTGGGAGTAGACCTTAGGCTATAACCTTAGAGCAGAGGAAAACATTGAAAGTACAAATAACTCATATAGAGTTTAAAAGAAGATGAATTGAATAAATTCGTCGCCAAACCAAATAAAAGATAACTTAAATAAAACTATTATTTGTTGTGTGTATATATTCTAATCAGGATAATTTATGTGTGTAGATGTCAGGCGTAAAAGGCTTATTATATGCTTATAACGTGAAGAATGAGCCAATATCAAAGCCAATAGCTGAAATAGAGGTTCATGTTGAAGATAACCTTGATGAGGGTGATCATTTTAGAAAATATAGTACCTGACCCGAAATAATGGAACTAATGGATAGTGATTCGGACACCATCAAAAGAGTTTGAACAAGCATCAACCAAAGTGTGTAATCCGAGGAACAAGATTTATTCTCTGGAGAAGCTGTGGGAAATAGAAAAGTTGTTGAATAGTCAGTTGCGAAAAGCTTTACTAGAAACAATGGAAGAACAAGATAAGCTTAAAATCCAAATTGATCAAATGGGAGCTACAAGCAACATATCGTGTACAACTCCGAGCAAAAAGGGGAAGAGAAAGGTAGAAGGCCACGACTTAGGAAAATTCGATAAGAAGAAGGGGAAAAAGATATGTTACATTTGCGGCTATGAGGGACATACCTCTACTCAGATTGTCCCAACTATAAACCAGTGCATGTTTTATTTGTGGATTGAAGGTCATCAATGAAAAGGTTATCTAGAATCGTGAAAGAGGTGTAGGAAATAGGTAGAATTAGTATTTAATTATGTATGTTTGGTAATGTACGTGTGTATTATAATAATCCCAACTTTGGTGTAAGTGGTGGTAGCGATTCCTGACTTTTGTGGTCATAAAGGGATATCAGATGTTTAAAGCAGTATGTGCTATGCTATGTACTATGAATTAGTCGAATGAATATGAATCTATGTTTGATTAATGAAAGAAGTTTGAAATATTAAACTTATATAATGAGGTTTAGAATGTAAGTTAATAAAATATAGATTTTGTTTTGTTTAACCAAAACATGCCGCCAAGACGTCAAACTCGAAACCAAAGGGCAGAAGAATCTGTCAACAATGCCGGAGGACAACAACCAGACCTGATGCAGAATTTCGCGAACATGGTAGCTCAAGCCATGCATAATGGAATGCCGGCCGTGGGAAATCAGCCAGAGAATCGATTTGCAAACTTCAAGGATTTTAAGGCCGTAGGACCGCCCGAATTTAGAGGTACCACTGACCTGATAGAAGCCCAAACTTGGGTTAAGGAGATAGAAAAAACGTTTGTAGTCGCTAGGGTAGATGAGGGGCAAAAGACAGCTTTTGCCACCTATATGATGAAAGGAGAGGTGAATTTCTGGTGGGAGGCAAATCAAGTTAGGGCGGGAGAAGGAGTGATAACATGGACTAGGTTTAAGACGCTATTCTTCGAGAATTATTTCTCGGCTAGTGTGCAGGCTAGGATGGAGGTGAAGTTTTTAGAATTGAAGCAGGAGAACTTGACAGTTGCGGAGTATGCTGCAAAGTTCAATGAATTAGCTAGGTTCGCTCCACACCAAGTTGATACGAAGGCTAGAAAGGCAAGGAGGTTTGAGCTAGGCCTAAAACCCTGGCTCTACAATAAGGTGGCGGTGTTGCAGATCAATACGTTTGTCGCACTCTTAGAAAAGGCTATGATAATTGAAGGGGGAAGTGAGGCCATAAGCCTCTACAATAAGGAGAGAAATAATAAGGGTGAGGGAGCTGGGAAGGTAGAAGTAGGTAGTGGAAGTAGGGGTGAGAAAAGGAAGTGGAACAATGTTGGGAGTGTCTAAGTCAAGCAGGAAGGTGTGAAAATGCAGGTTATGCAGTGTAAGAATTGTGGGAAGGGTCATTCCGGTGAGTGTCTTAAGGGTAAGTTTGTGTGCTATAAGTATGGGAAGGAGGGACATATCTCTCCTAACTGCCCCAATTCTAGGATGAACAATGGGTGTTTTCTATGTGGATCCATGGAACATAAGGTGAAGGACTGTTCAAAAAGGAGAATGGATATAGGGAGCGTGAATGCAGGAAAAGGCAATGGAACACTGGAAATAACGGGACCAACTTCGATGAAATCAACCGCAAGGGTCTTCAACATGACGGTTCAGATACCGTAGCAGCCGGGGATGGAACTTCAGGTATTATTCGTATGAATTGTGTTTTCGTATATATGATTTTCTTGGGTATAAGTAAATTATGCTATAAAGAAATTTTGAAGGAGAAATTTGGGTTCTGTTAGAAATCAAATTTCCGTAAAATTAGATAGACAAGCTTTATGTTGAGAAGTTAGAGATCAGTTCGATCGAATCTAATCGAGATCTACTTGAAATGTCTGCGTATGCTTTTTGCCTAGTGTCAATAGGTTTTAAAGCGGTGATTCCGGGGACGGAATCCTTATAAGGGAGGGTGGATGTAATAACCCAATATTTTCAATAAGAAATTTTGTGAATAATTTATATATATATATATATATATATAAGGGTTGGAATATGTGTAAAGTAAAGTATATGTATATATCTGATAAATAAAATTATTTATTAGATGTAAATAATTTTATTTTTAGATTTATTGATCATTATAACTTATATTCTTATAATAAAATTATGTTGTAATAAAAATACTTATTATTTACTTTCCATGAAAATATGATTATTGTATATATGATATGGATATTATGATATGTATTTATTATATTAATTAGGTTAATTATTTTAACTTAATTAATAATGGTATCTATGAAGGTTATGTCAGATATGAATTCAAAACCCTAAGTCCGGATTTTGAATAAGGAATGAGAATAATAATATAATATTATTTATATTTTAGTAATATAAACATATGCCTTATGTGTGTAATGTTAATGTGTGGAATAGTTATAGTAAAACAAAGACAAATCCTAGCATTACTTGATAAACTATAATACAATGTCAAATATGACTGTAAGATTTGTTAAGTTATGTGTTATGTAATTAATGACCATTATCATATTTAATGTTAATTAGGTAAACTCTAGTTAATGTTTAGAAACCCTAATTACTAGATCAAAACCCTAATTACTAATTTAGCAAGCTTAATGGTGATTAGTACTTTATAAAGTCTACTTTACAAGTCTAAAGTGATTAGGAAACCTAATTCAATTAAGGAACCCTAATTCACCTTTAAAGAAACTAAGATTCCTATTTTGCTCTTAATACACAATTCTAGATTTAGAGCTTAGGAAAGCTTAGGGTTAAACCCTCAGGGTCAAACCCTAGAGGTTAGAATGAATTGTCATCCTTGCCACTAAAAGTAAAAGTCAAATGACCAAATTGCCCTTCTTACATTATTTAATAGATAACTTGTAGAACTTTCCATAACTTTAGTTGGTAAACCAACTCAACATAGCCATGTGGTCTAGTAATAACCTTTAATCAATAAGCATGATCAACCCTAACCATTTCATCAAGTTATATATAGATTGAGAGAGAGGAAAGTTCATAATTTTGTCCCAATTGCTCACACATACACCACCAAGCTTCTCTCTCTCTAACCCACGAATTGTTTGAGCATTTTAGTCCCATAAACAAGCCCCACATTTACCACTAACAGATCAGAAGGTCAGAATCAAAAATCAAAGCTTAAAGGAATAAACCCTAGCCTTGAAATCTGTCCATAAATCTATTGTTAGATGTTAGTTTTTATTGTTAAAATATGTTAGTTATAGTCTATTTTGATGATCTGGGTTGGTATTATATAGATCCATAACATCTAAGTCTTCAAATTGATGATTTTCAAAAATCTAGAAAAAACTTAGTTCTGTGGTCTAACAACGAATGTCAGTGGCCACAGATCCTTGCTCGTTTATGATGTGTGTTTTTTTTTAAGTTGATATGTATAGCTTGTAATGTGGTCTTTAATCTGCAAAAAGAATAGAAGTCATTTGATGTCTATAATTGTTGTTATTAACGGTCAAAGGTCGTTGACCAAAGATTGATCGGGCTATTTCGGTAAACCCGTAAAGCCTTTTTGGACTCGACAAGTTTTGCTACGCTCTAGATCATCGCTGTTGTTCATTGTTTGTTGATGTTGTTGTATACATGTTATAGCCTGCTAGATGAAGTTTAAATATGTGCCTTAAAACCTCTTAAACAACAACTATGTTGGATTTAGGAGATGGTCAAAGTAGCCATCCGAGATTGATTTTGAGTTTCTGGAAATTTCCAGAAACCGTATGAACTAGATTCCTGAATGGTTTGACCATGTCAGATCTTGTTAATGTATTGTAGTTGACCTGTGATGGTAATATATAAATGTTCTATGACATGAGTACTAGCGATTTAGACCTTAATAACACAGATTTTATAAACAGAACATGATTATGTTTAAGCCTCAAAGTACGCACTCGACAATCTAGGTTTCTGGGTAGCCCAGAAAAAACCCATATTGTATCTGACAAGAAGTTTGAGTCCTTATATCTTCCATTTGTGTTATGTTTTGAACCTGTTGATGGATGGATTGTGTAGTATTACATGAGTATTACAAGATCTGAGCTTTAGATTAGACAGAAACATAATAGACAGAACATTAAGCTCGGTCAAAGTATCTAGTCCGGTCTCCGACATGGAATTCTGGGTTTGCTTGAAGAACACCAAGAACACCTATAGCGACGGTTCTGTCACTATAGGTGATCTTTAGTGACAGACTATTTTAAAAATTAGATTTTTTATTAAATAATTATAGTAAATTAGTTTTTAATTATGAAAAATACAAATTAAATTATTAAAAATTATTTTAAGGTCTGAAAATTTATTTTTAATTTTTTTAATTATATTTCATAAATATTTAATATTTTTGAGATATTAAATATATTTAATTTATTTAATTATTATAATAAATAAATTATTTAAAAATGATTTTAATACTTAAAAAAAAATCATATAATGATATAAGAAAATATTTTAAGTTATATATATATTTATATATACACACCTATTGATACTAGTATGTATACGATAACAAAGAGTCGTCTAAGCTATTTGACCAGCTAGACACAGATTTTGAAATGTTGTTGAATAAGATAAAACATTTTTGTATCCAATCAAATTGATTTGGTTCGGATTCTAGACTATGTATGAACATCCCGAACATGGAAAAAAATTTATGCGCCCAAGGCGGACAGAGTGAACAATAATATCGTTCTTGCATGTAGTATTAATCAATACAGGGCATAACGGGCTGATCAGCCCCCGTGCCTGTAAGTTATGACGGTTTACAGATGAAGTTCTGTTAGACCTTTTCGAAAATTGAGAATAATGTTCATAGTCAGTACGTAGTTTCAAAAATTTAATAGAGAGTTGTTATGTTATTATTATCGGTTCAGATTACATCACAACTGTTGATTTGTTGTAGAAGAGTAGTACAAAGAAAATATTTAATCTTTTCAGCTAATATTTATAATTGCTATTACTTGCTGGGCACTCAAATGCTCATCCTTGCTTAATTTAAATGTTTTCAGCTAAGTGTGGTCAAGTAGAAGGTTAGGTTAAGAATAAAGGAAAAAAAGAAGGTTGCTAATTGAGTTTTTATGATATGTTATGTAATAGTTTACTTTATTATGATAAGGATGATATATATATTATTATTATCATGTAATGAATGTATTAGAGGTTGCGTATTTGGGAATAGACTCTGATAAATATGTGAATTAAGTTTAATATTTATATTATTGTTATTGTTATTAGTATTATTCCGCTCATAGAAATGGTATCATGAAGCACTGAATTCGGGTTTCAAGTACCTAAATTTGGGGGCGTCACAGATTCCCCTCATAGAAAGGCTTTAATCTATGTCCATTCACCTTAAGGATCTTGCTTGTGCTCGGGCTTTGAATCTCAACTGCACCATGAGGAAACACATTGGTGATAATAAAAGGACCAACCCATCTAGATCTCAATTTACCTAGAAATAACTTAAGCCGAGAATGGTATAGCAAAACTTTTTGTCCCACAATAAAGGTTTTTTGTACAATCTGCTTATCATGAAAAGCTTTGGTCTTTTCCTTGTAAATCTTTGCACTTTCATAGGCTTCATTCGTCAATTCTTCCAACTCTTGTAACTGTAATTTCCAATGTACTCCAGCTACCTCCAAACTCATGTTGCATTACTTGATTGCCCAAAAAGCCCTATGCTCCAACTCAATAGGTAAGTGACATAGTTTTCCAAACACAATCCTGTATGGTGACATCCCAATAGGTGTTTTGTACGCAGTTCTATAGGCCCAAAGTGCATCATCTAATCTCAGAATCCAATCCTTCCTGCTCGAATTGACTACCTTCTCCAAAATGGATTTGATCTCTCGGTTAAACACCTCAGCTTGACCATTACTCTGCGGATGGTAGGATGTAGAAACCTTGTGCAGAACATTGTATTTCTTGAACAAAGCCGCTAACACCCTGTTACAAAAGTGAGTTCTGTGATCAGTAATGATGGCTCGGGGTGTTCCAAACCTGACAAATATGTTAGTACTAACAAAATCTACAACAACTTTAGAATCGTCAGTCCTAGTGGCTTTAGCTTCCACCCATTTTGAGACATAATCAACAGCCAAAAGAATATATAAATTCCCAAAGGATGAAGGAAAAGGTCCCATAAAATCTATACGCCAAACATCAAAAGTCTCAACAATTAATATAGGAGTTTGGAGCATTTGATTTCGTTGAGAAATATTTCCCATCCTTTGGCAATTAACACATGTTTTACAAAACAGATAGGAATCTTTAAAAAGCGATGGCCAATAAAAACCACTTTCCAAAACTTTATTAGCAGTTCTTTTTGGACCAAAATGTCCTCCACAAGCATGAGAATGACAAAAAGAAAGAATATATTGAAATTCACTATTAGGCACACACCGTCTAACTATCTGGTTAGCACAAAATTTTCATAAGTATGGATCATCCCAAACATAGTGTCTAGCATCACTTTTTAACTTTTCCTTTTGGGGTTTGGAAAATTCTTTAGGAGAATATTCACCTACCAAATAATTCACCATATCTGCATACCAGGGAATCTCAGCATGGATGGAAAGTAACTGCTCATTCGGGAAAGAATCATGCAACGGTAGCTCCTCTTCGTCTCTCAATATCATACTTAAGTGATCCGCTACTAAGTTGTCCGCACCTTTCTTATCCCATATCTCTAAGTCAAATTCTTGTAGTAGCAGAATTCATCGAATAATCCTTGGTTTAAAATTTTTCTTGGTGAGCAAATACCTGAGAGCAGCATGGTCAGAATAAACTATAACTTTAGTACCAAGCAAATATGATTGAAATTTATCTAAAGCAAAAACCACAGATAAAAGTTCTTTTTCAGTTGTGGAATAGTTTATCTAAGCCTCATTCAAAGTCTTCGAAGCATAGTAGATGGCATGAACAACTTTGTCAATCCTTTGTCCCAAAATAGCCCCCACTGTATAGTTGCTTACGTCACACATTATCTCAAATGGCAACTTCTAATTTGAAGGTTGAATGATAGGAGCGGAAGTTAATAATTTCTTCAAAGTGTCAAAAGCCTCCTTGCATTCATCATCAAACTGAAAGTCCACATCTTTTTGTAGCAACTTACATAAGGGTAATGCAATCTTCGAGAAGTCCTTGATAAATCTTCGATAAAATCCTGCATGACCAAGAAAAGAGCGAATCTCCCGCACGCTGATGGGGTAAGGCAAGGTAGATATAACATCTATCTTAGCTTTATCAACTTCAAGACCTTTAGATGACATAACATAACCAAGTACTATTCCCTGTTTTAGCATGAAATGGCATTTTTCCCAATTTAAAACAAGATTAGTTTCCATGCATCTATTTAGAACATGATTTAAATTATCTAAGCATGTATCCAAAGAATCACCATGAATTGTGAAATCATCCATAAAAACCTCGATGCATTATTCTAAAAGATCCAAAAAAATGGTTACCATGCATCGCTGAAAAATACCTGGGGCATTACACAGTCCAAAAGACATCTGTTGGTAGGCAAAAGTACCAAAGGGACATGTGAATGTGGTCTTCTCTTGGTCCTCGGGTGCAATCACAATCTGGTTATATCCTGAAAAACCATCTAGAAAACAATAATAAGTGTGCCCAGCTAATCTCTCCAACATTTGATCAATAAAAGGAAGAGGAAAGTGATCCTTTCTTGTTACAACATTCAATTTTCTATAATTTATACACACTCTCAACCCTGTTTGCTTTCGTGTGGGCACCAACTCATTATCAACGTTCTTGACAACGATGAGTCCATATTTCTTTGGGACTATCTGCACTGGACTCACCCACGACTATCAGAGATGGGATAAATGATACTGGCATCAAGCAGTTTGAGCACCTCTTTTTTCACCACCTCCATTATGGGTGGATCCAATCTCCTTTACACATCTCTTGTAGGCTTAGCTCCATCCTCTAACAATATCCGATGCATGCACATGGCAGGACTAATACCCTTGATATCCGCTATTGTCCAACCAAAAACTGTAACATGGTCCCTTAGGACTTTCATCAATTTTTCTTCCTGCACCTTGGTTAGATTACTAGCAATAATTACAGGCAAAGTGTCATTAGTCCCCAAATATACATATTTCAAATGAGCAAGTAATTGTCTCAATTCTAGAGTTGGGGCTTATACAACAGAAGGTAATAACTTTTGATGAGAAACATGAAATTGAATAGAATGTACTGCTGACCTATCTGAGAATTTCGGCAATGAGTGTAGTGCAGCCACAATTTCCTTCAATTCCTGAGTTTGCTTATTTCATCTTCCTTGCCCATATCCATACAGTTGGTGATGGCTACCTCCAAGCTATCCCGATGCATTTGTTCAAAGGATCTACGCACTAAAGAGTCTCTCACATCGATAGCAAAAACCTATCCTATATCACTCGGGTACCTCATGGCATCGTAGATATTAAATTGAATCTTTTCTCCATCAAATTCCATTGTCAAGGTCCCATTGTGCACATCAATCATGGTCTTTGCTATTTTCAGGAATGATCTTCCTAACAAGATATATGAAGGGTTTGGTGATGTATCATCTTCCATATCCACAATGTAAAAATCTATAGGAAAGATTAGTTCGTTCACCTGCACTAAGATATCTTTAATTACCCCTCGGGGGTAAGTGTTAGTACGATCTGCCAATTGGATAATCACACCAGTATTTTTCAAAGGGCCTAGATTTAAGGAAACATAAACAGATAAAGGCATAACATTAATTAAAGCTCTTAAATCTAGCATGGCTTTTTCAAATCTGGTGTTTCCTATTTTGTATGGGATTGTGAACATTCTTGGATCTTTACATTTTGGAGGCATTTTTCTTTGAAGAACAACAGATACATTTTCTCCAACTGTGACTCTTTCATTATTTTGCAATTTTCTTTTATTAGTGCAAAATTCTTTTAAAATTTAGCATAATGTGGCACTTGTTTAATTGCATCAGGGAGAGGGATGTTAACTTCTACTTTTCTAAAAGTTTCCAAAATTTCTTTTTCTTTTTCATCTCTCTTTGAGGCTTTAGAATTTTTAGGATGAAAGTGAAGAGGAATGTTTTTACGCTAATTAGGAGGGTTAGGTTGTACCTTGAATTTTTCTGTTTCCTCCTTAGCTGCTTCCTCCTCAAACTCTACGGGGGTCGGTGGTGTATCCAACTGTGTTCCATTCCACAAAGTTATGGCACTTGCATTCTCCCTTGGGTTGACTACTGTTTGAGATGGTAATTTTCCTAAGCCTCTGGATTCCAATATCCCCACAGTTGTAGCCAGTTGTCCTACTTGGTTCCTCAAATCTTGAACCGAAGTTTTTGTCTCTTACTAGAACTGTTGTGTCTGATTCATGAACTGTTGTGTTTGTCCCATGAATTATTGTGTATGTCCCATGAATGCTTTGAACATATCCTCCAATGATGTTCCAGTAGGTGCATGGACTGCTTGCTTCAGTTGATATTGAGGTTGGGCTGGTTGGAAGCCCTGCTGCCTAGGTGGAAATGCAGGTGGTGCCGCTTGCTTGCTCCCATAACTCAGATTTGGATGATCCCTCCATCCTGGGTTATACATGTTTGAGTATGGATCATACTTTCTTTGAGGTTATGACTGATAATTTCCCATTACATTAGCTTATTGCATAGCCTCATCATCTTGTAATGTTGGGCATTCATCTGTATTGTGATTTGGTTATAGACATATTCCACAAACCTTTGCAACTGGTAGTTGACCTGTAGCTAATTGTCTAACCATATCAGCTAATTCAGAAATTTGTTGACCATAATCATAAGTGATTACCTCGCTTACCCTTATGGTGCATAATTTGTTCTAGTGCCATATTGTTGCGAGTTTGCAATTAAATTCCTTGCAACCTCTGGGGTCTTGTCAACTAGTGATCCTCCGCTAGCTGCATCAATCATGCTTATATCCATCGGTACCAACCCTTCATAGAAATAATAGATCAAGTGTTGTTCATCTATTTCATGCGGTGGACAGCTGGAACAAAGCTTTTTGATTCTTTCCTAATACTCGTATAGTGTCTCCCCACTGAATTGTCTAATCCCACCGATCTCCTTCCTTTTGTTGGCTACTCTTGAGGTTGGAAAGTATCTCTCCAAGAACAACTACTTCATGTCATTCCAAGATTGTATTGAACCTGAGGGTAGGTAGTACAGCCAATCCTTTGCCAAATCTGCTAGGGAGAATGGGAATGCTCTCAGCTTGATTTTTTCTTTGGTGATTCTGTGTGGTTTCATAGTGGAGCACACCACATGAAATTCCTTTAGATGTTTGTAGGGTCCTCACCAGTAAGACCACGAAAAGTAGGCAATAAATGGATTAGTCCGAATTTAAGTTCAAATGCAGCATCTAAATTAGGATATTGAATGCACAGAGGTTGTTGATTTGAATTAGGAGTTGCCAACTCCCTAAGAGTTCTATTGTTGTTTTGAATATCCATCCCTTCTTCTTTATCGGATTCGGTGGATGATTCGTTGGATAATAATTCCAAAGCTAAGTTGAGGCCTGGTGATGATGCAGAAGCCTCGTCTATATCTGCAGAAGACTGTTGAACTTTAAGTTTTTCCTTCCTTAGCCTCCTTGCAGTTTTCTAAATCTCTGGATCAAAATCTAATATAGTATCCTGAGAAGATCGAGTCATAAAACAAAAACAAAAAAAATAATAATAGAATAAAAACAAAATGCCAAATTACTCCTTTGTAACGGCGCCAAAATTTGGGAGCTATCGTTGACACTCCTAAATTAACCTCACTTTCACTTCACAATTTATAATAATTAGCACAGGTACAAGTAAGGATCGATCCCACAGAGAGTAAAGTTGTTTTAGAATTATTCTATCGTAGACACTCGAAATTTTTTGCACACCTGTTACTAATATTGCAGGAGGGCAGATTCGTCTTTCAGAGATTACCGTGGAAGACAGCTCATATATATTCCGAATACCACTGGAAGTTCAGTCTCAACCCCAGAACACACACCAGGAGTATCAGTTCCAACCTCGGAGATAACCCCGAGTTTCATCCTTGGAGATAACCCCAAGGAATGTCGTTGCAGTTTCGACGATAACCCCGAAAATGCTTGTTTCAAATGCATGCAATCAGCTTCAACCTCGAAACTCCCACCGAGGCACTCATTCCAAAGACCCAAAGATAACACCGGGAAGACAAACACAATTAAAGATGAGCCTGAGGAATTCAAACACTTGCAGCATTCCAATCTCAGAGATAACCATGAGCAACGTTTGCTTTATCAACCCAAACCGGAGATAACCCCGGTGAGGGGCAAAATCATCATCTTGCCACCTCAACCCCACATTGCTCCATCTCAACATCTCATACATACATTTCTACACAAAAATGTCCCACAAGAGCCAAGGAGTTCCAATCCTGAGTGACTATTGCGCAGGGCAGCACACCAGATAGAATTTGAAGCTTGAAGACCATGGGCATGGTCCCCTCTTCCTGACTTCGTACAATCTCTAATCCCATGTCATTGCGTAACTCTCAACAACGACAGTCCAAAAAAGGTCTTGTACACCTCAATCGGATGCTCAGATTGAAGTTCTGCAAGTTTGACCGGACATCACAGTGCAAAAGTCCACATACTTCGAGATGGGGGGACACGCGGAGCCCGGGGTACCCCGGGCATCCGCAGGTGCAACTGTGGCTGTCGCAAGTACACCAGTGGCCACACCCTCTATAAATATAGAGCTTGGAGTGGCCATTTTAAATAAAGGAAAAGGCGAGGAAGCCTTGTCAAATTTGCTCTATACACACCCCATATTGAGTGATTTCTCATTTTAAACACTTGTTAGCTCACATATAGCTATATTTTCACCGGCAGGAGCCGAGTGTTCATCCACTTAGAGTCATAGAAGTCTTCTTTGCCAGCCCATTGTAAGCCTTCTTACACACTATAAAGCCTTTCTATTCATCTTTGCACACATTATTCTTCACATTGAGAGTCGTGTTGTGTGAGTATGCCCGAACTTCAGTCCTTGATTTTCATTTCTGTCTGTATATATATACTTATATATGTATATATTTATATATATGGACTAACATTATCGAGTTATGCCTCGATTGAGCCTAAACTTATGTCTAGAGCGTTTACTTGCTTATATATATATTTAAATTTCTGTTAGGCCTGGAGTTTACTTCGTGGCCTTTTACTGCTTTATTTACATTCCGTCTCGCCTGAAGTTTACTTTGTGGCGGTTGATCTTTTCACTGCTTTATTTACATTTAGTCCCGCTTGGAGTTTACTTCGTGGCGGTTGATCGCATTTATTGCTTTATTTACATTTTCGATCCCTCATGGAGGTGCTTCGAGGTGGTTGATCATGTGTCTATATATATATTTATCGCTTTTATATATTTACATTTACGATCCCCCATGGAGGCCATTTTAAATAAAGGAAAAGGCAACGAAGCCCTGTCAAATTTGCTCTGTACACACCCCATATTGAGTGCTTTCTCATTTTAAACACTTGTTAGCTCACATATAGCTATATTTTTACCGGCGGGAGTCGAGTGTTCATCCACTTAGAGTCATAGAAGTCTTCTTTGCCAGCCCATTGTAAGCCTTCTTACACACTATAAAGCCTTTCTCTTCATCTTTGCACACATTATTCTTCACATTGAGAGTCGTTTTGTGTGTATGCCCAACTTCAAATTGCGGATTTTCATTTACTGCATGTATATATATACTTATATATGTATATATTTATATATATGGACTAACATTATCGAAGTTATGCCTCGATTGAGCCTGAACTTATGTCTAGAGCGTTTACTTATATATATATATATATATATATATATATATATATATTTACATTTACATTAGGCACAGAGTTTACTTCGTGGCCTTTTACTTTGCTTTTATTTACATTCCGTCACTTTGAAGTTTACTTTGTGGCGGTTGATCTTTTCAACGCTTTATTTACATTTAGTCCTTTTGGAGTTTACTTCGTGGTGGTTGATCACATTTATTGCTTTATTTACATTTCCGATCCCTCATGGAGGTGCTTCGAGGTGGTTGATCATGTGTCTATATATATATTTATCGCTTTTATATATTTACATTTACGATCCCCCATGGAGGTGCTTCGTGGTGGTTGATCATGTTTGTATATATATATATATATATATATATATATATATATATATTTTATATATATATATATATAACGCTTCGCTTTTCATATAAACTGCGACATCATGTGATCCTAGGAATCATGTGATCACAGATTTAGTCCACTGAATCTAAATTCGGTTCTCGTGATGGACATTTTCAGTTGTAAGCAGCTTGTAAATTATTCACGGTGTTTGAATTTCCTTAGATGGCTTTCATGCCCATGATGAGTTCGGCACGGTTATATGTTATTTTCTCGAAGATGCTTCTCATCTCGAAAATAAAAGCAATCAAGCCGAACATTTAATAATAAAATGGAAGTATCAAAGGCCTCAATTATATTGAGCACAGGGTTTGAAAAAAAACCTCTTTTATACAACCTCATTGCTATATCTTGTTCAGAACTAAATTTTTATACAAATTCAAATCCTATGTATATAGGTGCGAACGGGGCATAGCACTACTTCCAAATAATAGCACATTGAAAAGTGGCGGTCACCGTGGTAACACAGATGTTGGGGGGTGCCTAACACCTTCCCTCCGCATAATCAAGCCCCCGAATCCAAATGAATATCGGTTTTACAGACTCGTTTAGCAATGTCACATCACTGGGTCAATGTGCAAACCTTTTCTTGGTTGTGTTGGTGCAACCAGTTAAAAACACCAACTGGCGACTCTTATAGTCAAATTGTCAACATATACATGTCAGACCTTTTTCACTTGTTTTTTTAAACTAATCTCACATAACATGAAAACACCAAAGAATAAGAACAGAAAAGGGATAAATAAAAATCCCAACATCGATAGGTGGCGACTCTGCTGGGGACACCAGTAAGAGGGCTTAAGCCACTACTTCAAGCTTTTCAAAACTGTTATATGCTTGTGAGTGAATGTTGCATTTACATTTTTTGATGAATGTGTACGAATGCATTTTTACTTACTGCACTATAATATATCTATTTGTGATGTTAGTGCTTCGTACATGTCATCATTTTCATAAACGGTGAGACACGTTGTATGTGAATGTATGTTGTGTGGTTCCTCCACCAGGAGGCTATATCCTATCGATGTTTGATTACTGGACTCATATGAAGACTAATTCCAACGAGGCTCAAGAAAGGAACCTCCCAGATTCACTCCAGTTGAAAGACCGGATTAACTTCCCGTCAAGTAGATTGCGATGATCTGGGAACCTTCATGCCAAAAAGTCACGAGAGTAACCTAAGATAGGTCAACCTCTGATAAACCAAACGCGGAGGAAAGTCTCTTCATGCTTTCCATTTTCGATTACTTGTAAAAGCATTTACTTGTAAATATTATTTCATGTCAATCCATCGTAATGGAAAATATGAAGAAATATGTGCACATGCATATTTGAAATTAGCATGCTATCCTTTATTACAAAATAGCTAACATCCGTTTTGCAGGATAATATTCCTAACACGAATACCTCACATAGCATGTAAACATTTACATTATCCCTAAGACTAAACTACATAAGTTTTTTGTAGGAAAACAATTGGGCCCGTTACCCGCTCAAAATCCAAAAAAGGCCACGAGCCTACAGCCAATCATATCTTCTTCTAACCAGTCTAATCCCGTTTCTTGAGATGAATTTGACGGATTAAGTAAACAAATTACAGATTTGGATGTTCTACTTATAGAATTGCATCAGTCTACTCAGATCCCAAAGATGCCTACACATACAGGATCCTCTGCACAAGGAGAAACTTAAGGTTTGGATAAAACAAATCGGGAACCTCAGTTGGATACGACCAACAAAGATCTTGAAAACACCCATCTCAAAGGAGATCCAGACACCGGTGATATTAGGAAGAAGGTCCTTCAAATGGAAGAAACCATCCGTTCTCTCAAGGGGATTGGAGCACATGGGAGTGTTTCATATATTAACCTTTGCATATTCCCTGGTGTTCATTATCTAGAGAAATTTAAAACCCCTGAATTTAAAAGTATGACAGATTAGGGGATCCTTATACACATTTGAAGGTGTTCATTGGAGAACTTGGATCTTATGCAGAAAATGAGAAGCTCAGAATGCAGCTTTTTCAGAAGAGTCTGACTGGAGAAGCCCATTCATGGTATACCAGATTAGACAACTCAAAGATCTATAGAGATGGCTCCTGACCATTATTAGATTACAAAGGTCAAGAAACAGTCCAATGAGTCTTTCAGAGAGTATGCTCAAAGGTGGAGGCGCCTTGCTGCTCAAGTTATTCCCTCTATGACGGAATCAAAAATGGTCATGACCTTCATAGGCATACAAGAAGCTCCTTTTTATGAGAGAGACTTAGTTGGTATTGACAAACCATTTCCTGAAATGATCAAACATGGAGGGATGGCTGAGATGGGGTTGAAGTCAGGAAAGATTCAAGACCTAGCCGCTCTTAAAGCAGTTGCTGAGCACATCCAATTCGGAAATTATGGAAACAACCTCTGGGGGGGTCCATAAAAAGAAAGAGGAGGATGTTTCCTTGATACTACAAGGTCAAAAGGCAATCAGAATATGCCTATACAGAGGAGAAACTACTCCCCTTTTCAAGCACAGTCTTCAAACCCTCCATTGCCTAAAGGTGGAGAAGGAAAGAGCCCTCGAACATTCACACCCCTAGGGGACTCGCTTGAGAATATTCTTACTCTTCTGACTACTTAGAAGAAAATCACACATCTTCTTCCACTCGCCAACCCTAATGGGAAGGGTTTCAATGCTACTCGGAAGTGTGCTTATCATTCAGGAGCACTTGGACATGATACTCAAGATTGTTGGGCCTTGAAACATAAGATCCAAGATTTAATAGACAACGGTGAGATCGTGGTTACCAAACCAGATCAACCTCATGTGCAAGACAAACCTCTTCCTCAACATAAAGATGAAGAGGTCAATATGATTAGTTGGAGTAGTGGACAGAGTTCTAATTTTAATGATGAATCATCCCAGACCATCAAAGATGATGTTGATAGATGGGATTATACAAAGTTCCAATTTGCTATGGAACAAAAGATGAAAGCTCTTTGTAAGCAAGTTGAACAATTGGCAGAACTGGTGATCCATCAGCATTAAGTCACACGCCAGTTAGTCAGCTAGGAGCATGCCTGTCTCCTTCCTTTTGTTATGAATGCTCCATCATCACCTTCAGAAAATGAAGCACTAGAGGACAAGGTTGCAAAGAGAGCAAGTGCTAAAGCCCATCGAGATTTTGCCAATAGAAAGGAATTTACATACCTGGGCCAACCTATGGAGGAGATATATCAGATGCTAATCAACGAAGGAAGAATCACCTCCCTTCTACCTCTAATTAATCCTCGTTCAAGATGGTTCAACTCTGATGGAGTATGTCAATATCATTCACATTCTCGTGATCACAACACAGAAGAATGATGGGCACTCCGCCACCTTATTCAAAATCTAATTGACAACGGTGCCTTGCAGTTGGCAGATGATGACACTGTGCTACTCGAGAGTGAGAATACCTGTCCTACTAAGGGGAAGGGGCTAGTAGCAGTTATATCCGCTGAGACTGATGAGACTGTCGGCCCATTTCCTATACAAGCAATTCAACTCAAAGGTAGTGATACTCCTTTGAAAGTGGCTGCACCAGAGCCAATTCGCTTACCATTCAGACCATAGTATCCTGTTATCGGCTTACAAAAAGTTCCATGGAATTATGGAGAAGCTGAAGGATCCACTTCTCATGTTACTGCTACAGTGTCAAAGGAAAATCCACTTAATCTTCCTCAAAGGGTGATGAAGCCTACCATAAAAGCAAAATGGAAGATTCCTATAGAGAAGATTGAGAAATTTCTCCGCACTATGGGCCATAATGAAGCCAAGGTGGTTTTAAGCTTAAGAGAAGCTCCACATCAAATCTCAATACTGGATTTGGTTTTCTCTTCCGAGGATCACAAGAAGATCTTACTGAAGGTTTTGAAAGAAGCCTACTTACCGAAATCAGTGGATGTGGAAAATTTCAACATATGGTTGATCACATTTTTAACAACAATGTATTATCTTTCACTGATGATGACATACCGCCTGAAGGGACCGGTCATTGCAAGCCATTGTACATTACAGTTTTATCCTCCGGGTATATGTTAGCTAGAGTTTTGATAGACGAAGGTTCGTCTCTGAATATCTGTCCCTATGCCACTTTGGTGAAGATGAACGTTAATCTCAAACGGATCTGAAGTAGCCATACGGTTATCATAGCTTTTGATGGATCTCAACAAAATTATGTCGGAGAGATTGAACTGCCAATTGAGATTGGTCCCCATACATTTTGCGTATCTTTTCACTTCCTCAAGATAGATTCAGGATACAACCTGCTATTGGAGAGACCATGGATCCACATGGCTGGAGTCGTCCCTTATACACTTCATCAATAACTTAAATACATTGTCAACAATAGCCTAGTCACTGTCAATGCTGAGCCAGAATATCCTGAACAAGGAGACATACCACTCATCAGCTTCAATTCAGAAGTTGAGCCAGCCAGTTTTCATACTTTGGAAGTGAGCAACACGCAATATCATCCTATTGGAGCGCCACTTCTTGTAATAACCCAATATTTTCAATATAATTAAATAAGAAATTTTGCTTATAATTTTTTTTTATATAAAGGTTGGAATATGTGCAAAGTAAAGTATATGTACATTACATGAATAATTGTAAATAATTTCCTTTAAGATTTATTGATCATTATAGATTATACTCTTATAATAAATTAATTATTTTATAAAAATATGATTATTGTATATAGGATATAATTATTAGGATTATTATGATAAGTGATGTAATACCAGAGAAATTCCCTGTCTTATGAATATATTAATAGAATAAATATTTATGTGAATATAAGTGTTAATGTTTTGTATGTTGAATAATTTAATTGATTCCTATTAGATTAATATATATTGAGAAGTGTGGAATTGACTATGGGAGTTGTGAAATGCCTGGTGTGGCATAATGTGAAGTGAGGAAATTCATTAAGTGAGTTAAAAAGGGAATTAGGAAGATAAATCGTGTATGATCATGTGGTCTCATATAAGTAAGGAATACACTTTTAAACTAGTAATATCACCAATATGGCATTTAATTCATGTTGTTGGGGAGATGGATGTTGAAACTAGCTTGAAGCTAAGCTAGTTTAGCCGCCAGTGCCGAGAATGCAGTAAAAGTGCGTCCTCCCAAAGAAGACAAACTAAGCCTTGCCTACGCCAATGACGATTGGAGAAAATTAATTTTTCTGTAGAAATGAAATGAAACGTTAATATTATATGTGTAACATTAATAAAAATAATATGATAGAGTATGTTTTAATGACATGAAGTATCCAGTAGTTCAATGATATCATATGTAATTGTAATGCATAAATAAATATCTGTATATTCTAGAAATTGAGAAAGTAATTAAATGTTTAAATAAACATTAATATTAAATAAGGTTATAATATGGTTGTGGGAGTACTAGGGATAATTATGGAACTACCCGGACAATAATACCAACTGCATTATTTTAATGCGTGTATTTAATGTACATGAACTATATGATGTGAGTATATAAATGACCCTAATTTCCTAATATGGTAACAATTGTACATTAATATTACATTATGGGAATTAAAAGAACCAAACCAAGCCTTAGTTGATCAAGTTGCTGTGATTTTTTTCCTTGTCCCAAAATGAGTGACCTTTATAGTACAATGAACAGTAACCTAACTCTATATTACGTAACCTTCAAGCTGCTAAATCATAGGTGATCATGGCTAGCAAGATGGCTGGTATGGGGGTGGTTAAACAACTCCTTAATAACCTTTGTTTTCTTCCATTACACCATGGACTCCAAGATTGTGTAATGCCAATATCTAGTCTAAGTTCCTTCTATAAATATAAGCTCCATTTTCAGTTTTTGGTGCTTGAGATTTGTCTTAGTGGAGTGTATAAGTTGCTGAGCTGCTATAGAAGCATACTCACAGTGTAGGAAGTCCAATTCAAGCTCAAGAAGGTATAAACTCTAGCTATGTTCTTGAAATGGGTCTTGTTTGATTCGTAGAATTAATTGAATTTCTATGTTAATCAAGATGAATTAGCATACTAAAAGATGTTTAAGAAGTTTTCTAGCATGTATGAACTCTTTAATAATAGTTTGGAGCAAGTTTAAATTGTTGGAAATCAAGTTAGCTAAGACTCTGTAAAACAGAGTTTGTTTCTGCTCCTTAACCAGAAATGGCGTAGCTGTGCCATAATTGAACTAAAGTAGCGGTAGCATTACTTGCTACCTCTCGAGTTCGATTGAGTTTTCTATTTCACAATCTGCTAAGTGTTGGTATATTATTATGACTTAAGCTAGCATGCAAGGATGAGTAATGTGTATATGTTAGTATATTAACCTAATGTGAGCATGTTTTACTAGGATAGCACACATGATAATCAAAAGCATATAGTTTAGATGAAAATTAGGAGTTTAGAAATGAACTTGATATATATGTATGCCATGATTATGTACTGACTCGCAAGCATGTTGGTATGATTTATAAATGAATGTATAACCCGTTAACTTGTGTTTATATGATTCATAGTTCTTTACTCATGACCACCTTATTTAGGATTTGTATTAAAGAAGTTTTTTTAACTTAGTATAGTGAGCTAACATGCATGACTACTACATGCTTTATATTCTGACCTTGCGAGCATGATAACATGACTTGACTACATATGATTAGAGCCTTAAAGTTGTCTTGTATGTGTTAAATTGCATTGTTCAAGTTTAAAATAGTTTCAAAAGCAAACTTGAACATATTTTCAAAACATAGTTACATCACATGAATTTCTAGATTCTAAAAGGTTAAGATGTCATGTTATGTCTAGAATATCCCTATACATGATCCATATGTATTGAACATGTAGAACCTACTAGTAAGGTTACTAATGAAAATACGAACTTTGAATGAGAATGTTAACATACTACCTTGAGGGTTAGAATCTGATAATTGTGATTATGTTTGATGATACTCTTAGACTCACTCATGTAACATAAACATATATATACCATACTTGTGTATCATAATTCAAGTAAAGCATAAACGAAGCATATTTTCAACCAAAGCGATACTAATTTCATAGATGTGTTATGAATACTCACAAGCATGCCTAATATGAGTTTTACAACTACCTTGTATGTTTAGAGAGCAAGTATGATAGACTTGGTGGTTTCATGACCTTGAATGGCCTTAACTTGTTGAAATATTTAATTTAGAATTATATTATAAAAATGGAACCTAGATTAACTTGAGAAGCATGAAAAGACCTTTAACATGACAAAACATATTATTAATGAATATGTGTTCAAGCCAAACAGAAACCACAAGCACTACAAAAAAATGGGCCTTTAGCAACGATTTTTCGGGCAACGACTTTATAAGTAGTTGCTAAAAGTATATGTTTAGAAATGAAATTTATCCTCATTGTGTCAGGCTTTCACTTTTTGCAACGAAATTCGTAAGTCGTTGCAAAATTTCGTTGCTAATTCATTGGCGGGAAAAATTTTCGTTAGAAATTCGTTGCAAAATTTTCGGCCACTTGCTTTCCCGTCATCGTGGGCAACGAAAGTTGTTTTATTGCTAAAAATGGGGCTTTAGCAACGATTTTTCATGCAAAGTCATTGCTAAAAGTGTATGTTTAGCAACGAAACTTGTCCTTCGTTGCAGATTGTGTCAGACTTTCACTTTTTGCAACGAAATGCATAAGTAGTTGCAAAATTTTGAAACAAAATTCGTTGCGAAATTTCTAACCTTGATTTCTCCTCATCGTGGGCAACGAAAGTTTTTTTTTTTTGCTATATTTTGTTGCCTAATATGGACCACATTCATTGGCAACAATTTTTATTTTCGTTGCATATTTTATACAACTTTTTGCAACGACTATTAAAATGTTACCTTAAATTATAATAATAATAATAATAATAATAATAATAATAATAATAATGAATATAAATTGTATTATATATAAATGCATTAAATTTTTAACAATATTAAATTTAATTTTAATAACACTATTTACGTAACTTACAATATCGATTATGGACTATAATAATCTATAAAGTAAATATATTTCCACTACTTTAAAATTAAAAATTTCATACATTGACCATATCATCATAAAGAAATAGAAAATACAAGATGATGGTACGGCGCTTTTTATGTGGAATAAAGCACAAATTAAGAAAAAACATATGTTTTATAGAAAGAGTAAAGTTTGAGTTTATTATTTAATTTATAATATACTACAATTCAAATTGTAATATAATTAATATTTATACAATTTTTATTCTTAATAATATTTTTTAAGTAATTTAAATTACTAATTGTATTAAATAGAATATTAACTTATAATAATTTAAAAATTAAAATATTGTTAATTGACAATAAATGAAATTATAATAATTATTACTTTTTTTTTGGAACAGACTATAAATGTTTATTTATATTACTTTTTTTATTCTACAAAAAGAGTTATATTTGAGTTGTTATAATTAATTTATAATATCCTAAAATTTAAATTTATCTTTTAAGTTTTTAAAATAATAATTTAAGTATATTATTCCTTCTAATTTTTTTTTTTAAAAATGTTATCAAAACTCTGTTTTTGGAACAGAGTCCCTAACTTACCGAGCAATTGTTTGGGTGTTATACGGAAGAAAGATATGCTAATTTTTGTTTCTCATTTCTTACCAAAACTCACGTATAACATTTTTTTTCCTTCCTTACGTAGCCAAAACTCAATTCGGTAAGGCACATGACCTACTTCTCTCCTCCATCCGTAGCTTCTCTTGCAATCAAGTCGATCCCATCCGGGTTCTAGGGTTATTTTTCTTCTATTCTCTTTCAATTCGGTAAGAAATCAAATCTCAGTTTATTTATTTCTTAATATCTGCACTTTATTTATTCATTTGTGCTTAATCAAATCTGAAATTGGTTATATGTGATGGTCAAATCTGATATTGGTCATGGTCTTTGAATATTGCTCTAGTCTTTGAATATGTGGACATTTGTCAAATATTATGCACTTTTTATCATTTGATTTATTTTTCAATCTTGTTGTAGTGATAAGGTTATGTTAATTTTGAATATGTGGAAATTGCATGAACTTGCGGATCATTATTTGTTTTGGCCATAGAAAATACGATTATGTTAGGGGATAGGATAATGAATTGTGTTTGTTAAAAGGGATTTTCTGTTTTGGCTATTTTCTTCCTTTGATCAAGTAGGGCTAATACAAGTATGGAGCCTGATACAAAAGTCTCAACACTACTCTCATTAGAGTCAAACAGAAGCTGACATTCATTCAGTAAATGTGCAGCAGTTGGGCAAAGCATATAACTTATTCTTGGAATGGTATTTTCACAGATATCTACTTGCTAAAACTGGGTAGTGCTAATAAAATTAATTCACACACTTAACTTTCCAATTGATTGTAACAATATTCTCAATCTAATCGGTTTTAGTACATAACCAAAACCCCCAATCATAGCCATAGTTTCTAGTTGGACTAAAGATGTTCTCATTTACATCTCTTTAAACCACAAGAACATATTGAGAATTCAAAATTGTGATACCTTTGGCACATCCACTGGGAATTTGTGAATCACAGCCATCCATAGGTTCTTCTCCTTTTCTGGGTTTATGGTTCTTGAAGCACAGTCTTTTGATATTCCAAACAATTTCTCTGGTGTTGGTCTTATACAAGTTCATATTTTCTAGTTGTGTGTCTCAACTCTTAAGCATGTCGCAAACACATAATGATATCTTATTAAGTTACCTCACTTGCAAATTTGAAAGACACATGAGTGACAAATCAAGCTTTTATGACCTTTTCTTTGATAATTGTTATTTAAACTGTAAGAGTGACCCAAATGTTTCCCTTTAAACTGTAAGAGTAACCCAAATGTATGACAATGCACTCGTTTAACTAAAAGTTTGATTTAATCTCATAAAATATAAATGATTTAAATATTATGCACTGGTTATTGTTTTATCTGATTTTTGTGTATTATGTTATTGTTTAAATCACTGGTTGAGTTGATGTAATTGAGTTGATGAATAAATTTCAGGTTGAACTTAATTTCATGGATAAGAGTTGGACGCGTCATGAGCGTATATCAACGACTTATCGCAATGGGGTCAAAAGCTTCATTGAGCATGTACGTACAACATTTGGCCCAACAGTTGACATTAGATGTCCTTGTATCAAGTGTATGATCCTATACACTAAAACCCAAGAAGAGGTGTCTTCACATTTGTGCATAACAAGGATAATGCCTTCTTATGATAAGTGGATTTACCACGGTGAACCCATTCCACGTATACCCAATGAACATGGTCAGAATATTTTCTCTCAAAATGAGGAGTTTATGGACTATGATTTAGATGGTGATGAGGATGAAATTGAGACACTAATGGAAGATATTAATCGAGGAACCTTTGCTGTTGGTGGGAATGAAGATACCTTCCAAAATTGAAACCATACCAGATTTAAAAAATGCTTAATATGTTAGACAGAGAGTTATACCCGGGATGCCAAAAGTACTCCATTTTGTCATTTGTTATAAAATTATTGCATTTGAAGGTTTTCAATTATTGGACAAATAAGTCCATAGACATGCTACTTGAGTTGATTAAAGATATTCTTCCTGATGGTGCGAATTTGCCAAAATCATACTACGAGGCAAAGACAATGCTACATGAAATTGGCCTTGGATACCACACAATACACGCATGCAAGTAAGTAAAATAACATATCAAAAGGTCCTTAATTATAACACTCATTAATATATAGTTAATCAGTCTCATTTTTGTTGAATGTATGATTGTGCCCTTTTTTGGCAAGACAATAAGGATTTAGAAGAGTGTCCAGTATGCCAGGAATCAAGATGGAAAGTTAATGATGGGAAGGGTAAAAAAATCCCACACAAGATTTTGAGATACTTTCCTATAAAAACGCGGTTGCAAAGACTTTTTATGTCAAAAAAATATTGCAAAAGACATGCGGTGGCACAAGGAAAAACTTATTTCAGTAGAAGGTGAACCGAGGCATCCAAAGAAGAGATTGATGAAAGTGGAAGGAGTTTGATAGAAAGTATGAATGGTTTTCCAATGATCCAAGAAACATTCGTCTTGGCCTAGCCACGGATGGATTCAATCCATTTGGAAATATGAGTTGCTCATATAGCATGTGGCCGGTAATACTCACTCCGTATAATTTGCCCCCTTGGATGTGCATGAAGGAGCCCTTTTTCATAATGTCACTTTTGATTCCTGGACCAAAAGCACCAGGTAATGAAATCGATGTTTATTTACGTCCTTTAATAGATGATCTTGTTGATTTGTGGGAACAAGGAATTCAAACATATGACTCTTATACTGGGTGCAATTTCAACATGCATGCTTCTGTTTTATGGACAATTAATGATTTTCCTGCACTTGCAAATCTTTCTGGATGGAGTACCAAAGGGTACACGGCTTGTCCAACTTGCAATGTAGATACACGCTCGACTAGGTTAAGGAGTAAAATCTCTTACGGGGGGCATCGTGCATTTCTCGGTCCTAATCATAGGTATTTTTAATACGTAACTTATTTTAATTTCATCTTCACATTTTTCACATAATTTACTTCCTATGGTTTATCTTGCCCTTGTAGGTGGAGAAAGAGTTTAGACTTTGATGGAAAGGAGGAACTCCGTAGACCACCTAAGATCCTAGGTGGATTAGAAATTTTACATCATGTAGAATCAATCAATTTCGGGGATTTTGGCAAGCATCCGAAAAATGTAAGTATGAATAGAGAAAGAAAGCGAAAGAGGACAGCAACTCCATCGAACTCTAATTGGACGAAGAAAAGTATTTTTTTAAGCTACCATATTGGAAAGATTTGAAGGTCAGACATAAGCTCGATGTAATGCACATCGAGAAGAATATTTGTGATAACATACTTGGGACATTACTAAAGATTGAAGGTAAAAATAAGGACACTTACAAGGCTCGAAAAGATTTAGAGGATTTGAATATACGTAAAGAGCTGCACTTAAGACCACGTGGAGATAAGTTTGACAAGCCGCAACCAGCTTTTTCTTTTTCCAAAAAAGAGAGAGACAAATTCTTGTCCTTTATACGGTCTGTCAAATTCCTAGACAGATATACATCAAATATTGCTAGATGTGTTAATACAAGTGATAATACCATGTCAAGATACAAGACGCATGACTGTCATGTTCTTTTACAATGCTTAATCCCTGCTGGAATGCGAGGGAATCTTAATGACGATGTGGCAACAACATTAACTGAGTTGGGTGCATTCTTTAAAAATCTATGTAGTAGAACACTAAAAGTGGACGACTTAAGAAAAATGGAGAAGGATATTATAATTATCTTATGCAAGATTGAGAGGATTTATCCACCGGCCTTCATTGATATTTGTGTTCACTTGGCTGTTCATCTACCACAAGAAGCAATGTTTACAGGCCGTGTATGCTACTCGTGGATGTATCCAATTGAAAGGTATGTAATTATAAATTTCTGGTTATCTATGAACTTTATAGTTATGTCATACTTAATTTTGTAATTTTTTTTAAAGGTATCTATGCACGCTGAAAAAGTACGTAAGGAACAAATCACATCCATAAGGATCAATTGCTGAAGGGTATGTCATAGATGAATGTTTGACATTTTGTTCCTTGTATTTACCACGAAGTGAGAGAAAGTTCAATAAAAAGGATTATAATCTTGATGGAAAAGTTAGAAAAGATGCTCTTTCTGTATTTTCTCAAAATGTTAAACCATTAGGTGGTTTTCTTTATGACTATGCTTATTCCAAGGAGATTCAAATGGCTCATTGGTATGTCTTGAATAATTGTGAAGACGTGCAACCTTATATTGAGTAAGTTATACATTTTATCATTAAATTATTCAAATAATTATTGCTTCATACTAGTTTTTGTACTAATATTATTCTTGTAGGGAATGTGAGGAGGAATTGAAATTAGCTTACCAAAACAACATCGAATTGGAAAAAAGATTTCCTCAGTGGTTTAAAAAGAAGGTAAAATAATATTTCTTCTCCTTTTAAAGTTGTTTGTTGCTATTTGAAAATCAATGATTAATTTAAATTTTTACATCATGTAGATTCATCATCTTTGGAATACCACATCAAATGTCATTAGTGATCAACTATTTGCATTAGCAAGTGGTCCAAATTTACTAGTATGGAAATATAAAGGATGCATTGTAAATGGAGTAAGGTTTCTTGTCAAAGATCGTGACAATCGTAGGCAAAGCCAAAATAGTGGAATAACATGTGAAGGAGAACACGATGGAAAAAGTATCGACTTTTTTGGCTTATTAAATGATATTATCAAAATAGAGTATGGAAAAGGGTATAATGTGTTTATATTTTCTTGTGAGTGGTTTGATTTATCTAATCGGCGTATGGGTATTAGGAAGGATACACACTTTACAAGTGTAAATGTAAGTAGCACATGGTATAGAAATGACCCATACATATTAGCTTCTCAAGCAAAACAAGTTTTTTTGTTGATGATTTGAAATTAGTCTTTACAATTGGAAAATTGTTCAAAGGTTTAACCACCAACACGTATTTGATGTTATGGAGGATGAAATGGACGAGATTGAAGAATATACCACTGACAATGTTGTTAACCTTGATGATGACTCACCCGATATTGATATTGTTGTTCAAGATCGGGATATAGGGCCAATGAATAGAGATGATGTTGATTCAGAAATAATAAATAACAGTGTCTTAAAACAAAGAACTCAAAAAATTAACATTGAACACAATATCTTATTGGATGGAGACATAGATGATGATGTCGATGAGGATGATTTTGAGGAGGATGAATTCAACGAGGGGTATAGTGAGGATGATACACTTGTAGATTATCGTAGTGAAGAAGAACAAAGTATGGACGAGGAAGAGAAAGATGATCAGAACTAGCATCAAATAAGGTATGCCTTTCATCTTATCAAAGTTGAAACATTTGAATAATGCTTAATTATTTAGTTTAGTCAGATTGTCATTCTGGTTCAGGTGTCCGAACATCTCATTCTACCGGCTCCTTAGAACAACCTCATCTTGCCCTTGGATTCTAATGCAAATAGTCTTCCCCAATTTAGGAGTCAAGGCAGTTCCTATTATACATCCAAGCGTAGCTTTGTCACTTGGGCCAAATGCACCTGAATAGAACTTGGTATTATTCTACTTCTTAACTTTGATTTATTGACTTAAATATGTTATCGGTTTATGTTATTACAAATTCTGGTCCTCTAATTTTCTAGAAGCATGATGTTAAATAAAATGATATTCCTTTTCCTTAGCCTGTTTGTTCATATGCATGACTACCAGCTGAGTAAATTATCTAAAATTTTAAAATTTTGAAAATCATCTAGATTTATAAACCAAAACAGTTGAACAGTTATTTTGAATTTACTTGTGTTTTTCATATTGTTTTTTACGATAATTATTTGACTTTTATTTTATATTTAATCCTTTTTGTCTATCTTGTTAAACAGATTATCTCTAGACATGGGTAGTATGAACTTTAGAGAATCTGGCAAGCAGCGTTCAGCTTTTGTTTTACAAGATGAGGTATGAAAAATGTTAAGATGATGATGCATCTGCTTCTTAGATGTTATCATTATTGAGTAGTGAATATGTGTTACAGGTTGACATGCTACAACAAGAAAATGAAAGTTTACTTGAAAAGGTGATGCAATTAAAACTTATACTTCTTTCATAAGCCGTGGATTACATGAATTGTATTTTTGTTTTTGTTTTGTTTGTTTGGAGAGGTCTGATTTAGAATCATGCATATTAATCTTAATCCAACTGTTGGAAATCTTTATGAAGCACCATAGCAATGCAAACCAGAGAATGCCACTCATATATGTGAAACTTTACATGTATCAGGTTTGTGTGGTTCGTCCGCATTTAATGTACTAATCATTACCATTTCTCCTACTAATCTTAACTGGGGAATATTTTCCAGATTTTCAGGGGACTGGCATATATGCATGTTGTTCCTGGAGTATGTCATAGGGACTTGAAGCCTCAAAACGTTACGGTATGCACCTTTCAAATTGTGACTTGGGATTAAGAGTTGTAGCTATTTTTTGACTTCAACGTTGGCTTTCCACAGTTGATCCTCTTTCACACCGGTCAAAATTTGTGACTTTGGAAGTGCAAAAAAATGCTAGTATGTTCACTTCTTTAAATTCCATTTCTAACCAAAGGCTTTTTGATAACTAATTAAACTTTTTCCAAGCACATTACTGTTTTTTATCTTTGCATGCGTTCATATGACTGTGTTGAAACTATTTATCAAAAAAAATATATATAATTGTCTTGTGTTGAAACTGATGGCAGGACATTATTAGCTATGCAACTTTGAAAATTGTTCTATTCTTGCATTCATTTATTCGCTCAATGAGTCAATTATGTTATCTATAAATTTGTTTATATTTGATGCATAATAAGGATTTGCTCACCAGTTGGAGCGGTGGCGAGTTACAAAAAGGCCACTTGCTTATACACTATAGTTTTCATGCATGAATAGTATGTGTGCTACGGGTATTAATAATACAAGTGTGCTACGGGTATTAATAATATAAGTGTGTTACGGGTATGAATAATATAAGTGTGCTACACTCTTCTTGTTCCTAGCTATTAGGATAGCCTTCATTAATCTGAAACAACTAAAAAATGAATCCAATTAAATATCAAATATACTAGACTAAGCATTTTAATTTTTGTAAAAGAATGTACAATTATGAAGTTGTATATCGTCTTATTGCAAGTGTTTGCATCTTGTTAAGAGTGGTGCTCCTTGCATTTACGTGAAAACATGCTTCTCCCTATAGGTGTAAGCGTGAAAAGAATCCAATTAAAATATGCATTTTATTTATCTATGAAAAGTACTGAATATGGTATGTCGATGTACATTATCTTCTCATTGAGTGTTTGCATTGTGGTATGTGAATTGCTTAGAGAATAACACTTTAAAATGTTCTCTGTTGATATCTCCATGTCGGATGTGATCTTACGCAATAGCTTTTCTTTGTCATATTTTCACCATGAGTTACCATTCGGTGAAGGGTGAAGCAAATATTTCATACATTTGTTCACGCAGTTCTATCGCTCCCGAACTCATATTTGGTGCAACCTGAATATACAACTTCAATTGATATATGGTCACCGGTTGTGTTTTTTGGTTGAGCTTCTTCTAGGCCAAGTTGGCGCTTAGTATCTTTTGTTGGTTTTCTCTATTACGATTCTCATCACATCACTCAAATAATTTTACTGACCATTGTTTCCTTGAGAAAACGCCATGGATCAAATTTGGTAGAAATTATCAAGGTGTGACAATCAGACTATACACAGTTTAGATTGTGTTTCAAGTTAGAGTTTCTTACATTTCATCTTCCAGGTTCTTGGCACACCAACTCGAGAAGATATTCGCTGTATGAATCCAAATTATACTGATTTTAAGTTTCCCAAAATCAAGGCACATCCATGGCACAAGGTATGCTTTTTACTCTTCTGCTCCTGCTACATCATATCCCAAAAGTTAATTCCCATAAACATGAAAATTATCGATTCTCACCACTTATAAGATGTATGTAATTAGTTTTGATGGTGCTCAAAGTATGACATTCTCTTTGTTGCCTCGTAACATTTTCTATAAAACTGGCTAGTAACAAATCAATTGGCAGTACTTATTAAAAAGTAAAAACTAACATACTAAATTGAAAAAACAACTGGACTTATATATTTTTTTCAAGTAAGAATTAAAATTGAGCATGCAAGGTTCTAAGTGGGCTCTATCTTGTAGTCGAGAGACTCGAGACTATATTCTGATTTCTCCATCATTAAGTTTATACTCCTTAAATTTTTTTGGACATCATATGTTATTCAGCTCTTCAACCCCACATATGGTGATCCGCTAAACCATCCATTTATTTACAAATTTTTATAGTTTTTTTCCAGTATATTCAGATGTAGTTGGTATTCTTACATATTCGTGGTTTCGTGTTTTTTCATAAACGAATGCCTCGAAGCAATTGATCTTGCTTTATGGTCACTGATACTCACCAAGTCTTCGCTGCAGTCTTTGTGAGTTTCATTCAAATTTTTCTTTATTACGATAGATATCTATTATGTTGTTATTTAGGAATTAGGAGTAACAAGTTTTCATTCATTGGCTTAAGTGCAAATTAATAGTTTTTATTGTTGAATAATGGTCCATTTCTTATTATCTTATAAGTGGTCTTTATTTTGTCTTGATGACCGTAGAGCCACAAGGATTTCTTTTATTTGACTTTTGATTAGGGCAAGCTTATGTCTATTGCTTTTACATTTTAGATTTGATTCTTCCTATTGCGATTAGAAGCATGTTCACATCATTTCTTTGATGAGCTACGAGAGCCCAATGCTCACTTACCAAATGGTAGTCCATTACCACCGCTTTTAACTTTAAACAAGAGGTGTGTCCATCTTATTTAGACATATACCTTTTAATGTTTAGATTATTGGCATATGGTCGTGAAAAGGCTTTACTTGTAATAAGTTTATTGGTATTCTAGATGATTAATATTTTGTTACCAACCATTCTTTGGTCGATATTCTTTGAGATTTTCTAATTACAGTTGTCATGAGCATCTCCATATCTTATTAATAGGCTTCTACCAGAGCACGTGGAACGCCAAATGGGTTAACAGTTTTTGCATCCAACAGGGACATAAAAACATCCTCGAGGAATGAAGTGTACTCTCTCTATATATGTAGATATATACTTTGATTGAAGAACGGAGGTAGCTTTAGATGGTTAATTGTAAAGATAATGAATGATTATGTAGTGGATGATTTTATTAAGTTAATAATATTTTAGTTTTTTTTATTTTTTCCATTATTTTCTATGGGGACATTGAGTCAGTCAGGTACACAAAAAGAATGTCAAATTTTGATTTGGCAACAATATAATTCGTTACCAAAGCATTGAACAAGTTTTAATATAGCAACAATTTTTTATACATTTAGCAACAAATTTTCGTTTCTAATGACATTAAAAATATAATATTTGCCAACGAAAAATTAACCTAATAACAACGGAGAGGATATTGTTGCTAATACTAACATAAAAGGCAACATTTTTATCGTTTAAAATCATATCAACTTTCGTTGCACATATAAAGAAATCGGCAACATATAATGTCGATTGCTAATCGACGACTTTCGTTGCTATTAAAAAAAATAACCAAAGAACAAACATTTTCGTTCTTGATTCAAAGATAATGTCGTTGCCAAATAATATAATCAAGAACGAAATTAAATTGCTAAAATGTTTACATTC